>JARQZK010000737.1:0-367500 GCA_030704885.1 Cynegetis impunctata
AAGTCAAATTTGATATTTAATAAAGCAGCTGTACGTGACGTTCCTTCAGTAGGACATGGCTTTGGAAGTTTTTTTCACAATATCCGTGATAGGTATGAAGGATTGATATTCGTCAGGAAACAAAAATTAAAAACCGAACTTCTTTTTCATGAAAGAAACTAAAAACATATTTCCATAGTTTTTTACTTATATTTACCTATAATTTTCAAAAAAATAAACATAACATTTATTTATGTAGCTGGGGTCACTTTTGAACTTTTTATTCAAAAGTGCCCCAGTGATTTTGTTCAAATCTGCCCCAATATCATCCTTCAGTAACAAAAATTTTTAGGCGAAAAACTAACTTGTGTTCAATGACCTCATATTGGTAATACATTGGCTATAATATATGCAACTCTATAAAATAATCACAACTCGAAAATAGTACTTATTTTGTCAGCAAATTGCTTACAATTTAAAAAAAAAAAGATGTTTACTTGCAGTGGCGGATTTAAGGAAAAAGGCCCAGTGGGCAAAATTTCTTCTGCCCCCCTCCTTAGAAAATTATGCTGTGTCAGGTCTTCCATGGAAAGTGAAAGATATATGTTTTAAGAATTCAATGAATATAAAAATGTTTTCATTTATTCATCGAGCATTATAAAAGTTGTATTCTTTTTTATATCGAGAAAATTTACATATTTTTGAAATTTTTTTTCTTTTCGTAGACACTTTAAATAACTGATTGATTACAAAAGTTATTTGATTTTATATTTAATTTACGATATATCGTAAACAACGTAATGTAACATAACTATAGTCATCATGCATTGCAATTATTCTGATAACAGGGGGCCCCTGAATGAAAATTGAACTTGTGCTGTCCACAAGGGACTCACCAAAACATTTTTTCAACAAAAAAATTTAAAAAAAGAAATCGAAGGTGTAACTTTCAGCAAGATGGGCCCTGAAAGCCTTTCGTCAGGGGACCCAGTGGGCAAGCGCGCTTTTGCCCACCTGTTAAATCCGCCACTGTACTTGTGTCCGTAAAGTACCAGTGAACGTTTTTCCAAATGACACTAACATTGACGTTAGTCAGGAACTGACAGATGTGTAGTTCAGTGTTACCAGTATTAAACAGGTTTTGGAGGTTAGAAAAGATAAAGAATGCGTTCATAAATCCAATAATTCAAAACTGCCTCTGTTCTAAACTGCCTCCCTCTCCCCTATCATTAGTTAAAGAAATATTGCTACTTTTCAAATTGACAAATTGAATTCGCAACGCAACAGTGAATTATAGAGAATGTCAAGTCACCACTACTCAACATTTGAATACAGCTATTCATATATTGAAAAAGTTTTCTTCTTCACTTTATGTAGTATATTGAATTGACCATGGTCAACTTGTATGTTTTTCATGATTTGAATTTTTTTAAAAAGTATAGATGGATAATCATTAATTTTCATGAGACTAATTAAATAGTAGTATTTCTTTTCTGATTGAATTATTTCAAATGAGTTATTCGATTTTTATCGCAAAAGTTAATACTTTAAGGAAATACAAGAGAAGTTCGAAATTACTAAACTCGTCCAGTAGGTATTTTCGGCTTTTAACATTTTTCGAGACCTACCCCAATATTTTAGATATACTTTCGTTGATTTGTTTTCTACATTACATAAAGTGAACAAGGAAAATTCTTTAATAATTTTAAAAAAATTATCAAACAACTTTCCAAGGAAGCTGGTTATACGTATTCAGCAACGCAAAATCTGCATTCACAATCGAACGGTGAATTATAGAAATTGTCAAGTCACCCCGACTCAAAATCTGCATACAGCTGTTTCGATCTTATTAGATCTCATCAGTGCAGCTTATTTGACTCGGAGTGAATTAACAAATTTCTAATTGTTCCCCAATACAAATCGTGGTCAGTAACAAAGGATAGATAACAATCCAGAGCGCCATCCCAGCAAAGATATTGGGAAACAACAATTCACCGCTTAGACTGAAAATGCAGAAATTCGTCGCCTAAACACGTACCTCCTGATATGAAGATATCTACTCTACAACAGTGACGTAGATGATTCCAAGGCACACTAACATAGTGATTTAAAACCTTTGGATATACTCACGAGAGCGCGCTCCGAATATTCTAGTCGCTTAATAGGCAAAATACAACAATCAAATCATGAAAAACATACTAGTCGACCATGGTCAATTTCATACATTACATAAAGTGAACAAGGAAAATTCTTTAATAATTTTAAAAAAATTATCAAACAACTTTCCAAGGAAGCTGGTTATACGTATTCAGCAACTTAAAATTATTAAATAATTTTCCTTGTTCACTTTATGTAATGTATAAAATTGACCATGGTCGACTAGTATGTTTTTTATGATTTGATTGTTGTATTTTGCGTATTAAGCGACTAGAATATTCGGAGCGCGCTCTCGTGAGTATATCCAAAGGTTTTAAATCACTATGTTAGTGTGCCTTGGAATCATATACCTCACTGTTGTAGAGTAGATATCTTCATATCAGGAGGTACGTGTTCAGGCGACGAATTTCTGCATTTTCAGTCTAAGCGGTGAATTGTTGTTTCCCAATATCTTTGGTGGGATGGCGCTCTGGATTGTTATCTATCCATTGTTACTGACCACGATTTGTATTGGGGAACAATTAGAAATTTGTTAATTCACTCCGAGTCAAATAAGCTGCACTGATGAGATCTAAACAGCTAATAAGATCGAAACAGCTGTATGCAGATTTTTAGTCGGGGTGACTTGACAATTTCTATAATTCACCGTTCGATTGTGAATGCAGATTTTGCGTTGCTGAATACGTATAACCAGCTTCCTTGGAAAGTTGTTTGATAATTTTTTTAAAATTATTAAAGAATTTTCCTTATTCACTTTATGTAATGTATGAAATTGACCATGGTCGACTAGTATGTTTCTCATGATTTGATTTGTTTTCTGCCTGAGCTAGGTTCAACCGAGAAAAATGTTCAGTGTAATAGATACTAATGCCTGAAATTCATTCGGATACTTTAAACAAGGATACTTTCACCGAAAAATATATACACATAAAAATATCAGGATTCTTTTCAGATCATTTGACAGCGGAGAAATAAATAGGAGAAACTGATTTTCGCATTTCTTGAAATCCAAAAACCCTTTTTCGAGTTAATTTTCTAATAATATAATTTCACTCAAAAGGTGTGCTATTATCGCTTTTACCCGTTATAGACCGGGAGATGGTGACACAAAATATTAGGTCATTTGTACCAGTATGGCGGTTCTTCAGGGGTCTAATTACGTAAAGGCAAAAAGGAAAATGATGTTCATAGCGCTGTCACCGGCGGCCCAATCGCGTGGGCGTTAATCGAACGCGTCGGATAAATAACGAGTGTCGAACGATTTGTTCCACGAAAATGCTTGTATTTTCAGATAGTCGAAAAAAAAAAGAAGTAGGCGGTAGCGTAATGCCATATTTTTCGGGTGTTACTTACAGCCCGCCATACCGACGCGAATACATTAATTTAAATAAAACAATTCAACCATTTGTAACAGGCTAATTTTTGCATATCTCATTATCGTCGAGTAGTCATTCACGAAAATCACCTTGCCATACTTTTCCGACCGTTATTATTTTTCCTATACTTCTAGCAGGGGGAAAAAGTGCTGCCATACTTGAAATACTTATTTATTTGACACGTTTTAAAAATACGACTGTAAAATCATTTTTTACATCATGGCATCATTGTATTCTCTTCGTTTGGATGCAATTGTACCTAAAAAAAATTATTATAGATTGTAACCATGGGGCGGAAGACTGTCGGACTTGAGCTTAAAGGTGAAAAAAAATTTGACGATTTGTACCAGTATGGCATTTGGATTTTTGGAAATTATACGATACAATGTGACCATTATTATATTTGCCATACTTCTAGTAGAGGGAAAAGGTGGCGCCATACTGGTACAAATCGTTCGAATTACTAATAAAATCTTAGGATTTTGAAAGAATATTGTTCACATTCGCCACCTCCCACAGGTATGGCATTATCAGACTTCTATTTATGATCATACAAAGTACTGTTAAAAAAAGTTTCAGGGTGGTACAAATCGTTTGGCGAAAACAAAAATTACTCCTTTGCAGGGGTATGGCGGCCATTGGGATCTGTCGGAAAAGTATGGCAAGGTGATTTTCGTGAATAACTACTCGACGATGATTAGCTATGCAAAAATGAGCCTGGTACAAATGGTTGAATTGTTTTATTTAAATTAACGTATTCGCGTCGGTATGGCGGGCTGTAAGTCACACCCGAGAAGTATAGCATACGCTACCGCCTACTTCTTTTTTTTTTCGACTATCTGAAAATACAAGCATTTCTGTGGAACAAATCGTTCGACACTCATTAATTCGACACGTTCGATTAACGCCCACGCAATTGGGCCACCGATGCCAGCGCTATGACCATCATTTTCCTTTTTGTCTTTACGTAATTAGACCCCTGGTACAAATGACCTAATATTTTGTGTTACTATCTCCTGGTCTATTATATTTAAAAATAGTATTGTGATTTTTAAAATAACCAAATATTCTCAAGACATCATATATTATTATAAATATCAAAGTGATAAATTTATATATGAAATTTATTACTTTATGGCAAAAATCTTTTATAGCTTAAATGAAAAATAATTATTTTCACCTTATACACAAATATTTTTTATCAACCTTGCCGGTCCGCTGACAACTTGTAGGCGGACCGAGCGTATGACATGCCTGATCTAATCAATAAAGCACGTGTCTTTTTCATTATTTGTGGAACATATTTATGAACATTCTCATTATTTTATTAATATATGTATTCAAATTCGAACAGGTGCTTATACCTGAGGGATTCGATTTGTTTGAAATAATTTCTATATAATTAAATGATTATTGTTGAAATTAGAATATGCAGTTAAGTTAATGGAGGCCAACTCTAAGTAAAAACAGACTAGGTTCAGTTTTTCCTACAATTTTTTGTTGAAATTACCCCATTCATTAGGTAGGTGTCATTGTCTGCTTACAAAATATATTTGTTGATTTACTTACAGTTGAAGACATTTGATTTTTGCTTCTTTTGTATGCAACTTTTCAAAAATCAAAATGTCACTATATTAACGTCGATTTCGTTAGTCGACATTCCGGAATATGCCGAAATAGTACTAGTTTCTCAAACAAAAAGCGCCGAAGAGCAGTACTTTACGAACGGTTTCCAAAAAATTATATTTTCATACTACGTAAAGTGAACAAGGAAAATTCTTCAATAATTTAAAAAATTATCAAACTTTCCAAGGGAGCTGGCTGAATTTTTTTTGTTCATTTTATGAAGTATATCAAACTGACCATAACGTGACACCATGTCAACTTGTATACCTTTAATGATTTGATTTTGAATATTTCCGTAAATCGCAACAAGTATTTTCATAACTCTCGTGAGTATGTCTAGAGTTTTCAAAATCGCTTTGCGATTGAATAGCGTGCTTTGGAACCACATACGCCACAGTGACACAGTAGACATTTCATGTCGGGAAGTTATGTATTCCCCCGATGGGACTCTGCATTTTCGATCGAAGCGGTTAATTGTTGGTTTCCAATATCCTTGGTGGAGGGCGCTCTGGGTTGTTATCCAGATAGTAGCTTGGTCACGATTTGTATTGGGAAACAATTAGAAATTTGTTAATTAACTCCGAGTCAAATAACTTGCACTGATGAGATCTAATAGGATCGAAACAGCTGTATGCAGATTTTGAGTCGGGATGACTTGATGATTTCTATAATTCACTGTTGGATTGTGAATGTAGAATTCTCGTCGGGGAATACCTATATAATAACCATCTCCCTTGGAAAGTTGTTTGATAATTTTTTATTCAACTTGGTCAACTTGTATATTTTTCATGATTTGATTTTAAATTAATTTTTTATCAATTACGACTAATTATTCACTATGTAATAGATAGTAGGCAAGGTGTGATGCATCATGACATTATTCGACACTTATTAACACTGCAACTCAGAAATCCAAGAAATTGCCATGAACATTATCTTACAAAAATGTATCTGTATAAAAATGTATCCGACTGAAAATGTATCCGGATAAAACTGTATCCGGATAAAAACATATCCGTATAAAAATGTATCCGGACGAAACTTTATCCGGATAAAAATATTTCCGGATAAAAATATATCCAGATATAAGAGTTCAAATGAAAAAATATCCGGATAGTGATCAGTCTTCAATATAAATAAAGTATTTGGTTAAGAAATTTTCTGGTTAAAAAAAGTGAATAAAGTATCCTAATGAAAAGATATCCAGTTTGAATAAAGTATCCGAATAAATAGGTATCTGAAAAAGACAGTATAATGGTGGAAGAGTAAATAAATAGAAAAATTATCATGATAAAAAAGTATTATTCAGATATTTTATACGAATAAAAAAGTATCATAGTGAAAGAATATACGAATGAAAAAATTTAAATTCATCTGACATGACGAATAATTTTCAGTTTCAATTACTCAAGTAGCTGTAAGGAGATTTCTTTTGAACTTTTAGTACAACATGCCTCACATGAGTGAAATTATATATTGACAATTATTTTTGTGTAAGTGAAACCGAAAATAATTTCAGTTATAGTTGAAAAATGACTGATTCCGACGTTGCCAAATGGTATTCGGGAAAAAATATTCTAATAACTGGATCTACTGGATTTATGGGAAAGGTGATGGTGGAAAAATTTCTCAGATCATGCCCTGAAATATCTAACTTGTATCTGCTAATAAGAACGAAAAACGGCAAAGATCCAAAGCAAAGAATTGAAGACTTCATCAACAGTCCAGTAAGTTGAAAATTTTTAATTCCAAAATAATTTGATATCCCGATTTTTCATAAAAATGACAACGTTGCGCCCTGAGAACTGAATAACAGGTTCAATCGATAAATATTTGATTTCCAGAGCTCATTTATTTCAGGTTTTTGAAAAGCTACGCGAACAGCCCAACGCTTCGAAAATTTTCGACAAGATTCAGTTCGTCCACGGCGACATTTGCCTAGAGAATTTCAATCTGTCGAATGATGATCTGAAAACTGTGCAAGACAACGTGAACGTAGTTTTTCACATGGCCGCAAACGTTCGATTCGATCAGCCGCTCAAAAATGCCCTGATAATGAACACTTTGGGTACGAAACGTGCCCTGGATTTGGCAAGTACATTCACGAAATTAGAGGCTTTTGTTTACGTTTCTACTACTTACTGTCAATGTAACCTCACCGAATTGGAAGAAAAGACGTATCCCGCTCCGCATGATCCAAGGTATGATAAATTACCAGACTACTGGTGAGATTCACTGAACATTATAAATGAGACAAATAAATCAAATCAAATCAAATCAAATATTTATTGGTACAAGGCATAAGATACAATGCGTATACAAGTCACATACGAAAAAGTAATAGGTTTCAGAGATAAAAAAACTTACTAGTTATTATAATTAAAATATTGGTAAAACTTTCTATATCCTAAATACACAGTAAAGACATAGGTACACTTGCCGAATCTTACAACAAAAGAAGTACAACAGTCAATACACACATACGAAACTTCAAAATTATTGCATGTCACAAAAATCATTGTGGAGATAGTCCTCAAATGAGTAAAAGGCTTTATCAATTAAATAATCTTTCATTCTGGAGATAAACTGCTTAAACTCTAGCACCCTTATGTGGTGTGGCAGGACATTGAAGAATCTAATGCAAAAGTAATCAGTGCCCCTCCGTGTTCTCGACAATCTGTGAAAATCAGGGAGTATGTCCCTGCGATTGCGAGTTAAATGCTTATGAATATTTTCATGTGAGGAGAAATGGGAGAGGTTTTTTCTAATATAGGCAAGACAGTGGTAAATATATACAGATGGAAAAGTAAGCACATGAAGAGAGGCAAAGTACCGACGGCAACAATCCCGGTACCCAATCCCAGCCAGGATCCGCACACATCTCCTCTGCAGACCGAAAATTTTCCCTGCATGAGCACTATGACCCCAACTTAAAACTGCATAGGACATTTGAGATGAGAAGTAAGCATGATAGGCCAACATAAGAGTAGGGAGAGACACATTATGAGAAAGTGCCCTAATAAGGTAAATAATTTTTGATAATCTTCCACTCAGTTGGATAACATGCTCCTCCCAAGTAAGTCCAGGATCAAGAATAACTCCAAGAAACTTTGCATGAGGATCACAGGGCAGGTCAGGCCTGTTTCGTCGGAGAGTGAAGTTCAAGTTCTGAGTCTTGGATCTGTTAAGGCTAAGCTGATTGGCAGCAAACCAATCAAACAGATTGGACTGCATCTCACTGACAACATCAGTCAAGGAATCAGTGGGATGATATGTAATTGTTTTGGTCGTGTCATCAGCAAAAAGAATGAGCTCTCCTCTGCCCTGACAACTTGACAGATCGTTTATATAAATAAGGAACAGAAGGGGACCCAGCACTGAGCCCTGGGAACCCCACTGTCAATGTTCAAGGTTTGAGATTTTTTGTTGTTAAAGTAGACAAATTGATTACGAAATAATTAAAAATTCCGATGGAAAATAGCAAGATTAATCAGATATCTAACCTACAACCAATAGCACAACGAAGGCAGGTTGCCGATGCGTTAAAACCTAGAGACCAATACTTTAATCTTAATTTATAAGTACCTTCTATCATTTTGTGAGGAATGTTTTCACATTCACATAGTAACAAATTTGGTGTAAACCTCTTAAAGCCGAATACTTTTTTCTTCATTTCAATAAGTTTCAATTTTTTTTTTTCAGAAAAATACTCGATGTTTCTGAGTGGATTGATGAGAAATTGTTGGTGCTTTTGACACCTCATCTCATAAAGAACTGGCCAAATACCTATGCCTATACCAAATGTTTGTCAGAACATCTTGTGAAAGAATATTCGAAAAATTTACCTATTGCTATCGCCAGGCCATCTTCTGGTAATCACTATTACTTAATTAAATAGGTAATATTAGGTTTATATATATATATATATATATATATATATATATATATATATATATATATATATATATATATATATATATATACACTAGCTGACCCAGCAAACGTTGTTCTGCCATATAAATTATTTTTATCTATCTATCCTTCTATCTATTCATCTATCTGCCGATGTATCTCTATCTATCTAACTATTTATCTATCTATCTATCTAGATAGTTATCTATCTTTCTATCTATCTATCATTATATCTATCTATCAAACTATCTGACCTGGCAAACGTTGTTCAAATTATTAAAATGGCTATTAAAAAATATGGGTTGTTGATAGAAGGGTGAAAATTTAGAGCTATATGTATTTTTTAATGCAACATCATAAAAAAATAAAAATTAAAAATTTTGTCCAAAAAATGTATAAAAATGTTTGGGGTGGATCACTCTAATCACATAGGGGTATGAAAAATATATTACGACCTATTCTCAGACCGACTATTGTTATTTTCGATTGAGATCTTGCAACCCTGTTGTGGATCTGTGGATAAAATCAAAAAAATGAAAATCGCGATGGAATTTTTATTCTGTCATGACAAAATAAAAATAAAAATCTTGCCAAAAAAATTAAAGTTTTCAATCAACAAATGAAAATAGGAATTGATCGTAAAGGGGTTGTATGTATTTTAGAATGCTGTATCATAAAAAAATAGAACAGAAAATTTTGTCTGAAAAATAGAAAATAAAATAAAGAAAACATTTAAAGGAATGAAAAATAGATTTTGTCCGATTCTTAGACCTAACCGCTATGCACACAAAATTTCATGAGAATCGGTTGAGCCATTTCGGAGGAGTTTAACAAATAAAAAATAGGGGTTGATTGTAGAGGAGTAAAAATTTAGGGTTGTATGTATTTTTGAATGCTGTATCATAAAAAAATAGAACAAAAAATTTTGTCCGAAAAATTGAAACTAAAAATTAAGGGTTGGACCACCCTTAACATTTAGGGGGAAAAAAATAGATGTTGGCCGATTCTCAGACTCACCGGATATGCACACAAAATTTAATGAGAATCGGTCGCGCCATTTCGGAGGAGTTCAACTTCTAACACCGTGACAAGAGAATTTTATATATTATATATATATATATATATATATATATATATATATATATATATATATATATATATATATATATATATATATTAATATTAAATTTTAGTTTTGGCGAAAAATGATATTCTTGGTAAAAAATTTTACTCGTCAAAAACCCCATAAAATCAAATAAAGATCAAGTTTCTCAGAAACTGTTTCATTTTATATTCAATTTCATGTGAAACCCTATGAATTTTTGCGCTAAGTTGGAGAGTGTAATAATAATCTAGTGAGTATCTAATATCTTTATTGATTTTTTTAATCCATTCCTTGTAACCTCGTTCATTCGGGTATTTTTCATTAAATAAATTAATTGCGTACTTGTACGAAACAGCTCCAATACTATAGCAGTCTACAAGATATATTCTTTTTGAAGAATTGGCATAGTTGAAGAAGAATGACAATTTAAAAATTATTTACCGAAGTTGACAGTTTCCTAGGAATATTGCAAAAGTCACTCACTAGATTATTATTACATTTCCGTACTCAGTGCAAACATTCGAAGGGTTTTACATCAAATTGAAAATGAAGCAGATTTTGATTAGCTTGAATTCTATTTCATCTTATGGGGTTTTTGAACAAGCAAAACTACCATTTTGCCCTGAAATTGAGAATAAAAATGTTTTTCCTCTTGGGCACCTCATCCATGGACACGGTGTATATATATATATATATATATATATATATATATATATATATATATATATATATATATATATATATATATATATATATATATTTATACCGTGTTATGTAAACATGCGGCGAAAATTCCAGAGTTTATTCCTTGGCATATTCTAAGAATATTTTGTTCCATGATGATTTCTGGAAAACCTCTTTGTTTCGAGGATACAGGGTGAACAAAATTTGCGAAAGTCACAACATTTTATACAGAAAGTACGTGTCGTTGCTCAATCTACAATAAATGTTCGAAATTACTTCTTTCAGCCTGGATTCAATCATTCAATTCATCATTGAGTGCCAAACTTTTTCAAACACACCATGGTCATTTCTAATTGATTTACACCTAGCAATCATTCGATTTTGCTAGTAGTCCAAATTCTCCACTTGAGTAGCGTAAACTCATGACTTCAGGCATTCCCGTAAGAAATAATCTAGGGAGTTAAAGTCTGGGGATCGAGCAAGCCATGTGTGTGGCCCACTTCGACCAATCCAGCGATCTCGTTATGTTGCTCTTAAAAAACCACGAGCAACCAAACTGAAATGTGATGGAACACTATCGTGCAAGAACCACATTGCAATTCTTGTCGCCAATGTTACATCCTGCAGAAACTCAGGTAGTGTTTCTCCCAAAAAGTTGCGATACATCTCGCCAATAAGTCTTTCTGGAAGAAATACCGGTCCAATTAGATAGTCACCCACAATTCTAATACAAACACAAACACAAGGAGAACTGATATTGAAAACGATCTTTACATAGCGCATGCGTATTTTCATGTGCTCATGCATGGTTGTTATGAAAATTCCTTCTTGCATGTGTGAAATCGGTCTGTGTCAAGAAATGAGGGATTAAAACTAATGAATCAGAATTCTTCGTGTTGTCGAGACACGTCCGTGACAATAAAATGAAGTAAACTAGGACATTTTAATTGAAACTAATCAAACAAACCTCCTAGCGGAGTTGGTTATACGAATTCACGAAACATAGAAATATCCCCATCTACCTTTAAACGGTAAATGTTAGAAATATTAAATATTATATTAGAACTAATGTTTGTGAAAGTCATTGACATAACGCAATGTGTGGAGGAAAATCAGCGGGTAGTAGTGCCTGAACACGTTGAATATGGTATGGATATAACAAATTGTCCTTGAGAATTTTCCAAACAGCCCCATGACTCACATTCAAAGTATTGGCAATTTGTCGCGTAGAACTATTTGGAGCTTCCCCTATCATGTCCAGCACATTATCTTTCAGCTGTACCGTTCTTACCGTCATTAATCTTCCTGGCATACTTTTATTTACATTGATGATTTCAACAAATATCGAATATGGTTGTCTCATATTTTGTTCAGTCAGTATCTTCGAAATAAAAGGGTTTTTCAAAAATATCATCATAGGACAAAAGGCCAAGGAATCATCCCTTGGATTTTTTCCGAATATATATATATATATATATATATATATATATATATATATATATATATATATATATATATATATATATATATATATATATATATATATATATATAATATATATATATATATATATATATATATATATATATATATATATTATTTATATATATATATATATATATATATATATATATATATATATATATATATATATATATATATATATATATATATATATATATATATATATATATATATATAATCTCTTGATAATTATTAGCAATAACAGGCTTGTTGAATCTTAAAAAACTCGATTTTATTAAAAAGTTGACGTTTCGCCACGACATTCGTGGCTTTATCAAAACTTTTGAAAAAATTGAAATTTCTTTGACATTTATCGATCTGAAAAATTTGAATAGAAACAGACTACTATGTTTCACTAAAACTTTTCGGCTGTGGCCGTTCTTTGTTGTTTATTACGTGCTATTCAGTCCAATATTAACATTCAAATTTGTTATTATTAGATGGTAAGGGAAACCACAGAAACCTTTACCCACGTAATGTTCGAAATAGGTTCAAATTATTTTGATTTTGAAGAGTCAAAGAATAATAATAATAGGGTACAATTTATCTTTTTTTCAAAAATTTTGTCATTGCGGCTGTGGCCGTCTTCAGTTATTAATTACGTGCTATTTAGTCCAATATCAACAGACAGGTCCGTTGATATTAGATGGGAAAAAAAAGTAGCCCACACCGCACAAAATCAAATTAAACAAATATATTCTAAATTAAAAAGTAAAACACCCCTTCTGCAAAAATCTCATGTTGTTTATAGTATACCCTGTAATAATTGTAATAAATCATATATAGGACAAACTTTTCAAAATTTAGAAGAAAGATTAAAATCACACAAATATACCAGAACACAAACCACAGCACTAATAAAACATAAAAACAATGAGAATCATACTTTCAACTTTAATAGCACAAAAATTTTAGAAATAGAAAAAGATCAAGAACGCAGAGAAATTTTAGAAATGTTACATATTCAAAAAAATTTAAATGAAGTCGTAAATGATAGAACAGATATCAAACATTTGAGTTCCATATACGCAGATTTAATTCTTTAATTTTTCTAAGAAACAATATAAATCAAAACAAAATAATTCAACAAACAAACTCTAACCACAACAACTCTTAGATAAAATCTAAACATCTAGAATTTTCAATTTTTCTAGAAAGAAAGTATAGTTTAGAACATGTGATCTCCAAAATCACAAGTAATGTCTTTTTAAAGACAACAATCAAATATTTTAAACCTATTTTGTACATTACGTGGGTGAAGGTTTCTGTGGTTCCCTTCCCATCTAATATCAACGGACCTGTCTGTTGATATTGGACTAAATAGCACGTAATTAATAACTGAAGACGGCCACAGCCGAAATGAGAAATTTTTGAAAAAAACATAAATAGTACCCTATTATTATTATTCTTTGACTCTTCAAAATCAAAATAATTTGAACCTATTTCGAACATTACGTGGGTAAAGGTTTCTGTGGTTTCCCTTACCATCTAATGATAACAAATTTGAATGTTAATATTGGACTGAATAGCACGTAATAAACAACAAAGAACGGCCACAGCCGAAAAATTTTAGTGAAACATAGTAGTCTGTTTCTATTCAAATTTTTCAAATCAATAAATGTCAAAGAAATTCTAATTTTTTCAAAAGTTTTGATAAAGCCACGAAAGTCGTGGCGAAACGTCAACTTTTTAATAAAATCGAGTTTTTTAAGATTCAACAAGCCTGTTATTGCTAATAATTATCAAGAGATTAGAAATAGTTCACAGGCAACAACAATTCGAATAAATAAATATATATATATATATATATATATATATATATATTTATATATATATATATATATATATATATATATATATATATATATATATTTATATATATATATATATATATATATATTTTTATATATATATATATATATTATATATATATATATATATATATATATATATATACATATATGCATTTATATATATATATATATATATATTTATTTATTTGAACTGTTGTTTTTTGTGAACTAATTTTAATTTTTTGATGATTATTAGCAATAACAGGCTTGGTTAATCTCAAAAAATAACTTTCATAAACTTTACAACATATAAGAAACATCAAACAAAGAGAATATTAACAGAAAATATATTCCTCTTTCATATATTCCTCATTTAAGTGATAAAATATCACATATTTTAAATCCACACGATATTAAAGTAGCCCACACTGCACAAAATCAAATAAAACAAATATATTCTAAATTAAAAAGTAAAACACCTCTTCTGCAAAAATCTCATATTGTTTATAGTAACCCTGTAATAATTGTAATAAATCATATATAGGACAAACTTTTCAAAATTTAGAAGAAAGATTAAAAGCACATAAATATGCTAAAACGCAAACCACAGCACTAATCAAACATAAAAATAATGAGAATCATAGTTTCAACTTTGATAGCACAAAAATTTTAGAAATAGAGAAAGATCAAAAACGCAAAGAAATTTCAGAAATGTTACATATTCGAAAAAATTTAAATAAAGTCACAATAATACAATAAACAAACTCTAACCATAACAACCCATCTTCTTCGACAAAATCTAGACATCTAGAATTTTCAATTTTTCTAAAAAGGGTATATTTTAGAACATGTGATTTCCAAAATTACAAGTAATGTCTTTTTAAAGACAAATCCAACAATCAAATATTTTAAACCTATTTTGTACATTACGTGGGTGAAGGTTTCTGTGGTTCCCTTTCCATCTAATATCAACAGACCTGACTGTTGATATTGGACTAAATAGCACGTAATTAGTAACTAAAGACGGCCACAGCCGTAATAAAAAATTTTTTGAAAAAAGATAAATAGTACCCTATTCTTTGACTTTTCAAAATCAAAATAATTTGAACCTATTTCGAACATTACGTGGTTAAAGGTTTCTGTGATTTCCCTTACCATCTAATGATTTGAATGTTAATATTGGACTGAATAGCACGTGATAAATAACAGAGAACGGTCACAGCCAAAACAATTTTGAAGAGACATAGTAGTCTTTTTTAACTATTCAAATTTTTTCAAATCAATAAATGTCAAAGAAATTTCAATATTTCAAAAGTTTTGAAAAAGCCACGAATGTCTTGGCGAAACGTCAACTTTTTAATAAAATCGAGTTTTTTGTTTTTATATATATATATATATATATATATATATTCATAAATATGTATATATATATATATATATATATATATATATATATATATATATATATATATATATATCTATATATATATATATATATATATATATATATATATATATATATATATATATATTATAATATATATATATATATATATATATATATATATATATATATATATATATATATATATATATATTATATATATATTATATATATATATATATATATATATATATATATATATATATATATATATATATATATATATATATATATATATATCGCCAAAGTTGACTGACGCATCCTAGTGTTTATCTGATAGAATTATGAAACTCAGCAATTAAGTTTCTGTACAAATGACTTCTGTAGCATATGTGCACGAATAGCTGGTTTGGCGCATTCGCCATTTTATATTCAAAATTTTGGCCGGTTAGCTAGTATATACAGGATATTTCTTGAGTGAGTGAAATAACACTTAAGGCACTACTCTTTGGCTAAAAATAATTTTAGGAGATATTATTTTTAGCCAAATAGTGGCGCCTCAAGTTGTTTATTCAAAACATGTACCATGTACAAGGTTATTCAACAAGGTGGTTGAATATCCTTGTACATGGTACAATTTTTTAATCGATTTACTTAGGAAACGCCCTGTAGAGTATATAATATAGTATATAATATATACTGTCCAGTTTTATAAATGCAAATGTTATCATCATTATAAAAAAGTTTTGAGTATATGTCGTTTGGCATATACTCAGATTGTTGAACTCAAAATATATTTTTTATATAATTGATCAAATTTTCTCAACTTAATGAATCTTCAGCTGTTGAGTAAAGGTTTTTTTGCAACAGCAAGATATACCCATACCAGTTTTCTTTGGAAGATATTTATAGTATTTGACTTTTTAGTGACAGCTGCGTGGAAAGAACCCATTCCAGGATGGGTTGACAACTTGAACGGTCCAACGGGTATATTAGTAGGAGCAGGAAAAGGTGTTATAAGATCGATGCACTGCAAAGCGGATTTTGGAGCGGATATAATTCCCGTTGATTCAACAGTAAATAATATTATCATTATTGGTTATCACTTGGGTTCTCGAGCAAAGACAGACATACAAGTATTCAATGTAACATGTGAGAAAGTGAGTTCTTTTCAATTATATCTGTATTTTTAAGCTATTGCATAGCTTTCATCGCGGGCTTTGAGCGCGGCGACCTAATCAAGAAATTTAGTAACGAGAATAAAACCTAACACTCCCCACTCCGCCTACTATGTAGCTCGTTCGCTTAACGTGTATGTATATGGTACGATTGTACGAAGCTCGCACGGATCGAGACGAGCTGCTCCGAAAGTACAAAAGTAGGTATATATGTATACCTACATAGGTGTACCTATGTAGGTAACATCGTTAGCGATGTTAATGTAAGGCGCTCATTTGTTGGAGATATTTGTGCGTGCTTATGCAAACTTCGAAATGGCCTACACATAGTCATGGTAGCAATTTACATTTCTACGAATCCAAAATTGGACAAGAATATATGATATGTTCTTATTTCAGTTACCATAAACCTATAGTTTCAATCATCAAAATTCCTGAATAACCTACATGTATTGTAAGATAATGAAAATATTTTAAAGGATATTAACTTCTCATTTATTCGATAAAAGAAAAAATTTGTTTTCTTATCGGTCACTACGCTCAAAAAGTGTAACTTGAATTAATATGAAAGAAAAAAAATACTGCATGAATAAAAAATAAATAAATAATTATAATTGCATTAGTTGATAAAAAATGCTATGCAATAGCTCACCGCGGCAGTCCCCGAAAGCCACACGTTTTTTTTTCTACAACAATAGAAATAAGTATATAAGGAATATCCCACGAGGAAACTTCCAGTTATGCGTAGAAATCTTTAATTTTGGATCAAAAGAATATTGAAATCGAAAGATATCCTAACTACGAAATTTTTCAGCTTTTTTTCTTAGCTGCTTTCTTCTTGAACGACTCAAAATTATAAATCCGCAAAAAATAGTCGGATCATATTGGGATCTGACATAGAGGCGGAGCTTAGATGATTACGTCAAAACATGGCGCTTCAAAATCACCTTTGAACACGAGTTATATAAGAGTTTTTTGAGTTTTTCATAACAATGTCAGTTTCAAGTAAAAGTGTGGAGTGATATGCAGGAGAAAACCTACTCCAGACAAAATACAGAGAAGGTGATAGGTTGGAAAAATGCGAATTCGTCAAACAATGTAGGGAAAAAGTGAAGTCGAGGCCTGGTATCATCAACATTACTGCTTTTTGTCTATCTATTTCTCACTTCAGAGAAAAACCTCATGAAATTAATGGAGAGTTCACGAACGAGAAGAAATTCTATTCTGCACTTCTTCATGAGGTGCTGAGCTGGGTCTGCTTTCAAATTCCTTTCCTTATCGTAAGCTTTTGGAAGATCATGCATGAACGTTATTTTTAACAAAACTCTCCTTTTGGCCGCAGCTTCTTGAATTTTCATAACTAACCTCAATTTCAATTATAGGAGTTAATAACCTGAAAGAATGTAATTTTCTTTTGTAAAATGCAATAAGTCCACTGTCATTCTCGGAGTTGTGTGATTCTTCTTCAAATTGATTTTCCATACTATCAATGAATCAATCTTTTCCTTTTCTCCAAAATGATTTTCTCTCTTTACAAAATATTTGTTTGGCTTCGGAAATCGATGAAAGCTAACACTTGCTTTATGAACTATGTACACTATGCTTATGAATGAGAACTTTTCACGCAATAGCGCTTTCTAGAATTGATAATTCAAGGATTCTACGTTTTGCAAAATTTGCACTTTCCATTTTTCACTTTTTGCGCAGAAATTTGTGAGAAATCAGAAACTTGTACATGTAATTGCATATGTTATCGTTGGAAATAGAAACTTCATCTATCTGGCCGCCAGAGTGCGCCAGCTGGAATTTTGGATCATATAAGGACGTGTGTCATCGTTCTCGATGTTCGATCATGACTTCATAGATGCCCATGAAGTTGTGGTTCAAGTTGTACCCACGTTGACATAGTTGCACATCCCTTGATACGATTGCACGGACCCCTCTTGACATTCCTGACGAAATGACTCACTTCTCGTAATATTTCTCTAACTCAAAATCTCTCTTTTTCTCGAATAAATTGTCAAAGTCCACAGGTTTGCATCCTGTCAAAATACACAATCCCCATAAATTTAGGTTTTCGAACCCTAAAGCCGACTAAAGTGACCTGCTAGTCATGTGCATAAATTTCCCTCCATCTACAGCAGTGGTTAACCGGTGGTCCGCGGACCACTGGTGGTCCCTGGAAACACCCGTGGTGGTCCACGAAGCCATCCTAAAAATATTGAATAAGTAATATAATTGAGTAAGTCGCGTTCGGTCATTTCAGCCCCTTCACTCTGCTCATCTTTCTAATATATGCAGTTCTTATTTTGCACTGCAATGTGATGAATCTGATGAAGTTTCACAATGCTGTCAATTACTCATATTTGCTCGATTTCTGCATGACAATAAATCATTGAATGAAGAGTAACTGTTTTCAAAACGACTGGAAGCGACGCAGGATGTTGGTGTTATGGATGAAATAAGTCTATATTTTGAGGAATATCGTCTTCAGTGGGAAGAGATTGCGGGTACGGATGGTGCTCCTGCTATGCTTGGTTCTCGCTCTGGTTTTTCTGCATTGATAAAAACGAAAAATCCGTCTGCAATATCAACACATTGCGTTATTCGTCGTCAAGCTTTGGCTGCCAAAACCTTCTCAGAATGCTTGCCTATTCCGTTGAAAATAGCTATAAAAGTTGTTTACTTCACCAAAAGCAGTGCACTGAATATTCATCTTCTCAAACAATTATGCTCTGATATGGATTCTGAATACTAAAGCCTTCTTTTCCGCACAGAGGTGCATTGGCCTTCCAAAGGAAATATGCTTTCAAGGTTGTATGTTCTTCAGAGTATTAACGTATTTTCATAATTTCTTTTCAATATGTCTGCTCTGTTATCGCCATTTTTGAGAGTTTCCTGTTGAATAGTTGATATCTTGCAGCTATTTACGTAAGTTGGTTGTTCTTTTTTTTCATTAGGTAGTCTCGTGAATGACTAGTATTATTTAGTCGATTTTTTTGCTCTTGCTCAAATAAATAAATTGAATCTTCAACTCCAAGAGTCAGGAAATTTGAAGTTTCACGGCATTGGCAATATATTTGCATATGAAGGTGAAATCAATGCGTTTATTGCTAAAATCGAGTTATTGATCAAGAAGATCAAAAGTGACAAGTTTTCTGCGTTTGATAATAATTTGTATGAAATAATTGGGGAACACAATGCCAAGGAAGAAGAAGAGTTACAAACATGATAATTCATTTAACAAATTTGAAAAGTGAATTCAGTCATTATTTTACGAGGACAAAAGGTATTCAGAAACTGGTTCGCAATCCTTTCATTGTCAGAGTTTTTGAAGGTCTAGATGAAACTACTATGCAGCCACAAAAATCTCATTGAAACAATTAATTCACCTCTAACATAAAAATTGAAATAAAATATTATCAGTGTTTCATTCATGAATAGATAAAAATAACTGTTTATTTTTTATCGACTTTTTGAAGGTGATATTACTTTCAAAAAGTTTGTGGTCTGTGACAAGACGGAAATGTTGTTGAATGGTCCCTCATTATGAAAAGGTTAAGAACCACTGATCTAGAGGCAATGCCCGATCAAACGATACCAAAAACTATGATAAAGTATCATTATCCTAGTATATTTATTGTCAAGGAAAAATCGCGCGAAACAGAAAAATTGAAGGGCTCTGGTGCTTCAGGGAAGATCTACTAAGAGTGGCACATCTTAAGAATAGTCTAGCCGAGACCTATCCAACGGTGTGTATATCATTAGGATTGGCAGCTTTCAGGGGCCACACGAAATTATAATAATTTTTGTCCTCATAACTTTCGAAATATATTCAAGAGTCCAACAGTACTTCTGAATAATCATCGTTTTGTGAGTAACCAACACTAAAACATTTAATCTCAGATATACTGGAACCTCAAAATAATATATTCATTTATTCAGAATTATTAAATGATTCTCTTTGTTGACCATTATTTTTTTTTAGGATAAAAGATTAACATGGGGAGAAGCACTGGAAATAGGCAGAAAACATATGTACGAAAACCCTTTCAGCATATGTTTATGGTACCCAGCTGGTAGCATCAAGTCGAGTTATTTTGTACATATGTTAGCTGCGTTTTTCTTTCATTTGATACCCGCTTACATAGTTGACTTTCTGATGGTTCTCACCAGGAATAAGCCATTGTAAGTTAGAAAGAAAGCCGGCAAAACGAGCTTTTACATATTTAATACTAATGTTGCCTACAATTATTTAGTAATTTCGATCAATTTGATTATACAATCTTGTAGGTACACTTTATTATATTTTATTTTTCACTTGTATTTTATATGTTTATTTCAACTTGGATACGGTTGCTATAAACACACTCATTATGCCCTAGGCTATAACGCCCGCTAATTGTACGAGGAGAAATTAAGCAACTTTTATTGATTAAATACTTCATAATCCTTGTCGTATACTACTCTGGATTTCTCCGGCAATGAACTATTCGCAACTTTGGCTGCATTTTCTATGATATTCTTGGGTAAATTCATTTTCATTTCCATTATTTCTTTAAGACTACATAAAGAAAGCAGCAATGACATTCACTAAATTTGATTACAAAAATATTCACAAACGTCAAAATATTAACAAATGACATGCCTACTATGAGAAGGAAAATGAATAGGAGCAATGTACCGATTTTAAAATCGCTTTTTCATTATAATAAAATAATTTTTTCGTGAAAAATGAAATCTTGTGTGCACCACGTGCGTTATTAGATCCTTACGCTCATCGGGCAACATTCGGCCTGAGGGCCTTTGGCCCGAGGGATGAAGGGCGTAAGGATCTATATAACGCACTTGGTACATAAATAACTAATAGGTACCGCAGATTATTACAAAAATTAATCGTGAATTGTCTACTATATAATGGATGATTATGAAAATTTAGACAATTTAAATTTACTCTTTACCAAACTTTTGGCAGATATGAAGAATCTGTAATTTTGAAATGTCGGAAAATTTGTAGTTTCCATTCATTTTGTGAGTTGCTATTCTTGAGTTTATGTATTATAGAATTTCAAATATTCTTTATATCTATTAGCGAAGGAATTGATTTAAAACGTATTGCACTTAAAACCCTATATTAATAGAAAAGCAACCCTCTGCATAAGTAGAAATCACTAATTCTCAGACAATCAGAAATGTTGATTCTTTATATCTGCCAAACCTCCTTGAAATCAAATACTAAGAAAGTTTACAAATTTATAATAATAATGATAATAATAGCATCTTTATTACCTTTTGGCTAGTTTTTACCACATACATTCCTGCGCATATAATGTCTACTGGGCAGATTACACATATTAAATGTACATACAGCTATTTATTTAATTTATTATCTAGTAGTCAATCAAGGTACTGTTCAAATCTTCAAATCGACATAAGTGCCTAGAAGTCATCGCTTTTTGGAATATTTGGTAATTTTCGACAGTTTACTTAAGTGGACCTGTCCGAAAATAATATACTATTTCAGCGTTATATATATATATATATATATATATATATATATATATATATATATATATATATATATATATATGTCACGTATACTGTTATATTTCTGCCGATTGAGTAAAAGGGTTGAAATTTGGTACGTGGATTGAGTGGATATCAAGGTACATTGTGGGTTTCAACTATTTTCTTCAACCGTGCTACACTTCGGAGAGACTATACCGCTCAAATCACACCTCGACCGGAGCTGCACTTCGGGGCTACAAAATTAATTTCGTATTGCATCTCGACATGGTTCGCACACAGTACGCGATGCTCTTCGCGAGGCCAAGTTTATATTCTTCTCAACCATGAGAATATCCCATGTTATTCATACAACTGGAACAATTCATTGAAAAGAAATTGATCAAAAGGGATGGTTCAAATGTATTATCAAAATTTAGGCCTTCAAGAATTCCATCAATTAAAAAATTAGATACATTAAATTATTTATTCAATTTGAAAAGTCATTAAATAGTTAAAGTTACTTTCAAAGGCCCCCCATACCCCCCACCTTGGATCCGCTACTGTTATATATATATATATATATATATATATATATATATATATATATATATATATATATATATATATATATATATATATATATATATATATATATATATATATATATATATATATATATATATATATATATATAATTATATATATATATATATATATATTTATATATTTCCTATTTTCAATCTTGTCTTTCAGCTTGGTGAAAATACAAAAACGTATCAAAAAAGGCCTCGATGTGTTACAATATTACACCACAAGACCTTGGAATTTTCATAATGAAAAAATGATAGCACTTTATAATTCTCTGAGCAAGAATGATCAGGAAATCTTTTATACTACTGGACCTCACGATCCTGACGTATATCTATTGAATTATATACTGGGTGCTCGTAAATATTGTTTACATGAAGAACCAGAGACTATACCGTATGCTAAGAAAATCCTAAAAAGGTTTGTGATTTGAACTTGCTTCGATAAATTCATTGCCTTACCTTTTTTTTTAGGCTGTACTATCTGAATCTTCTCAAAAATATTGTTGTCGGATATATTCTCTTCTGGTTTTTTGGCGGATATATTATTAGATTCCTGTATAAATGTCAATCTTTTTCTGAGTTTGTAGATATTTTCAATTTATGAAAAACTAACTTATTTAATTTTTTTGTACAATGAATTAACATGTATGTATGTATTTTCTAATAAAATTTTTGTCACGTGTATTGTTTTACTTCATATAATTGTATTTATATTACATTACATGAGTTAAATATATATATATATATATATATATATATATATATATATATATATATATATATATATATATATATATATATATATATATATACAGAGGCGGATTAAAAGTTCAGAGCACCGTAGGCAAACATCTCATCGGCGTCCCTATATTAAAAATAAATCGTACTATAGTTTGACCTAAACTGATGTACCGTCCCTTAGGAAAACGCGGTGAGATGGGGGCCAAGGAAAAAAGAGCATAAGTTTACATGTGATGGATATTGTCGGACATACTGTCACTCTGGCGCAATACATTTTATGCTGTATTTTTTCTTTATTTTACAATTCCGCCCGCGCGCCCCTTTGTACCCTCGCGCCTCTAGACATATGCCTAGTTTGCCTTAAGGATAATCCACCTATATATATATATATATATATATATATATATATATATATATATATATATATATATATATATGTTATGGTTTAAATATTATTGTCATGAAATATCTAGAATGTCTCTCCTGAAAAATAATTGATATGAGTTGTCATAATAATATTGTACGTCAATATTAGTTATTGAAACCTTCTTACAAAAATTGTACTTATTCTTGAAACACTGTGTATATTCAAATACTTTAACTGGTTATGGGCCCAGTAAATCGTGTATAAGAATAAAAGAAGCAATTTGAAGGAGTAAAAAATTGATTTGGTGAATTTTTGAAGTTAGTAGCAGCTTTCGAGAATGGAATTTTCTAAACTTCAAATTGAAAAATTAGAAGGAAACTCAAATTGGGTTGACTGGAAATTCCAGGTCAAAATTCAACTGCAAGCTAATGGTGTTATGGAAGCAGTTGAAGGTAAGCTGAAGTATCCCAAAGAACCTAAGGAAGATGCAAGTGAGAAAGAACTTAAAGATTATAAAAAGAATAAGGAACCTCTTATTAAAATGGAATATATGGCTCAAAATTTCATTGTTTCAAGCTTGACTGCACAGGTTAGACAACTTATTAATATGTGCAGCACAGATGAAGAAATGTGGCTAAAACTCCATAGTATTTTTGAGCAACGTACTGAGCAGAGACAGGATCGCTTGTTTAACCAATTTTTCAGTATTAAAGAAAAGGATCCAGTTCAAAGTATTGCCAAACATATAGCTGTTTTAGAAAAGTTATGGGTTGAATTACAAGATGAGACATGGAAAGAAGACAAAGTTAAATTACCAGATTCTTTGTTCCTTAATCGAGTGCTAAATACACTGCCCTCCCAATTCTTTGAATTTATAAATGCATGGGAGTCAGTACCGAAAGAACAGCGAACAATCACTCTTCTTCGAGAACGACTGTGTACCGTTGAACTCCGTTTATAAGAACGTGTTTAAAATGAAGAAAGTACAACAGCATATGTTGCGGTGAAAAAGCAAACTTTTCCACGTATAAATTATGGTGCATCTAAGAAAAATATGGAAGAAGTTAAGAATAAGAAGAAATTCTTCAAGTGCTACGGATGTGGGAAAAGGGGCCATTTTAAGAAAGATTGTCCCTCAAGTAACAGTGAAGGCAATGTCTGTGACGAAGTTGCTTTTGTACATGAGGATTTTGTGGTAAACCTTAGTAACGATGATGCTTGGATAGCAGATTCTGGCGCAACTCACCATATGTCAATGCATAAACATTGGTTTATAAGCTACGAAGATTTTTCTTGTCCTCAGTATGTGGTGGTTGGTAACGGTGAACGTATACAAGCTTATGGTAAAGGTCAAGTAAATGTTGAAATGTTTGTTAATAATTCTTGGTCAAAAAACTATCTTCAAGATGTCTGGTATATACCTAATATAAAAAGAAACTTATTTTCAATTTCTGCTGTAGCTAATAAGGGAATGAGCACTATATTAAGCAAAAATGAATGTAGAATTCTTAAAAATAGTGAAGTCGTTGCCAGAGGAGTACGAAGAGACAATTTATACATTATGTACATCAGAGTTGTAGTTCCTGAAGCAAAAGTTGAAGCAAACGTATCAATTTCTAATAACCTTCAGATATGGCATGAGCGACTAGGACATCAAAATAAACGTCATGTACAAACATTTTTAAAAAGTATTGGTGTGGAAGTTACCATTGACAAATAATTCTGTGATGCATGCATGTTTGGAAAACAACATCGATTAAGTTTTGGACATCGTAAACAAAGAGGAGAAGCACTAGGTGAAATTATTCACGCTGATATTTGTGGTCCTATGAGAATGAAGTCAATTGGTGGATCAAAGTATTTTCTTTGTTTGAAAGATGACTACAGTAAATTTCGAAGTGTTTATTTTCTGAAAGAAAAGTCAGAAGTTAAAGATAGAATAAAGGTGTTTATTTCTGAATGCAAGACTCAGGGTCATGTTATTAAAGAAATATGTTCTGATGGAGGAAAGGAGTTTGTTAATCAAGATGTAAGAAGAACTCTTGAAGAGGCTGGAATACGTCATAGAATTACTACGCCTTTTACACCTGAGCAGAATGGATCTGCAGAGAGAGAACACAGAACTTTGGTGGAAGTAGCTAGGTCTATGCTTCATGTCAAGAATCTTCCAGAATACTTGTGGGCCGAAGCTGTCTTTACAGCTGCTTACGTACTTAATAGAACAGGCCCTACAAATATTAAAGAAAAAACTCCTTTAATACTTTGGTCAGGAGAACAGGCTCCAGTAGATCATTTAAAAATTTTTGGTACTGAATGTTTTGTACATGTACCGAAGCAAAAACGGCACAAGTGGGACAAGAAAAGTGAAAAAGGCAAAGTAGTAGGTTATTGTGGAAATAAAGATGGCTTTAGAATATGGTTACCTGAGAAAAACAAAATCATTTTTAGTCGAGATGTGGTCTTTAAACCTGAAGAAGTGGTGATAGATTCTATATCAAGCAATTCTATCGATCACATTGATTGTATAAACTCAAAAGAAAATTTTATGTTACCTGAATCTTCTAACAGTGATGCTTGCGCTACTTTAGCAATAGATGAGCCAGATACTTTAGAAGAAGCAATTTCTTCTGAATCGTCTGAAAAATGGGTCGAAGCTATGAATGAAGAAATGCAGTATTTGATAGAACATGAAACTTGGGAAGTGACAGAATTATCTGCAAAAGAAATAGTTTGCATCCAAAGATTACTTGAAGAAATTTCAGAAACAAAGAAGACTCCAATTTTATGGTTGGATAATAATAGTGCTGTGAAACTTGTTTATAATCCTGAATTCCATAAGCGGTCCAAGCACATTGATGTTCGCTATCATTACATCAGAGATCGAGTAAATGAAGGAGTTTTTGAAGTCAAACATATAGCAGGTGAAGATCAGATTGCTGATGTATTGACAAAATCTTTGTTCCGTGTTAGATTCAAAAAAATTTATAGTTTTACTTGGTATGGTTAATGGAAAAGAAAATATTATTTAAGGGGGGGTGTTATGGTTTAAATATTATTGTCATGAAATATCTAGAATGTCTCTCCTGAAAAATAATTGATATGAGTTGTCATAATAATATTGTACGTCAATATTAGTTATTAAAACTTTCTTACAAAAATTGTACTTATTCTTGAAACACTGTGTATATTCAAATACTTTAACTATATATATATATATATATATATATATATATATATATATATATATATATATATATATATATATATTTGTATATATATATATATATATATATATATATATATATATATATATATAATTATAGGGCAGTGGTTTCCAAACTTTATTTCACCACGGCTCCCTTCAAAATATTTGATCATATATCCAGTACTAAAACATTTATTAAGATAAACTCTTATACACAAGAAAAAGGAATAACAATATTTTATTATTGTCACTCAATGAGAAGGATGTGCTTGTTTATTTGCACAGAGTTTATCAAATCTCGGTGTCATTGATGAGATAGCTACACGAAGCTCCTTTTCTACAACCAAACGAGTACGATATTTCGATTTTATTGCAGCTAATGCAGAAAACCCTGTTTCGCATAAATAAGATATTGCGAACGGCAGTAAAACTTTTAAAGCTTTATGTGACAATATAACATATTCACTCTTAATATCTTTTAACCATTGTTTTAATATCTCAATATCTAGCCAAAATTGAATCAAAGATACATTCTGAAATTTTTGTTTTAAAGAAGAATCACAAGATAATCCAATCAAGTTTTCTTGCTCGATACTTCATCAAATTCGTCATGTCCTTCGTCGATGAATGAATTCTGTATCCCCGCATATTTTGTAAAATCAAGATCATCGAAATAATTCGAAAAATGAATTGACAAACCATCCAAGTGTTCAAAAAATAAATTTTTTTTGCTTCTATATTAACTTGGGCGCATAAATTCAAAGATGGAAACATGTCAAACCTATTTTGTTCCAAATTTGTCTTCCATATCTCCAATTTTTTTATGAATGCTTTCACTTTATCTTTTTAAATCAATAAATGCATTTGTGGCCTTTGCATTGATTCATACAAACACTCAATTTTCTAAAAATTTCCACCAAATAGGTGAGTTTGCTACGTTGTAAGAGTAGCATCAGCAGCATAGTAGATAATGTGTACCTATTTGTTATGTATTGTATTAGCTGCACGTGCATTTATTTTTTTTTGTCTATCCTAGCTAATATTCGCGCCTTTCCTGAGACTAGTCCACGCCTCCATAGGGAGGCACGCCTACCAGTTTGGAAAACGCTGTTATAGGGAGTATATTTATTCTACTTTCCAAGTATAAAATTTGTTCGTATCACCTTTTGGGGACCTGGCGGCCACGTAACTTTGAACTCCCTATCTATAGTGTAGCGAGTCGGCCAATACCATATTACCGAGCTAGTTAGCCAAGTTTTTTTCCAGAGGTTTCCTCGTGGCATAAAGTATGTCACTGCTTGCAAATTTACACGGCGAATGGCTGGGTCAGTATTATCCTCTGAAACCTACTCACACTTCCTTTCTTCCATAAATATCCTTTTTCACCCACCCTCAATGTACTTGTACACACAGTGTATGTGATCTGGCTGAAGGAGTTCATCCCCAGAACTCAGAGCCCGTCTCACTCACACATACTTCAGGGAGGAATAAAACAAACGCAGTGGTTGGTTTTTGATACCGCCTTGAATGTTTTTTTGCCTTAAAAAAAAGCTGCTGCCTCCAAGATTTTGTCCATTTTGAGTTTTTTATATAATTCACTCAAAACCTGAATTATTATTACTGATGGAGGTATTTAAATTCATCTCAGAAATTTAAAATGAGTGAAAAAATTGATTTAGGTATTTACACCAAACTACATGAGGCATACATGGCTTCAAAATCCATGGACACAATAAGATTAAATTTTGTATAGTTGATTTGATAAGTTATGTTCTGTGAATTTTCCCAAATTTTTAATTTATTGCCGATTTAATGAAAAAATAGAAATATAAAAACAATTTTGAAACTGCCCTTTTGATTCAATAATTTATACATTTGAAATGGCAAAATACGTGACGCACACCAGAGAGGGGAAGTCACACAAATGTGCCAACTATGACAAGTTCGGTGGTCTACAAAATATTTTTTTTCGAGTGATGGATACAGGGCCGTAGCCAAGGGGGCGCCAGAGGGGGCTGAGCCCCCTCTGGAATTATTTGAGCCCCCTTTAGAAAATATACCAAAAATGTTTAAATCTGTGTTGAAACGTAAAACTAGCCTAGTTACAAACAAATCTACCTAATTCTAAAACTGACTTAAAATTATTTATTTGCGGCTACTAGCAGGATTGCCAGATTTTTCAGAGCCGTGTCGCACTTTACACGCCGATTTTTCGCCCAAAGGCGCAACCGTGGTTGCGACATCTTAACGGGGAAACATTGATAACAAGTATTTTTGCATATAAAATTCACTTATTCTAGGGGTTATTTCATACGTGTTTTGCTGCTAATTTGTGGCCCAAAATCGCAATCATGATTTTTTCTCAACCGCACGAAAAAATAGTGCACCCATACTAAGCTGTCCAAAAAACAATAATAGGTATTTTTGGGACATTTTACTTAAATTATATATATATATATATATCATTATATATATATATATATATATATATATATATATATATATATATATATATATATATATATATATATATATATATATATATATATATATATATATATATATATATATATATAAACTGTACACAAAATATCATTACATCATCATCTTTGTCTGTGGTTGGAGTTGTGTATTGGTTCTGCTCAGTGGCGTAGATAGGGGGGGATTAAGGGGTTCAATCCCCCCCCCCCATGAGCCTACGATAATTATAATAGAACTGAATAAAAGTCTTCGCATCTATATACGTATTTAAGTACCTACCTTTACATGAAATTTACTAAGCACTAGCACCTCTTCTGCTATTATGTATGTGCAATTATAAAAAGATCACCTAGATATGTTTTTATGACGGCTGTGTAATTGAGTGTTGTATACTTTCCGTGCTTCGAACAGGCGGACCAATCAGGAATGCACATAATTTCAACATTATAAAATACCTAGTAGTTTGAAGCATATTTTATTCAAAGTTGAATTAGTAAGTTAAATCGGTCACTATGAGCAAAAAGTGTTTAATAAGTTTAAATAGCTCTAATGGAAAATTTTCATTTCGAAAGGAAGAAGTCAAACAAAATCTCCACGCACTTCTCTTTCTAAATTGTATGTACTTCATATTAAACAAAAGTGCTCAAGCTTTTGTTTAATGGTGTAGTAATAATAATAATAATAATATTTATTCACACACCAGTATGTTACAAATACAAGTAAATAAAAAACAAAGATCAGTTGTAAATAAATAAAAACTCGATGATTCAACTATAAATTCGATTATAAAATGTAGAACATAGAATCATACATCCATACATCTGAATATACGCGCATACACATAATATACACATAAATTATATATCTAAAGCAGTTTTGTTGAATAGTATAGGTAGTATAAAATTTAGAAAGAGAAGAAGTGCGATGAGATTTTGGTTCGTACATAAAATTTTCCATTTCAGCCATTTAAGCTCTTTCAAACACGTTTTTTGGTCCTAGTGATCGATTAAATTCCTGTTTACATTCGAGCAGCGTAACTTCTGCTCATAGAGGATTTTCAATCAATATTTAATATTTTTTAATGAAGAGTAGGTATCGAAATATGAGCTCTTTGAAAAATAGGACTAAATTTTGGATTTGATTGTCAATTTAATTACTCTATAATATTTTGAAGTTAAGAAAAATTGTCGAGTTAGTAAAAATTTTCTGGCGATGACTGGACTTCTGCGTCATGAATCTTGGAGAAAGATTTACTTATCATAAGAATACAGTCTAGTTAACAAGTGCTTTTCTGTTCAACTTTTTTCATCAGTCTCGGAAGAATATGAGCAAATAGCATGTAGATAGAAAAAAATCATGTTCCGTTCGAGAAAATTGTAAAAGTGATAAACAATTTACTGAAAGAAAAAGAAAACAATTTGTTTTAACAAATATTTCAAAAACTAATATATATTTTGATATCTAAATAAAGATACAAAAAGAGGAGGAAATTTTCTATAAGAAATTATTAACTACCGGAACTAGGATAAATATTTATAATTTTCTCAGAGGGGTAAAAATACGGCCGAAAACAGGTTATCTGGCTTGCGAAAGTCACGCTCATTTGGGACACTTCAACAATAAACATTATATAACTATATTAAATATGGAAATTAAGGAATGAAAAATTTCAGGTTCTTACTGGATAGGTAAATGAACAATAATCCAGCGACAACAAATTTTTATCACTATTTTTCGCGCATTAGTTATGCAATAGTTTTTTGCTGCTTGAACAAGAACATTGCAAGTGTGTTAACTTTTAACTATAAATCTGCTTTTTTTTCCTTTCTTGGAGCTAGTTTCGAAAGACCTTAGAATAGATCCCCGTTAAAAAATTCGATTTTTTAGTTTTTTACTAACAATTTACTCAGTTGCAAAATTAAACACTCTAATCATAACTTTTTTTTCCTGATTCTCTTATGAACAACGTATTTTTTTATAACAATTTCTCAAACAATAGGAGATGAACATTGACAACAATCATTTCTATGTAGCTTTCGATAATAAAAAACGGACCATTAAATTCATTAAAAAATTTCATTTTGATTTTGCAAAACTACGTAAATTGTTAATAAAAAACTGACATTTTTTATTTTATCAACAGTTATTTACTTTAATAGCTCCAAGAATGAAAAAATCTCAGATCTATACTTGAACAGTTATCACAATTTTCATGTTCAAGCACCAAAAAATTGACAATTAACTATTGCATAACTAATAGAAACATTTCTATTATCGCCGAATTATCGTTCATTCACCGATTCAGTAACTTTTCATATTTTATATGGTTAAATAATGTTTATTGTTGAAGTGTCCTAAATGGGCGTGACTTGCCCAAACGAAGTTACCCCTTTTCAGCCGTAATCTTACCTCTCTGAGAAAATTATGAATATTGATTCTACAGTTCCTGAAGTTGAGTTTTTCTTTTGTGAAATTTCTTCTTCTTTTTGAATCTTCCTTCAGACTTCAGAAATCTCAATTATTTTTTGGCATATTTGCAAAAAACAAATCCCCTTTTTTTCAGTAGGTATATTAGTTATAACAGTCACAATTTTTACTTGCAAATTTTTAATTTTCTCAAAAAACATCTACTTGCTACAAATTCAATAACACTTTTATTTTTCCGAAACTGCTGAAAAAAGTTAAACAAAAGAGCACTTGTTGAATAGAGTATTTTTATTAACTCCAAGGACCTACAGGTTTTGCCGGTTCCGAATGGCTAATGGGCTTGAATCTGAGTCATTACCCAACAGATTAATTTTTGAACCACTAAATTCCGGACATACACTACACTCAAGATCAAGATGGGACTCGAACCCACAATCCTCTGTTTACAAGCAATACACCTCAACGCTTGGCTACCGAGGCCTCCTTGACTAGACTAAATATATTAAAAAGATTTTCGGTGTTTTTCAAGGATGATTCATACGAAGTTGATAAGCAGCTGATAATTCATCAAAACTGACAAGTGTTCTCGTTAGTTGAAATTGTGGAAGGAATATTCAATTCGTCAAGGCGATGTCAAGTAAAAAAAATTTTTTTCTGTTCATTTTGTACTTCGTGAAAGATTATTTTCACCAACAAATAAAACTTAAGACGAAAAACTTATGGAATTTTACACAAAGTCATATCCCCCCCATCGCAAAAAGCTATCTACGCCACTGGTTCTGCTACTGATACATATCAGAACTAAATTTTGCATACATAGCTTTGCTAGGCTCTAATTCTCAAATTTATTGCAAAGTGCGATCTAATAGACCTAACTAAATTTAACATTTTGAATATCATTTCGTTTCGAATTTTAGATTTAACAATATTCATCAATGCAAATATCGTCTCCACGAATGCATTGGATGACGGTAAGCTTAGAAGAGTAAATGCAAATAGAGCTAAATCTTTAAACATGAATTGATAGGCTGCATTTTCCAAATCTATAACCTTTCTCCAAAAAATCATAGGTTTATCAGGGACTGACTCACCAAATATCTCTTTCCAATCGACATTTATCAAGTTTCTATATTGTATCTCTATGTCAGATATTCTATTGGAGTTACAAAAGTAACTGGCAGCTCAGAAAATTTTAGTCTTTGTACTGGATTTAAAATTATAGCAGGACTGAAACTTCTTATCTGCCGAAAAACATTTAAATGCGAGGGCATGCGTTTGATTAATTCAAGTAAAAGTACTTCAATAAAATCCACACATTTTCCTTTAATTTCTTCAACCTCTCCAGATAAAATATTTTTAGCCGTTAATTCATTTTAAAATCAGAATATTATATTTTACGTAAGTGAAAATAGAAACTCAACTAAAAACCATTAAGCGGAAAGAAATGACGAAGAAATAAAGAGAATATTAACTTGGTTGTATATTTATAAGCTATTTGTTTCATTCATTTAGAGTTTCCTATGAGAGATTTTTCATTTATTATTTTTTATTAGAATAAGTTTTTTTATTTTTCCAAAATGTTTTTTAATGGATATTCGTTTTCCAGTATACTTTTCTAGGTAAAAAGACAGAAAAAGCTGTATATTCCTGTCTTTTTTCACGTATGTTTATTTTAGTACTACGTAAAAAACAAGCCCCCTCTAGAATTTGTTTAGCCCCCTCTAGAAAGCAGTACGGGCTACGGCCCTGGCCCCATATCATAATTTGGTCGAAAATTATTTTCACTAGACTTAAATCTAAAGGCAATGAAAATAATTATTAATGTGGAGATATATGGAGTATATTTAGGAATGAATTCCTAATGCTTGATATAGATTATGTAGCGTACCTGGAATAATATTTCATATAGTATTTTGTTTTGAAGGCATCAGCCAATATTTATTTCAAGATGTTCAGATGTTGTTCTGAGAACCCTTATCTGGGTGTTCTCTTTCAGCCTGTAATATTGTTATATGTATTGATATATTTCTTTCAGTCAACTGCCTTAAACTAGATTTATTGCGTAAGGTTCTAAGGACGGTATTTCGCATATGTTCACTTGTCGTTTCTTCCCACGCAAAGACTGTGGGGGAAGCGGGGCATCAGGGCAGTTTTTGAGAAAGAACAGAACAGATAGAAAATAAGTTAGTTAAGAATAGAACTCCGGAGATACGACACACGTCTATCTTCTGTAATTAAAGCACGTACACCTTAAATATTGTACCTATACCGAATTGCTTACAAATATATGTGAATTAGTTTTATTTGGGGCAATTCATTACTCCGAACGTTAATCACCTAATCTCCCTTAACGGTAGCTTAGGAATAGTTCAACATCAAAAAGTGATTGCGAACTGTACAGAATATATTCCTAGTTTTATAAAAAATATCTTGTTTAATCTTGAACTCTATATACGAGTAGGAAATTTCATGATGAATCATCTACAATTTTATTTTTCAGCTTTGAACATCTGGAATCCGACATTGCCAAATGGTATGCTGGAAAACATATTCTGATCACTGGATCAACAGGCTTTATGGGAAAAGTGCTAGTAGAAAAATTACTTAGATCGTGTCCCGACATTTCCACCATCTACCTACTGATAAGAACAAAACACGACAAAGACTCAACACAAAGAATAGAAAACTTCATTGATAGCCCTGTAAGTTAAACTAAAAACCTCCAAACTGAATTAATTTTGTCAACTTGCTTATAACTAATTATTACTGGTTAGTGGTTCATTTCAATTTTGAGAGATTTTTTTCAGCTTTTCGACCAGTTGCGAAACCAATCTAACGCCTGTAAACTTTTCGCTAAGCTTCGGTGCATCCAAGGCGATATAAGTCAAGAAAATCTCAATATAACAAAGGATGATCAGCGTAGTCTTCAAGACAACGTGAATGTGGTTTTTCACATGGCCTCGAATGTGCGATTTGATCAGCCGTTGAAGAGTGCCCTAATGACGAACACTCTAGGCACAAAACATATTCTGGAGTTAGCTTGCACCTTCACGGTACTAGAGGCCTTCGTTCACGTCTCTACCGCTTATTGTCAAAGCGATTTGACAGTACTAGAAGAAAGGACGTATCCAGCACCTCATGATCCAAGGTATTATTCACTACAGTAACATTATTATTTCTACTTCTACAAGGGCTACTCAGTAGACTGAGAGAAATTAACATGAAGGGGAGGGTTTCATTTTATTTGCCTAATTATCAAATAACTAATCGAACTTGAACTGAAGGTGGTATGTTCATTTGTGCTACGAATGATCGTTTATTTTATTTCCATCGTGTTCTGGGGTGATATATACATCACCTAGAGTTAATGATCCCTTTCTGCCCGTCACTTTAGCTCAATATTTTCAAAGTTTAGGAGACCAAAAATAAATGAATAAAATAGCAATATTGACCTGCGTATAAGGAACTAAAACTATTCACTCAAGGTCTTAATCCTTTCGCTCACGGTGTACAATATATTATACATCACTTTACGTAAATCCCAACGAATTTGTAGTATGCTTCTATTAACTTTACTCACAAAGTAGTATTTTGTATACATCCTTATTACTATTTGAAACTGTTTCCTTCACCTAGCGTTGAGTAGTTTACCCAAAAAAATTTTAATGGTACCTGTTACTGAGTTGTAGCAGTTGCTTCAGAATGTTGAAATGAGGTGGCGCTTCAAACTTTAAAACATGTTGTGACATGTCTGCAATATTTATTTTGGTAATAAGCGATACATGTATTTGTTACTTTCATAGTGAAATTGCTCAAAATTTCGTTTGTTGTTTCTATATTGGAGTAAATATTACTGTATACAATATATTTTGCATAGTGAGTAAATGGAAATCGACAGGTATGGTAAAAAACTCCGCGTTATTTAGAGTTCTTGTTATATAAGATTTATTTCATAGTAGTACGAATTGAAAAATAAGTAAAAAAGTTCCGTTAACAGAAGAACAACTATAGAAACTAATTGAGGAGGGCCTATCAGATATTGAAGGGCTTAGTGATGGCGATTATGGGTGGGGGGAGATAGGAACGTAGAAGTAAGCAATGATTATACGATAAAATATGGTAAAAGAAAGAAGTTCAGATGATATGGAAGGTAATTTTGATGAAAAATCTTTTTCTTCCAGATGAAAATTACCTGAATGTATATCTAGGACGAATTTTGTTTGTACTAAGTGCAATATACATTTATGCATTTCAAAAAAACAAAAATGTTTTTTGATATATCACACAAGTAAATGATCAGTTATAACCTTATGTTGTTTTTCAATTGCATTTCATTTTTAAAAAATCGCAAATACCACTTGTTCAAAATGTGCAATATATTGTACAAGTCATATATACCGTTTACTCACAATTTACAGTAGTATATTGTACATATCACACCCCCTAAAATGGATGACATAGAATTCTTTCGAGTATACCAAAAAAATGTGAAAAAATAAAAGAGCAAGTCTTCATAATTTCAGATTTTTATCTTGAAAAACAAAAATGCGTGAGCGAAAGGGTTAAGATAGTTAGGAAACTCAGAGAACTTGTAATTTATCATTTTATCACTATAGCAAGTTTCAAATTATTGTTCATAGAAAAATATTAGAGTTGGTTGATTGGCTTGAAGATCCATTGTTTCTTCTGTTGACTCCTCATCTCCTGAAGAATGCACCAAATACCTATTCTTACACTAAATGCCTAACAGAACATCTTGTAACGGAATATACAGAAAGATTACCTATAGCAATTGGCAGACCAGGTTCTGGTAAGTAAAAATCATTATACATGAGCTACCTATCAAGAATAACTTTGACGCCGAAATATTTTATTATTTTAGTGACAGCTTCTAGTAAAGAACCCATTCCAGGTTGGGTTGACAATCTTAACGGCCCAACCGGTATCTTAGTAGGCGCCGGGAAGGGTGTTATACGGTCAATGTATTGTAATGCAGAATTTGAAGCCAACGTAATTCCAGTGGATTCTACCATCAATAGTTTGATCATCATCGGTTATCACCTTGGATCTCAACCAAAGACTGATCTCAAAGTTTTCAATATTACCAGCGATAAAGTGAGATATTGAGATGGATATTTAAGTGGTCTTTAATTAGGAATGAAGTACCTATAAACTTTAAAATGAAAACACTTGGCTTATGTTTCACAATATATATATATATATATATATATATATATATATATATATATATATATATATATATATATATATATATATATATATATATATATATATATATATATATATATATATATATATATATATATATATATATATATATATATATATATATATATATATATATATATATATATATATATATATATACTATATATATATATATATATATATATATATATATATATATATATATATATATTATATATATTTATATATATATATATATATATATAATTAAATATATCTATATATATTAAATATATATATGTATATATATATTTATATATATATATATATATATATATATATATATATATATATATATATATTGTGAAACATAAGCCAAGAGTTTTTATTTTAAAGTTTATACTTTATTCTTTATGATGTTTCACCAAGTGATGTGTGAGAATTCAATCTCAGTTATGGTCTTTAATTTCCCGTTTCAGGATAACCAGATAACATGGGGAGATGCACTGAAACTTGGAAAGAAGCATATAAACGAGAATCCCTTCAGTGTCTGCTTATGGTACCCAGGAGGCAGAATTAATAGTAGTTACATCGTCCATTTGGTTTATGCATTCTTTTTGCACTTACTTCCTGCCTATGTTGTTGATTTTTTGTTAATTATTATCAGAAGAAAACCATTGTAAGTTCAATAAAGTGAAATATACATCGTACAAATAGATTTTAACTACGAATACAATATTAAATTGATTTCCAATGACTAATAAATAGATTAATTCTAATTTTCTATTTCAATAAATCAAAAGAACTAGTGTTGATTACATAGAAGAATATATATTTTTCTCGCAAACGTCAAAAAAAAAAATTACGACTTTTTTAACCTCAGTTCTCAATGTTGAAGTTTGATTTCACAGACGTCCTTTTGTTATTACTTTTTTGGCCGGCCGTGAGCGTACAAAAAAGTAAGTACACTTTTTTGTACTCCCACGGCAATATCAAGAACGTCGGGTGGCGTACAGTTGGGTTCCGAATCCTACATAATGTAATCTGTAAGAAAAATTTTATATATTTTAATACAAGTCATTTCTTAATACTTAGAACTCACCAAAAACGCACAGTCCTATAATGCGTAGATAAGTGACTTCAAATGTTTCTGACAATTATTTTGTTGAATTGTCGAATTTGTGTTGCCCTGACATCCACAAAACCAGTAAGCAAAGCAATCTAGTTTTACGTTTCTTCCATCTAATCCTTTTTAAAAATATCATCTTAATTCTATCGTTTGAACACTGTTTGCGGAAAAAATTGCATGTTTTATTCGGAGAAAAGCACTTTTTGTGGCTCGACTAAAAAACATTTAGTCTCGCCACAAAAAGTATCACTTTTACTCCTAATAAAACAATATACTATTTTCAATTCACTTTCAATTTTGACATTCAAAAAAAAGTTTTAATTTCCTTAAAAAATAAAAAATTGTTGCATTGTCAAGTACATAATTATGTAACTACACTTTTCTCAATATTATCTAGTGCAAATGATAACAATTATTGAAATTGCAAATCTTTATTTTCTTTCCCCATGTATGGTACAAATTTTAAAAGAATTGTTTCTGTTTAGAAGAAGAATTTCAATATTGTTTTTTTTTATAGCTTAGTAAAAACTCAAAAACGAATTAAAAAAGGATTAAGTGTTCTCCAGTACTACACTACAAAACGCTGGTATTTTCATAACGAGAAAATGGTAATGCTGTTTAAATCCTTGAATGAAAAAGACCAAGAAATTTTTTATACGGGTGGTCCAGATGACTATGATAAATATATCTTGAATTATATATTGGGCGCTAGAAAATATTGTCTCCATGAAGATCCAGACTCAATACCATATGCGAGAAAAAATTTGAGAAGGTATGAAAATGAAATATTTTTATAATTTGTTCACCATTGTATTTATTTTTCAGACTTTACTATCTGGACCTTTTCAAGAATGTTTGCTTTGGTTATTTTATATCATGGCTATTTGGTAGATGTATTGTTCGATTTTTATATAAATATCAGATCTTTGCTCAGTTTATCGATAAGTTTAGTTTTTTATGAAAAGGTGACTTTAGGATGCATTTGAAATTGTCATAAATTATAGTTTTGAAATTTTTTGAATAAATGGTAATTTTCTTCTCACAGATACTCTATAACAATTCATTTGATAGACATAAAGCAAAGATAAGTGAAATTACTGGAATAATCTGCAATTTGATGTTAACTGTCGTTTTTAAGGATATTCTTGAAGTGAAAGTTAATGGGTGCATTCGCGTTGGGCGCTTACATGCTTTAAGCGCTTATAAGCTTCGTTCTCTGTGATCGACTCGCGCTCACAAACGCTTAACATTAAGCGTAAGCTAAGCTAACTTTTGTTGTCGATAATTAATAAATTTGTTGGGAAATGTTGAAGCACAGTATTTGCGTAAACTATCGGGCTTTTGCCTACTTAAGCATAAAAGAACGATCTGACATTCACCTTTAATACTCAAAGCCAAAGCGTGAGCGTCTCTCACGGTTTGTAGAATAATTATTCTACAAACCGTGAGCGTCTCTAAGCTCTAGTATGCCAACACGAACGCCAATAATATGTGCTTCTAAGCGTGAGCGCTTAAAGCGTGTAAGGGCCCAACGCGAATACACCCAATGTGTGAAGGCCCTTAGTGTCATTGAACTATCTTTATAAGCAACACCATGTCACGGTAGAAAAAAATTTCATAGTAGGTTAAACGTTAAACTAGTATGTCAGCAAGTACGAAGCCTTATTCCTTTTATTTAATGTGTTTGTCACCGTTAATAACGTTGCCTATGAAGAACTAGACATCTGAAGCCCCAGAAACATGTCTAGAAAATCTATTATATATACAGTGTTTGGGTGCATAGTTTTAATACTGAGCCTATGAAGGTGTTACTCTGACGTAGAGGTTTTCTCATAGAAATCTTAATATATGTCGAGTAAGTATAATTATATAGTATATTTCTATGGGTTTTCTACTTAGAGTGGCATTCCTTTGAGAGAAGAAGAAGAAGAAACTAGTAGGGATTTTTAAAGTTGTGAGCAAGTAGTTCTAATTTCACTTGAATAACATTTGCTGATTGTTGAAGAGAACTTGAATAACAATTAAATATGCATAAAAGTATTAAAATTTAAAATCAATTGAAAAATGAAGGTGGCATTATTATCGTATACCGAAGTTTTTATCGTTCAACATTTTATTATAAATTTTTATTGCCTATAGAAATTTGGAAGATGGCCGCAAAAGGTAAGTTGATTCAGAGAAAGAAAACATCCTCTTATACATATTTAAGAAGGGTGGAATTATCTTGCAGGAGTTCCTGAAACTGAAGACCAACAAAAATTACGTTTTCAAGTAGAATTGGAGTTTGTACAATGCTTAGGAAACCCAAATTATCTGAACTGTAAGTTGTCAAATATTTATCCTCAGTTTCACTTGAAATTACCATATTTTTGCAGTTTTAGCACAAAGAGGATACTTCAAAGACACCACTTTCGTTAATTATTTAAAATACCTACTCTACTGGAAGGAACCTGACTATGCCAAATATTTGAAATATCCCATGTGTTTGTACTTTCTAGATTTACTTCAGTATGAACATTTTAGGAGGGAACTGGTGAATGCACAATGTTCCAAATTCATTGACGACCAACAAATATTGTTATGGCAGCATTATACAAGGAGAAGGAGTCGGTTATTAACTCCCCAAAATCCAAATGCTACTCCTGAACAAAATCCAGGAAATCAGAATATTTCTCACAGTAATGGTCATTTAAACCCCAAAATAACTTAGATTTTGAGTTTAGGTAGAGTACTATTTTTTATATATATTCAGATAATAGTATAAGGCTAATATAATTGAAACTTTATGTGATACCATTTATTAATGTAAAACATCAAACAGATAAATTAACCCCATGAAACTGAAAGTAAAAGTTTGTTCAACCAAACATTTTCTTAAAATTATTTTAGAGTAATAATAATTGAAGTCTGCATTGCTTGGCATAATATTGGTATTCTGTACGACTAAGTTTTAATTATTTACAACAAAAAAATTTGTAAATGTAAATCAGATGTTTGATAATAAAATTTGTAATGCTGTTTTGTTGAAGATTGCTTGATAAAATAATGAATTCACCAGATAATCTTTATTCAAAAAAATGTACAATAAATATTAAATATTTGATATTAGCTATAACCAGAGACTAACAATTTTTATCAATTCAAAAGTTATTAGGGCATCTATTTTGCGTATAAAAAAGCTGGAAGCCTCTACCAACTGCTGATCCATTAGTTCTCACTTGAATTACAATTGGTCCTTGACTATTATCTGGAAAACATTACTTGTTGAATCTATAATTATTTATCATTTGAATTAATGTAATTCCTCCTACTCCTGTATATAGTATATAATATAGAATATATATATATATATATATATATATATATATATATATATATATATAAGGCCGATATTTGGTGAAAATTAATATTCATAATGAAATGATATCGATAACAATTTTCACATGTACTACTGCGTCAGATACTGACTAAATATTAAATTTTTCAGATACAGATATCTCAATTATCTATGAGCTTACATAAAAAGGGAATTCAAACCAAACCACTATCAGAAACTGCATTACTTTCATGAGACTATTTGTGAGTTATACCTGACCATTCAGGAGAAGACCTAAGTACTTGAATATATTGATTCGTAAAGATTTTACAAAATTCAATTATTCTCCCTATTTGATATTTCAAAGTGTGTGTATATAATATATCCTACATAATATGACCAAAATCATTATTTTACCAAAATAATTATGAAATTTCTTTGCACTATTCATCTTAACACCTAAATAGAGTCAAATTATACTGAAACATTCCTACATCATTCAAATATAGGTTTTTGATATACTGCCAAAATAATTTTAATGAGTACTTTCACACAACTTATAAAACATCATTTCATTCTCCATATAAGTGATAATTACATGAAAAGCAAATAGTATACAAACGATATATTTTTACAAATATATGTTCTTCCTAAGATGTTATTAATTCAAGAGATTGTTCTTGTAGGAGTAATACAAACCTGTAACTGGTGCATTCATTGTTAAATCTTGATTTACAGTACCATCGTTTAGTTTATTTCCACAAAGTCGTACCCCATTAATGACAATGTAATCGTTTGGGCAATCAAAGGTTTCTATGCCAGCTTGCCCTGGCATAACTGTTGGTTGACCATCTAAAAAACATTAGTAATTCTAAAACTGAATTACAATTCTACTAATTCATGTTTTAAATAAAACAAATCTTTTTCAGAGGTATACAGTAAAGCAATAGGTCTACTGGGATTAATTTATGACATATTCCTAGAATAATTTCAATCACAGCTTATAGTAACAATAGAAAAGATCTAAAAATATTCAAATTCATAGTGATTTTTCACTTTCTGAGAATAAGATGTGAAGGCCATTACATTTCTATTGTTTGTATTGGTATGAGTGCAAAAATGACTCCTAAGGGTAATGATTGAATACGTAATTCCTAAGTATGTTAATATTATTTATTATAGATGTTTTCTTTGAAACTAATATGAAGACTTACTTGCTGCAAAGTTGACAAGTTGAAAAGGGTATTCTAGTCCATTCATTACATTTGTGTAAGTTATCGAACAATAACCAGCTTCTCTCCGGATACATATTGCATAATTCAAATTGTTCTAAAATGTATGAAAATTTAATCGATAAATAAAACTTTTATATAATTGAAGAAACAGTAATTTCACGTTGAGCAGTCATTTGATTGATTTTTATAAATATTTCATAGAAATGTAAAGAGAAGCTTTGGGTCTCTTGTACAACAACCTCTTATAACACGTAATCCATACTGTTCCTCCTTTAACATTCTTATTTTCTATCAAAAGTTTGATCAATTATGAAAAATATAAAAACAATTTTGATTTTATCATTTTTTTGGTTTGTATCGACTCTTTCTGAACTTACTAAATAAGATGGTGAACTTCTGTTCAACATTAAAGCCTGATCATAGTTGAAAGAGGAAATCACTCCACTGGTTCCCGTGTAATATTGCAGACAGTTACTTGGTGTCATACACATCGATTGGGAGAACTGGCAAATACGTATCCTGAATCTCTTCCTATAGGACATATTAGAGAGCACTGACAGCATTAGGGGGCCGCTAAGTGTAGAAACGTCGACGTAAACTAAAATATTTTAAGCATCGTTCTCATTATTTCAACAAATAAAGCCTATGTTGCAGAATACGAATACAAGACATGCTAGCAGTGGTGGATGAAGTTCTGTGGGGAGGGGCGATCTTTAAACGTGTAATTGTGAGAGGAAAAAATCCTTCTGAAATAGGCTTTTTAACTCTCTTTGGTACCTAAAACTAATAAAGATGTGTAAAACTGTCCTCTTTTTTCTTGTGTTATCTCCTGCTTCTCACAAAATGAAACTAAACGTAAACGTAGCAGGGTGGGCAAATTTCTATGGGATATCTCGGAACTGTAAGAGATACAAAAAAGTGGAGGGCGCATTCTTGATCTCTTTTTTTCGAGACAAATTCACTGTCGAAAAAGACAATTTGCTACCTTCTGTTGAATAATCCGCAATTAATACGATTTTCTTTTAATCTCTAGAAAATAGCTTCATTAGGTTGTCTTCTTCGATTGATATATATCTCAGATGCAATATAACAACTGTTATTGCTTTGAGTAAAGCTTTCTAACATATCATATTTCTCGTAATTTTCGTAAAACATCCTGACTTTAAGCATTAAATCAGTTAATTGATATCTTAACGGAAAGAAATGGACAAACTCTGTAATCAACCCGCCTACTTGGAATACGTATGAAAAACGCAAAAAGTAATGTAGTTAAATATTATGTTCGCTATGAAAGATTTACACATCAAAAGCGACCCGACATATGATGAGGAGAAAAAAATCCGTTCCAACCAAACTACAGCCAACTATGATTTCCATTTAAAAAAATACATCTTCACGCCATAACTCGAAATTGCACTTTTTTCAAATTTTCTCGACGCCACTGGATTACACAGAAAAAAGTGCCTTAAGAATGTAAAAGTAACTCATAATTTCACAAACAGCCATGATATTCATATGAGTCCAAAATCGAACTTTTGTTTATAACTCGAAAATAAAAAACGATAGCAAGAGAATGTGCCCTCCAATTTTTTTTTGTATCTCCTATAGGAACCGAGATACCCCATACAAACATCGAAATTTGCCGATCCTGTACATGTTTTTGATATAATAGTATAATCCGCCACTGTATGCTAGTGGGTTACAAGAGCGAAAATTCTAAAATACATAACCATAGCTTTGCGACTAAAATACGTGAGTGTAGGTAGGTCTTCTTGGAAGATTTTTAATGCTTTTTTAATTCCATGTAAAAAGTGTTGAGCTCATTTCTTCATTTATCGGTTTTGAAATAATTAAAATTTCTAATTCAGCATATATGATAATCAAATAGAGGTATGATCAACTTTTGGTTTTGGAGTCGTTCAAGTATTATGTAAGCACTATAGGGGGGTGGGGGGTCTTTGCTTTGCTTATTTTTGATGACGTGGGGAGTTCGACATGGTGATTACGTCAGCAGTAGTTATTTTTTTACACATTGTCTATGCTTGAAAACCTAACACATATTCCTTGCCGAGCGACAAGATCTTCCTGATTTTCCATACTTTAAATGTTATTCAGAACATGTGCGTGAAAGCCAATACTTGCTTCAAATTGTAAAATGTAGAAACAATGAATGCTGTCCAAGAAGTGGCCTATTTAGATTATTGGACAACAGGTTTCTTTCACCACCAGTAAAAGGTAAAACAAACAGTTGATGATTTGGTTTTGGATGATGGAGGACAATTTCTCAATATTCCAGTCAATTTAGCTTACATTCTTCACTAAAAGATTTCCTGCAAATGCCCTACGATTATTTTTGTCCGACGGTAAAATGGAAGCTATCAAGTCGAACATGCAAAACGTGTGGTCTTTATCATGCTACCATCAAGTCAATAAATCGTCACATCGAGTGATAACAAAGTAAACACGGTCACTGATATGAAAGTGGCTGCTCGTCGTGCTAATGAACTGATGTGCATTATTCAAAATTCAGAGCACCAAGATGTTGAATGGCTTGATGAGAACGATGTAAACATTTCAAAATCCGATGAAAGTGAGCAGATACACAACATTGACCAGCAAACATCCAATGTCTTCGAAAATTTAGAATCATGAATTCGAGTGCCATGGACTGAAGACTTAATTGGAATTAATATGTACACCAAAAATTCCAAAGAACTTTGTTTTGTTCTTAATAGTACTTAATAAGATTATAATATTTTCACCTTACTTAAGTTGAATACTGTGACAATAAAGTTTGTTTAAATGAATATTATGTGCGTTAACGTCCTCTATCCGAAGCCTATTTTATAACGGCTGCTTATGAACATAAAAAAAATAGAATAAATTAAAAGAAAAATGCATATAGGTACCAATGCTTACGTAAGCATGGAAGGGGGGGTTGAGAGTTTTGCTTACTTTTGCTGACAAGGGGGGGAGAGGGTAAATAATTGTAATAATAATCTGTTTACGTAATACTTGAACGGCCTCTTTCGTACGTAATTTATTCATTAAAATTTAATTATTACACATCTGCCTCTTTCCTTTTTTCTTCCTATATTGAAGATGATGAACTCAAAAAAAGACGATAAAATTATTTAATCCATTTGTTGGGCAGGCTTGCCGTTATTACTAAAACGGATATATTTTAAAGGTCCGCCTCTTCAATTTTCTATTTCTGGTAATTACAAACGTAGACAAAATGATTTAGAAGTTTTTTTTTAGCATCTTTGCATTTATTATGATACCTACTCAAAATGCAATATTATAACGTTTCCCTCGCTCACCTTGTATTTGAAGAAAATGAATAATAAAAACGCTTGAGTGGCAGAGCTACGTCACTAAGTTCGTATTTTCTCCGCATTTTTCCTTTTTCGCATAGGTACCTACAAATTCAAAAAATCTATAAAATTGGCAGCGGTTAGAGGAAGTTTATACCGCAAAAGGGCACTCCCGTAGCATCAACTCAATCTACTTAAAAATTTTCGACCCTTTAATTCAATTTGAGGATGCAAAAATCCTTGTAAAAACCGTTTTTTTTTTAAATTCCATCGCCCTCCAAAAAGCTGTAGAAGGATGAATTTCGAATATGTTGTTGATAATTAATCCATGTACTTTCCTGCTACTCTCTTTCCCAAAATTTGGAGATTCCAAAATTTCGATTTTGTTGACTGATATTCCGCTGATCTCATGTTTTATATATCGAGAGAAAACAGTAACCCGAAACACTTATAAAGTAAATCTGTTAATGTGAAATTAAACTCGGTTTATCATTAAACTTAGTTTAATAATATACGGTGCAAGAGCCTATATTTCGTGAAGTTTTTCAAGTGTTTTTAACCCTTTCGCCCACGGTGTACAATATATTGTACGTCAGTTTACGTAAATAATAACAAATTTGTAGTATGCTTCTATTCACTTTACTCACAAAGTACAGTATTTTGTATTTTGTAAACATCCTTTATTACCATTTTAAACTGTTTTCTTCACCAAGCGTTGAGTAGTTTACCCAAGAATTCTATTCACTGGTTGTTTCAGAATGTTGAAATGAGGTGGCGCTTCAAACTTTTAAACATGTTGTGACATGTGTGCAATATTTATTTTGGTAATAACCGATACGTGTATTTGTTACTTTCATAGTGAACTTGCTGAAAATTTAGTTCGTTTTTTCCATATTGGAGTGAACATTACTGTACATTGTGAGTAAACGGAAATCGACAGGTATGTTAAAAAACTCCACGTTATTTAGAGTTCTTGTTATATTAGATTTATTTCAAGTAGTACGAATTGAAGAATGAGTAAAAAAGTGCCGTTAACTGAAGAACAACTATAGAAACTAATTGAGGAGGGCCTATCAGATATTAAAGGGCTTAGTGATGACAATTATGGGTGGGGAAATAGGGACGTAGAAGTGAGCAATGATGAAAATACGGTAAAAGAAAGAAGTTCAGACGATATGGAAGCTAATTTTGATGAAAAATCTTTTTTTTCCAGATGCAAATTCCCTGAATATACTTATATCTAGGAAGAATTTTGTTTGTACTTACTAAGTGCAATATACATTTATGCATTTCAAAAAACAAAATTGTTTTTTGATATATCACACAAATAAATGATGAGGTGTAACCTTATGTTGTTTTTCAATTGCATTTCATTTTACAAAATCGGAAATACGCTGCCACTTATTCAAAATGTGCAATATATTGTACAAGTCTTATAATACCGTTTACTCACAATGTACAGTATATTGTACATATCACACACCCTAAAATGGATGACATAGAATTTTTTCGAGTAAACTAAAAAATTGTAAAAAAATAAAAGAGTAGGTAAGTCTTCATAATTTCAGATTTTTATCTTGAAAAACAAAATGCTTGAGCGAAAGGATTAATTTGACCATAATTTTCTTCAGATAAATGTCAAAATTCCCTTTCATCCTTCAATGGAGAATTAGAAAATTCGACATCATACGATGGAAACTCTAGACAGTTCCGTTTATCTCTTCAACGAGCTTCTTCATCAATAGTGTCCGTCCATCGACCGAGTGAGTAATAACATTGATCCTCATAACCACGTCATGGTTCCTAAGAAAAGCACTGATGACATGTGAACAAATCACAGCCCCATACATCGGAAACAGGTAGGTATCTCACTTCAGGTCTAACGATGGACGGAGTTGTAATTTGTGTCATTAGTGTTCTGACTTGAAACATGGTTTTAAGAGATCGAATAGATGTTAATATAGCTACCTACTTTATGGAATCAAACACCCAAATTGCCACCATTGCTGTCACACATATATATTAAATATATATATATATATATATATATATATAATTATATATATATATATATATATAAATATATATATATATATATATATATATATATAATATATATATGTGAGACAGTATATATATATATATATATATATATATATATATATATATATATATATATATATATATATTATATATATATTATATACATTAGCAATGTATATAATATATTACTGTAACTGGTATCCAACTCACCATGCTGTCTTGTATTGTAGCCGCAAATCACAGGAACTTGCGTATTTATTCCATTTCCTGCAATTACCAGCCTCTCGTTAACACAAGTCCCGTTCGTCGGCCCCAGAAGCTGAAAAGAGAAATTCAAAGAGGGGAAAACTTATAGAAAATTTCCATCAAATTACCTCCAAATCCAAAAAATCTACACGCATCTGTTGAATGTCTGACGACGTTTTGGAGACACTAAAAGTACAATCAAGCGTATTCATTTGCCTTCCCATTACTTGAAATGGCAACCTTGGATCTGGTCGCAAATCTGGCGTTGAGGTAGGGACGGGGGTTGGCATGGGGGGTACGACACCTCCGTCCGCGGGGTAAAAGTTTGGGTAATTTGGACTCTCGAAAAAACTGCAGTTTTGTGAGGCGCTTCCACCGCAAGACCCTCTAACTGCAAAAACAAGATCATGCATACTTAACAAAGCTAATTTAATTTTTAAAAACAGATAGTACATAGCAATCAGAGAATAGTTACCAACCGATACAAATGATGAGATAATAAAAACGCAGCGAATCTACATCCGATACTGACCACTCACTCGGGTCATAGGAATACGCATATATGGGTATATATATATATATATATATATATATATATATATATATATATATATATATATATATATATATATATATATATATATAGATATATACTATGGAAAGAGGTATGGACTACCCCTAATAATTTGGTATTGTTAATAGACCGGAGATGGCGACACAAAATATTAGGTCATTTGTACCAGTATGGCGGTTCTTCAGGGGTCTAATTACGTATAGGCAAAAAGGAAAATGATGGTCATAGCTCTGGTACCGGCTGCCCAATCGCGTGGGCGTTAATCGAACGCGTCCGATAAATAACGAGTGTCGAACGATTTGTTCCACAAAAATGCTTGTATTTTCAGATAGTCGAAAAAAAAAAGAAGTAGGTGGTAGCGTTATGCCGTACTTCTCGGGTGTGACTTACAGCCCGCCATACCGACGCGAATACATTAATTTAAATAAAACAATTCAACCATTTGTACCAGGCTAATTTTTGAATAGCTAATTATCGTCGAGTAGCCATTCACGAAAATCACCTTGCCATACTTTTCCGACAGTTCCCAAAGGCCGCCATACCACTACAAAGGATTGATTTTTGTTTTTTTTTGTCAAACGATTTGTACCAGTATTGCATTTGAATATTTGGATTATTATTTTGCCCATACTTCTAGTAGGGGGAAAAAGTGCTGCCATACTTGAAATACTTATTTATTTGACATGTTTTAAAAATACGACTGTAAAATCATTTTTTAATCATGGCATCATTGTATTCTCTTCGTTTGGATGCAATTGTACCTAATAATAAAAAATTATTATAGATTGTAACCATGGGGCGGAAGACTGTCGGACTTGAGCTAAAAGGTGAAAAAAAATTTGACGATTTGTACCAGTATGGCATTTGGATTTTTGGAAATTATACGATACAATGTGACCATTATTATATTTGCCATACTTCTAGTAGAGGGAAGAAGTGGCGCCATACTGGTACAAATCGTTCGAATTACTAATAAAATCTTAGGATTTTCAAAGAATATTGTTCACATTCGCCACCTCCCATAGGTATGGCATTATCAGACTTCTATTTATGATCATACAGAGTACTGTTAAACAATTTTCAGGCTGGTACAAATCGTTTGGCGAAAAAAAAAATTACTCCTTTGCAGTGGTATGGCGGCCATTGGGAACTGTCGAAAACTATGGCAAGGTGATTTTCGTGAATGGCTACTCGACGATGATTAGCTATGCAAAAATTAGCCTGGTACAAATGGTTGAATTGTTTTATTTAAATTAATATATTCGCGTCGGTATGGCGGGCTGTGAGTCACACCTGAGAAGTATGGCATTACGCTACCGCCTACTTCTTTTTTTTTCGACTATCTGAAAATACAAGCATTTTTGTGGAACAAATCGTTCGACACTCGTTATTTATCCGACGCGTTCGATTAACGCCCACGCGATTGGGCCGCCGGTACCAGCGCTATGACCATAATTTTCCTTTTTGTCTTCACGTAATTAGACCCCTGAAGATCCGCTATACTGGTACAAATGATCTAATATTTTGTGTCACCATCTCCCGGTCTATCAGGAAAACGCATCTGTCAAAAGATTGACGTCATCGACATTTTTGTCTAATGAAACTATATGGCATACGATACATCATTTGAAATGTCTTGCTTCACTTAGAACGGCCCTAAATTTTTAAGTGATTCTGTAGCTCCGTTTCAAAATGACGGCCCTCTAATTGTGAAAATTATCTTTTTCTCCAAATGACATTAAATGTAGCTTTTTAATGACACTAAATAGGCCTAAAAGGGATACTTTTACTGCCTAGGCAAAAAAAGTCCACTTTTTCTGCCTAGGCAGTGGAAGTTATGGACTTTTGAATGAAAAAATGACACAATAGTTATTTGTTTTACTAGGCACAAAAGCACGATATTTAATGCCGCGGCTGGTGTTTCAAAGCCGAGGCGTAGCCGAGGCTAGGAAACCAGCCAAGGCATTAAATCTGCTTTTGTGCCGTGTGAAACATATAATTTTTCCTCCACATTTTCTCCAATTTCACGGATAATCGTCGTTTTTATACTTATTTTAATAATTATTGCGTTTCATCAAAGGTAACTGGCTCTTCGTTACTATGTTTACCGCTGATGACGTTAAATCAGTTTTGTGTCATTAACTTTTACTGCCTAGGCAGTAAGAGTTAAAAGAGTTTAGAAAAGCTAAATTCAATGTCATTTGAAAAAAAAACTGGTTTTAATACAAAACGTCATCAGCGGTAAACATAGTAACGAAAAGCCAGTTACCTTTGATGAAACGCAATAATAATAAGTACCTATAAAAAAGACGATTTTTCATGAAATAGTAGCAAATTTTGGAGAAAAAATTATATGTTTCACACGGCTTATATATATATATATATATATATATATATATATATATATATATATATATATATATATGTATATATATATATATAAATATATAAGTACACGTATGTACATATATCCATTTGAAAAAAAACCAATGTTTTGGTGTATTGTCTCTTTCTTTGTGAAATTTCTTTTTTTGGAGATTTGATGGATACTTACATATGCAGCACACCCCATATCCATCAGCGCAACTTCCAGCGGCCATACCATTCAAGCTTGAGCACTGTGAAGCTAGATAACAGGTACCCTGATAATCTAAATTATTAAGGGTACCCTGACAAGCCGAATTGTTGAATTTAATAACTTGAAACACGTTAAGAAATTTATTAGCTAAATTTTTCGTCTTATTTTTAAGCTTAATCAAAGTTTCTAGACCGCCACCAAAAATTTTGCTTTTTTCTCCATCTACATCGTTGGGATCTATCTCCATGTACCTCGAACTCTGATGATTTTTGTTGTAAAGCCTATCCATGTACCTTTTCAAAAAATTATTGATGTTTCGCCTCGTCAGATTTATCGCCTGATTTTTCGAGATTTTCTGCACGTTGGACAACGTCGCTTGCCGGGTAGTGTTGGACGATTTCACTTTGGGAGCCGGTGTAAGATGCCGAATTTTAACTGGTTCGAAACGTTGCTGTTTATGGTCGCTAGGTACGACCACATCGCCATATTCCGAACCGAGTTCTCCGCTTTGTCTGTCTGCGTAGATGTTGGTGTTCGTTTTTTCTTTAGAACCTCCGGAATATTTATGTTGGGTGTTTCTTCGATCTAACCACGATTTATGCCCTAAACGACCGCCTGAATTCCACCATATATCTTCAACATCGTGGTTTCTCGTCGAATCGGAGTTTATACCGGTAATCGAGGATTCAGGCATTGTGTACCTGTGATTTAAACCGTGCTTTTCCGAACTTTCTTCAAGGAACTCACCGTTGAAGGATGAATCCATGAAATTGTGGTACACTCTGGGTTTTCTCGTTTGTTTCGTTTTCCATGGCACACCTTGTATCGAATACATGTCAAAATACGATTCATCTTGCGCAAATACAAAGGTAATGAACAATGGGAGTAATATTTGAAAACTCATCTCGTATTTCTTAAACAACGTACTATTTCCTCGGATGAAACTGTGATAATGTGTATCTTACTAAACGCAATATTTCCCGAGAGTATTCGTGTTAAAAATGCGTGAAATTTGTCACATATTGTCTTGCTCTGAATGGTAAAAGAGACTTATAGAGAAAAATTTATAATAGTTTTCTAGGTCAGTAAGTACCAAAATCATCAACTCAAATAAGCGAATAAAGAGAATTAACGGAAACAAATTGAAGATCGTATTCTTATTTCGTTCAATATCCATAAATACAGTTATTTCCAAGGATTGTGAGTACTTTAAATTTGATATCGGAGAATATTGTTGTGGGACTGATTTTGTTTACGAATTATGTAAACAGCCTGCTGAGTCTGACTCTAAATGGATCAATTATAAGCTTTGCTGATGATATGGCATTGGTTATCAATGGAGACAGTTGGGAGGATTTGAAGGAGCAGGCTGAAATGGATATAAAAATCATTGATTACTGGATGTACCAGAAGCGATTAACTTTAAATTATGATAAATCAAAATTTCTCGCATTTACCTGCTACTCTCGCAATTTGCCTCCTTTTGTCTCTTTGGATGTGGATTCAGATAGAAAAATTCGAATATCAGATACGATAAAATATCTCGGAGTAACGATCGATTCACATTTGAAGTGGAATCACCACCTGAAAAACGTTGCAGCTACCCTACGTAGCATGTTATATCGTTTCAAGCAGCTGAGGGATGTGTTTGACGCCAGTTACCTTTTGAGAATATACTATGGGTTAATAAATTCGAGACTCACCTACGGAATCCTGGCTTGAGGATCGGCTTGTGACGAATACATATACAAAATAGAGGTACTGCAAAAGAAATTCCTGAAAATTATTTATAGGAAACCAAATAGCTACCCTTCAGAAGTTCTTTATGCTGAAACTGGAGTATTGAACCTAAGAAAGACTTTTGCACCGGTACTATTAACAACCCAGCTAACAATTTTATGTTCTATTAAAGTTGAGAGAACGTTTTCTCAGCAAATTTTATAGAGCAATGTTTGTTCTAAGAACATTCTCAAAACGTTCTTACAGCAGTTATACAAAAGAAAAGGGCCCCGTGCTAAAGAACTTTTCAGTTCTTTAAGTTGTTCTGTAAGGTATGTAGAAAACATTTATAGAATTGTTGTGTAAACGTTCTTACAAGTCGTAAAGAATTTCTATGCGATAGTTACAGAGCAATGTCATACGAATTCTATAATAGTTCTAAAATGGTGTCTTAAAATTCTATTATAGAGCGTATAAAGAACTTCTATATTTTTGTTCGTTAACCGTACATATTGTATTCCATTATACAATTATTTTGTTGTGTGACGTTATAGTTACAAAACTTTAATAGGTTTTTTTACATATTTTGAAGACAAAATGCTTCTGTATCACTTTAAATCATGGATACGCGTTAAAAATGATATGGACGCCATAACATATAAAGTACCTTCACCATTTATTTGAATTTTCTAGTAAGTTTGAAAACAAACGACGAATAAATTTTAATGCGGAAGAAAAATTAATGTGAAATATGTGGTATATATATAGTAATTTTTCAATGCGCCCTCATTTTATCTCATTTTTCTACAATGTTAAAAACTAATTAAGTATTAAAAAAAAAATTATTGATAAATTTTGCCGCCAAATGTATAAAAAACAGTTAGAAAGTAAATATACATCATATTACTGATAATATTTGGCCCATTTATGTTTCATATTAGTTTTTATCTGAATTTTTCTTGTTTCTTTACAAAATGGCGACGAAATGGAAAGCTTATCTCGTACTTCCAATATGGATGCCAACTAATATGAATCTTTTGTGTCGATTGCAATGATTACAGAGCTAATATACTTCATAAGCAACTACTATAACTCAAATGTGCCTACTAAAATTAACACTGTTGTCTTGTTTTACAAGATTTCCCCAAGCACTAAAATTAGTACAGGCAGGCTGCATTTTGAAAGAAAAAATATATAAATACATAAACGATTTTTTCACAGAAGATTTCTCTGGTGATATTACCGTTATTAAAGCGGAAATTTGCATACAATATTTCCCAGTGACTTTTTTTACGAGTCAAAACTATTTCCAATATGGCTCACAATGTTTTTACTCGACTGTGGCTAAACTAAAAGGAAGTATTACGATTTTAGCAGTCTATGTATATGTGTATTTATGGATTTGGATATATAATAGGTATGTATGTTCTATGGTATCGCCTGAATTATTGGTACTATTTTGGAGATTGAGGTGGCAATTGATCCGTAATTATAGCCTGGGTGACATTAACTACTTATTTCCGTAGCCAACTATCACTTGGTATAACTTGCCACCTTGTTCGCCCTTAAAAATCCTATGGAAAATTTTATATGCAAACTACGTATTTAATAACATTATCAACACAGAGGAATACCTAATTTGGTCTACATTTAAAATCTTTATCATTATTGTTCTGAAGCTCTATTAGCCAGTCATTTCTTTCTACTATAACTTCGTCATCTTCTTGGTTTTCTATGTCGCTGTCTATTCTATTGTTTTGTTCCTCGATTAAGGTCTTTGGTACCTCAATAACTACACTATCTGTTTTTAATGCGATAACCTGGAAATCCTTATTTGTAGCTTTGCTGTCATTGCTGTTATTTACGGAAAATCTATCACACAATAAGCTTTCGTAAATTCTATTCGTTTCCCTACTGAATGCTCCACTATTTTTCATCTGTTTCCATTTACTTAAAGACAAGGTTTTTATAACAAATGTCGTCTAAAACTTATACACAAACGAAATTCACTTTTAAAATGACGTCAATTAAGGTATGGTTGTTCTGTAGTGCTTTTTTATGAAACAAAAATGGCATAGATTTAAACCTAATTACTCTGTAATTATTGTATAACAACTATAACATTACTCTCTATAACAACGTTATAGAGGTTTTTTTTATTAAGTTCGTTAGCAGCTTCCATATGCATAATTTGTTATTCGTAGCAAAATTGTCCCTTTGCCACACCTTATACAATATTTCTATAAAAAAACTATAATCAACCACAACGGAGCAATTCTATAGGAGCTTCACAGGAGTTGGTATAGTTCTATAAGATACTTTTTTACATCAGATTTGGGATCATTTAGTTCTATAAGCACCATTACTGTAAAATTGTGCTACTATAGACAGTTATCGAGCAATTATTTACACTTATCTTCTGATGTAATTATGTTCTAAGAACGTTCTTGCAATAAACTTAACTTATACAACAACTTAATGTTCTAGACACAACTATGAAACCTTTACAGAACAGAAAAGTTCTTTTACTCTGAATTTATAGAAGCTTTTTGCTAGCTGGGAAGAGTTCACAGATCAAAACATTGTTTGTCAATTATAGATCACGGTTACGGTACACGTCAGAGAGGTATTCAATATGAAACCTCATTTTCATTGAAATCATTCGGCCAAAAAGCACAGAATACCTTGGGCCTCGGATTTATAACATCTTACCATTAGAAATCAGGAGTATTCAGAATATTAGATGTTTTACTAGAGCTGCCAAGAAATTTTTGATGGAATTTGATAGTGGGAGGTTACATGACGTGATTCGATGCAAGGTTTGAGTTTCGTTTTCTCTTGTGTATCGGATTTGAACCTACTTGTTTTTATTGATTTGTTTAAGGTTTTCTAATGAGTATACCACAGACAGCCGCTGGCTTTGTGGTTTCGATGCGTTTACAATAGAAGCTGTCAGTTTTGTGATTTTTTTTTAAATTTTGATTGGAATTTCGTATTGTTTTTTTTTGTGAAATGCTATTTTCAGGTGTATCTTATAGTTTTGTTGTCATAAAATAATTGAATTTACTTAAAGTACTGTTGTAATACTTCTGTATGTATTGACAATGAACTTATTATTATTATTGTATCATTAGAAGAACACATATTTGATTGAAACACGGCGTTTCACCACACGGTAGCTTCATCAGATTGAACTGATTACTGAAAAATTGATATCTCATTAATTTTATTATTAGGGGGCATACATTAATTACGTTGGGTGTTTAGGGGGGAATTCGCGAGAAATCTCGCCCAATCTCACGTGGGGGTGGTCTTGGCAAATATCACGTAATTTTTTTCTCGCAAGAAATAGTATAAAATTGGGATAAAACTGGTTTAAATTAAGTAAATAATATTTCTTCACTAAATTATGGCTAAAACATACATTATAATATTAATCGTGGTTAAATTATTCACTGATTGAAGAATTTATTAACTACAAATAAATTAATTTTTTGGAAACAATTTATTAATTTATTAAATATGAACAACTGTTCTTCTAACATTATTCGTTAACTATTAATGAATATTTATTAACAGTAAATAAATTTTTTTTGGAAGAAATAGGTATTTCTTCTTCATATACGGTACGAGGGGAAGATTATTCATAAAAAATAATGCTGTTACCTTTTATAATAAATATACGATGCACTAATAATTTTCACTGAAAGAAAAATTCTGTACTTATGGCTTATTACAACAAATGTTTTATTATTAATTTTATTTAGTCAACATTTCAATAAAATATTACTAATTTACTTGAACTAATAGAATTTTTTATTGAAGTTATGTCGGAACAAAAAGTGTTGAAGTAGTAGGTATTCACACTCCAATCGATTGAATTAGAGTGATTATATAACTCATGTATGAATAAGCCAATAGAATCCGTGAATTTTGCATAACGACGTAGTATAGATAAGTGAATATACCCTTGACGACGTGATATAATCGTTTTGGTGTTTCGCCTCGTATCAAAATGTATATATATTTTCATATTCACGATGTTTTGACGTTTGTCAAAAAAAATTAATATTTTTTATTCGTTATATAATCGTAACGAATACCACTCGAGCAAACGAAAATAATCGATTATACTGACCTCGTCACTCGGCGTATTTTTTATATCGCAAAATACGTCTCGTGACTCGGTAGTATAATCGATTATTTTCGATGCTCTTGTGATATTATTACTGACTATTTCACTCATTCCATTTTTAGTGAGAAAGTTTCCATAGCTACTCTCGTTTCACAGCGATAAAACATGCAAGCCGGCAAAACTTACTATGTTAGTATTTCAGCGACAATTCCACTCATGTATAATAATTCCCATTTGAGAGAACGAAAATCGTAGTTTGCTATCGAATAAATAGGAAGGAAGAGAAATGCAAGTGGATAAAAATATCGGATAAATTACGTTACCTTACCAACGCTAGCAATTATTCGTTTAGCAAGCGTTGCATCAGTTTGACAATTGTAAATGTCGAAAACAGAATTTTACAACAAATACCTAATATTCCAGTAAATATGTTGAGATTTGGAAATATTAGCGAGGCAGAAATAATAAGGGAGATCGAAAAATCAACTCCTGAAAATACAGAAAAAAGTTATTCTTCCATTTGGAATCAATTTAGCGAATTTTGTAAACAACGAAACTTCAATTTGGAAACCAAACAGTCAGTGGAAAATGTGGCAGGAATATTGATGGACTGGGGCTTTAATATGAAGAAACAGAATGGGAAAGATTATAAAGAATATGTGGTGAAAACAATGTGGAACACAACCGCGAAAATGTTGCAAACCATGTATTTCGAAAAATTTAATGTTACTTTCAATCCTTTCACTGATTTGGCATTAACAATAATTCATGGAATTGTCGTACCAAATACCACGCGAGCTCAGATTTAGCAGGATATTTTTTGTGGTTGTTTTCTCATACTTACTTTCATTGGCAATTTAACTCAATCTGTTCAGACAAAATCACTCGAGCTACGCTCCCGTGATTTTGTCAGAACAGCTCTCGTTAAATTGCCAATGAAAGTAAGTATTCGAAAACAACGACGAAAAAATATCCGGCTAAATCTGAGCTCTAGTGGTATTACCCCCGAAAAAATTTCATCTCTAGTGGTATTATATATGAATATTTTTTTACAAATTTTGGTAGTTCCTATTTAGGTATTTTATTGTTAAATCTCATTGTGATTCTATGCTGAGTCATTGAAAATATTCAATACTAGTCTTAAATTGAAAGATTATAAGAAAATTGGTTTTTAAATAAATCTAATGGAATCCAGCACAGTTTAACTCATTTACATAACAAATACGCATTTTAAAAAATCTCACGTGAGATTCGAGGAGGAGGGAGGGAGTCGAGGAAAATCTCACGACATCTCACCAAGGGGGGGAGGGGGTATCAAAAAATCGCCAAAATTATCTCACGTAATTAATGGATGTCCCCTTATCATATCATTCTTATTACCTAAAAGAGATGGATAACCAGAATAAATTAAATAGGGGGATGCGGATGGTAGATAGGCAAATCCTTCCAAGAAAACTTGTACAAACTACTTCAGGTATCGAATATGCTCAGCAGGAGGAAATGATAAGGGTTTCTACATCCTTTTTGAAAAATCTGGAAGTCCTGGAAATCTCAGAAAATTTTTTTTCTCCTCAAATATCCTGGAATTCACATAGAACTTTTGGTCACTCAGGTAAGTTTTTTCCAAATCAAATGTAAAACCATTATATTAAATTGCAAAAGAAAAAAATCGTCAAATATACCTATCTATTTCTAGAAATAATAATAAATACTGATAATTTTTTTTGTAAAGGGAAATTGTCCGACAGCATTTGCACATGACGCAAGTTCTTTCAGAAACTCTCTTGGTAAAAAGATGTATTAAACTTGTGTGTCTAAGACATTGACAGAAAAAAAACCTATGACAGGAGTGATCTACGAGAGGAAAATCCTACCGCAATACATCCAGGGCATGCTGCAGCATCACCTTACCTGACTCGTTAGTTTTATTGAAATGGTCTTAATGACTAGGTTATAGATGAGTGATGAATGATGATCCAGGTTGTATGATTGGTTAGGAAATAAATGAGACGGGACGCGGTTATTCTCAATTCGATCTTGTTAAACGCAATAAAATACAATAAACTAAAGAAAACAGTTTTGTGAAGTACAAATTGGAAAAAGTCAACTTCCAAGATATTTATTTTTTTTGTACAGTGCATTAACTCTTCTAACTCTTTTAGAAACAAAATCGTTTAAAACATCTTAGAAGTTGACCCTTTCTAATACATCATTTTCGATGGCCATTGTCGACAATGAATTCAAACGGTTCTGAGACATTGTTGAACGAAGACAGTTTATTAGTTCTACTACTAGATACTAGATGGTTCTGTATGTATGAAGTATTTCATCAATTGACAACATGCGTCAAAAGAAAGCAATAATATTGTTGAGGAATTTCATACAAATTTTCAAATAAAGTTTTCATTCGATGAATTTTTTTTTCTTGGTGCGTGCACGGGCCCCTAGTCGATGCGGGGCCCCTAGGCAGTTGCCTACTTTGCCTAATGGTTAATCCGGCCCTGAATACATCTAGAAAAATAATAAAATCACTGGAATATCCTGAAATTCTCAGGGAATTCTAGATCCTGACTTGAAAATGCACCTTGATCATTTAATAATATTTGTTCATTCAATGAGTTATGAGAATACTTATACCTGTTAATTTCCAAGGCTTCCTAAAAGTTCAATTTCAATCATTAAAAAATATGTAAATCTGTATTGAATGAATGAATAATGAATGTCTGGAATGATTAAAATCTCTCTTATTTTTTTCATAACAGCACTGATGTTCTTTGGTTCTTACACGTTTTTATTAGATTGGTATATATGTTTACCCTCTTCAAAACGTCGGAATGATTTGAAACTTTTCACACTTATCAAGGTCCGATGACAATGCAATAATTGGAATAGTTTGTCTCATTAAGTATCATGATCTAATTAGGATTAAGGATTAGCGATTTTCCAAATTCTATACCCGGCAGGCGCGGATCCAGAGGGGGAAACTGGGGGAACGTCCCTTCCCCCCAAATGGCCTAAGCTCCACTTAATTGTTTTGATTGGGAGCTACTCGATTGACCATTGCCCAAAATACCACTACCTTTTGGCTTTTGAATATATAAAAGTTTTGATAAAGCCACGAATATCGTGGCGAAACGTCAACTTTTTAATAAAATCGAGTTTTTTGAGATATATATATATATATATATATATATATAATATATATATATATATATAATATATATATATATATATATATATATATATATATATATATATAATATATATATAGTTATATAATAATATATATAAATATATATATATATATATATATATATATATATATATATATATATATATATATATATATTTGAATTGTTGTTGCCTGTGAACTATTTTTAACTTTTTGATAATTATTAGCAACAGGCTTGGTGAATCTCAAAAAAACTCGATTTTATTAAAAAGTTGACGTTCGTGACTTTTTCAAAACTTTATATCAGGACCGGATTAACCCTGTCCGGGCCCCAGGTCTTTTCAAGTTGATAAAGAGATGCACGTTACTTCCAGATGATCGACTCCAGGTATCCTGTTACTTCCAAGTCTTATGTGATATTGCAACAACATGGTTACTTTGACTTGATGCTGCAGCATCACCTTACCTGAGTCGTTAGCTTTATTGAAATGGTCTTAATGACTAGGTTATAGATAAGTGATGAATGATGATCCAGGTTGCATGATGGGTTCAGGAAAGATAAATGAGACGGGACGCAGTTATTCAAAATTTGATCTTATTAAACGCAATAAAATACAATAAACTAAAGAAAACAATTTTGTGAAGTACAAATTGGAAAAAGTAAACTTCTAAGATATTTATTGTTTTTGTATAGTACAGTAAGTTTGAAAATTAACTCTTCTAACTTTTTAAGAAACAAAATCGTTTAAAACATCTTGGAAGTTGACCCTCTAAGAAGTCTAATACATCATTTTTGATGGCCATTATCGACAATAAATTCAAATGGTTCTGAGACATTGTTGAACGAAGACAGTTTATTAGTTCTACTACTAGATACTAGATGGTTCTATATATATGAAGTATTTCATCAATTGACAACATGCGTCTAAAGAAAGCAATAATATTGTTGAGGAATTTCATACAAATTTTCATTCGATTAAATTTTTTCTTCTTGGTGCGTGCACGGGCCCCTAGGCAGTTGCCTACTCTGCCTAATGGTTAATCTGGCCATGTATATATATATATATATATATATATATATATATATATATATATATATATATATATATATATATATATATATATATATATATACAGCTTTATTGCCAACGCCAAATGAAAATTTTTCCACTGAAGAGACGAAAAAAGCCTCGAACAGAAAGGCACCCACATATGATCAAATGAATATACAAGGTTTCTCCAATAAGATCAACAACATAGAAGTTTTATCAAGATGGAACACCCTACAGTTCGTAGCATCTCTGAACACTGGTGTTGGTACTGAGGCTCAAAAGGAATCTATGAAACTGGATACCAAGTTGCATACTTCTTTCTACTTTTGGTAACATTTGATATTTTCGAAAGCCAGTAATGTAGTTGTCATGGTAACACTCTTTAATTTTTCAAATGGCAACATAATTTTTTTGCAATCTTCTTGGATGTGCAAAATTTTCATGGTTTGCATTACTAAATTCTTGAGAATAACACGATAGTTAGAAGAAATTCTAAATTCCAAATTCCTGAACGTTATCAAAGTGAGTGCCTTGATATTGAAAGCTTTGAAATTTGCATGTCTTGTTAACATCACATTTTTATTATGTCATAATCATTTATTCACGTACTATTTTACAATTTACCTTATGATCTGTATGAATTTGAGATTAAAATGCAGTATTCTAAGTCGTGGCCGAATTTAGTCATTAACTCAAAAAATTACAATTGAGTTATTGGCTCGAATTCGCTGTCCAATCCTGACAGGATTAAAATATATATTTTTAGGCCAGGTCTTCACGGAGTATCATCCTGGGTTTCTTGTGTTTGTTTCCAAAGTTTGTCTTCATCGTGTTTTCTTAGTTCTGTGATGAGGGGTTCGGGTTTGCTGGCAAGCTAGAATACATTTTGCTGCCGTCGCTCTAAAGAGCTCAATAACACTCAACATTTCCAAGCCTCGATGAATTTGAGAGTTTCGGACGTACTATGGGTCGTCCACGGCCATCCTCAGTGACATCCTTAAATATAATATTAGCGGAGTGGGACAATAAACCTTAGGCAGTCAACGTTATGACTAAATCAAAAATGTTTCATGTAACGACTGAATATTTACTGCAAAAAAATAAAAAATTTTCAGTGTGTACAAAACCATTACTTGTATCGTGATCCAATGGCAATTGGCGTGTTGACACATTATCTTACTTCTAGCAATATATCTAACCTCTTCTCATTATTAGTTGTATAATTCTTCATTCTTCACAGTTGTTTTTCTAAATCTCTTCAGTGTTTTATACACCATTGACTGAAATTGGTTCTTTGTTGAGATAGAGTTTATTGAAATTGTTTGAAGCCCCGATTTTTGTTCCTTTGCGATCGCTGTATCCAACTATTATTACAATTTGAATTCCTCCTGTTCCACTTGAATGAACCACTAAAAAAAAAGAAATCATTCAAATGTAACTGTTGAGGCAGTGCTTGTAAAAAACGCATTTGCTTTACTGTTTTTTTCGTCGACTTTAGTTGCATGATTGGTCTCCACGCCTTTTAATTTAAACGGGATAATATATAGCCCTATGTCCACCCTTCATTTTCACACAACAAAGAACCTATAGGAGGCAAAATTGCCCCTACATAAGTTGACAAAAAATTAATTTCGTAAGTATCAAAAATAAAGATAATACAATCAACAATGAAAACAATTCAAAACATGAAAATGTAAATGACACAAATCGGTGAAAACAATACAAAAATCTCAAAAATAAAATGAAACCAACTCAATAAGATTACATACACTCTATTATTTTACATGATAGTTACAGACTGTGTCCCTCAACCTCATCCTCACTACACCTTTTGAAACATTCAAATCTTCCATTTCATTGGATAACAAATTGAAGTTCTTTCTGACATAGTACACATAACTACTTTAACCACTGCACAATCGATGTAAAGTAGTCTGTAAGCTTTTATATCTGGTCATCCCAATCTATCAAGTGGATCCAATATAGACCCCATCCCAGCCAATAACCCCATAAACAGCCAGAATATGAAAGAGTCCATAATAGACCTGAAGAAGATTTTTTAAAATTATTTCTTTGAGCCTTTAGAAAATATATCAAGTATATAGCCTTCTTTACAACGTTTCATATATTGGTCATATAAGACCAAACCGTTCTTGACTCAACTATTTTCAATGCTGTTACATCAATATTAGCTGGAATCGAATCAAAGTAGTCTTCAAACGTAATGAATAAAGACTTTTGATGTTCAACATTAATTTATTTTGGTACAGAAAATATTTCATCTGCTTAGCTTCACAGCCATGACATCGTTAGTTCGTCTACTTGAGGGTACAGCAGTATCATCAGCATACTTCATAAACTCTGTATGTTAAACAAGTCATTTATGTACAGAATGATAAGCAAGGGACCTAAAATAGAACCTTGAAGTATTGGTGAAAAAATTTTTGAAATCACAAGAGCAGTTTCGGAAATATCTTATTTGTCATGGAACGGAAAACTATCTTGGTCCTAGGTCCAACTTTGCTAATCGCACCCATTTTAATAAGCAGGTTTTCTAAGTGAAAACCTGCTAAAAATAATAATAATTGGTATTAGTGGCGAGAAGGGGCGAGAGGCAAGAAGTCAAGAAGCCGCGCCACGCGTGTGAATTGTGTTACTAATTTTTATTGGAACCGTATTTTTACTTATCTTCAATTTCATTGTATTTAGTTAATACAGTTACTGAATTTTACGCGGGCACAGCTGGTGATTTATAATGTACGTTATTGATGTACGGTTGCATCGAAATCCTATGTGTGAGGCCCCCTTTATTCGAAACCTTCCTCAGTCCAAACCTGTCGGCACCACGGCCCATATTTTATTCGATTCTATGAAAGTGAAACCGACCAATGGTAGAGCCGTCCGCTCAGCTGACGTATCGGGCCAGTGACTCCCTGCCGCCGTAGTATAATCGATCCCGAATTCTTGAATTTAAATTTAGAAAATGCCAGTCTTTTTCGAATTAATGCAAATAGAATCGAATTGTTGAATTAAAATGCACATATTATCGAACTACGAAAACGTTTGCGTATTGAATCAGTGCCTTAAACGACCTGTGTGTAAGAAACACCGTGAACCTGAGATTCGAAATTTCTAGGTTATGTTTTCGTGTTTTGGTGGATAGTTGCGGTTTTTTTAGGTGTCACAAAATTGGGAATTTATTCCGTAAGCACTTTTTTTTTTATTCTATCGTAATTAGGTGTAAGTTTTTACCAACGAACAATTTACATGATTTTGAGATACGTAAATTATGAATTTTTTTGGCCTTTGAGATTTCTGTTTTCATTTTTGAATGCCTTGCTATTATTTCTTTCATTAGTTAAACAAATAGTGATTCTATTTAATTCCTGGGGAGGGATATAGCGTCATTCCGGATTTCCATGACATTCAGATTATTAGAATTCAAATCAGGAATATTATGTTAAAATATTTCAGGTGTTAATTGAATCTCAAGTTCTCGAGGTCATTTGTTTACATATTCAGTGAAAAAGGCTAAGATGATCTCAGTTACCGCTGAATTTACTTTCACTTTTATATAAGAATATTATGTGGAATTTTCAATAAGTCATCATGGACATTTCGATGATTTTCTGGAAAAGATATTGTGTTAGTTTGGCGTTCCCATTTTTTTTAAATGAACGCAGGTAATTTTTTGTCTTGTCACATTTGAGTAGGTGGATTATTTTATATGATGTTTCTCGTCAATTGAGAAGTGATTAAACAATAAATTTTTAATATAGGTAGGTGATAAGTTCGTATTGAACTTGTGTTCTATAAAGCAATCAGAATGAATCAGATGTAGGGATTAACTGATGATTATCTCATAAGATAGTTTAATAATACGTTTAGTGCATGTTATTAAACTGTCATAAAGTGAATGGATCAGGATAGCTGGTGAATCCATTAATTGACGATTATCTTATAAGATATTTTGATAAAAGGTGATAAGTGTTTATTTAACCTCTGTTGAATTATAAACAAAATTAATATAGATACTAATAGTTTTTCAACAGTTTGACGGTTAAAAAGATCGTACGCGAATTTGTTGTTCTATTATCCTCGCCTATGATGTTAGTCATTTATTTTTCGTTACCGACTTGGTCTGTGCCGATTGGTCGAGGAGTATCGCGTGATTGATGAGCGATTGGTCTAACTCGCACGTGGACGAGGCACGGTCGGAATCGATGCTCGCTTCAGCGTTGCCGATCATGCGTATTTATCTTCAGATTGCGTGATTTTTCTTTTTAATCTATAGTTTATATAGGTATGGTGTATTTTTATAAAACTGATATTAATGAGGTTTCATATTGATCGAGAAATATGAAAAGAACGTGATTGAAGATAAAAATTAACTAATACCAGTTGAGTAGGTATTAAATGTCCATATCATTTTTTCAAATTTTATCTGTTGTATTTTTAAACATTATTATCTCAAGGTTGAACCGAATAAACTTGACTCGAACAGAATAAAATAATTCTATGTACCTGAGTCAACTTAGTTATTTTCAAGAGTCACGATGTATAAATAAACAAATAGTTGGTTTTTCTACCTGTATATACTCATATAATACATAAAAGTTGGTATAAAAAGTTGTTTGATGCCACTTCAACAACTAATTGGTTCCAAATCGGTAACTCTGTTCTCACGAAACAAAAAATCAATTATAAAATAGGCTTATTCTCAAAATAGAAAAGTGAAAACAGTACGTATGTGAATTAGTTAATAAGTTGAATGGATAAGGCCATAATTACATTTTTTCAACTGTATAATTAGGATTTGAAATATGAATAACCGACACAAGTATGGAATCATCGTAAACATCTCAAAGTAAGGGGTCTACTTTAATGTTAATCAATACCTACATGTAAAATATACTACTTGACCATAGACAATTTTATATTTCACTTTAAGTGAACAAGGAATGCATATAAACAGCTCCCTTGGAAGATTGTTAAAATATGGAGGAATTTTCTTTGTAAAGATCCACCAACCAGTGGTGGATTTACACAGGTTGGGGCCTTAGGCCAACTTTTCTGTGTGGCCCCCAACACTCCAGAACACAACCCCCCGCCCCCCCAGGGCGAAGTCCTGTGAGTATTACCTTCTTTGCGATGGTTCAGAAACAAAGGTAGTTGAAATCATCCTTAAAAATTTGTTTATTGTATTTAATATGCCTATCTGAGACAATGAAGTAATAAAGTTAAAACTAAACACAATATAGGTACCCTTCTTTACCAACTTTAAAAACGAAATATAACATAGGTACGACTGTCGCCAAGAAAATCTAACATAGCTGAAATAATCCTTCAAAATTTGATGTATTGTATTTAATATCTAAGACAATAATAAACTTCAAAATGAAAACAATACTCTTCTTCAAAAACTTTTAAAATTGAATATAACATACGAGACTGTCGCCAACAGAACACTAAAACCATTCAACAGGATTTTAAATTAGTATCTACAGATTAACTTTTCGAGCTTTCTGTGAAGCTGGAAGTTCAACACTCTGCTAAAAATTTCAGTGCTCAAACCCAATGTCCGTTTTTACCGTGTTAAGTGCAAATACATCCTTTAATATATATATATATATATATATATATATATATATATATATATATATATATATATATATATATATATATATATATATATATATATATATATATATATATATACTAATACCTATATTTCTTTCGTTTGGCATGAAGATTCGAAAAAAAAAATAATTCTCATGTCCTATTGTCCCCTATTTCATCATTGAAAGCAATATCGCCATATAGATAAGTATTCTGACAATATCGCCAATGGCGATATTGCAAACCAATTAGGGTGCCGATATTTCCAACAATGAAGTGATATGTTTTAGTCCTTGTTTTGGGTACATATCCTTATATACTTGAAGAGCAATTCAGGAACTACGAATCCCGCGTGAGTATGCTAATAAGACAAACACGCGCTCTAGTTGACTAGTTAAAGAAAAAGAATGTACTTTTTTCACAACGATATTTTTCATGAATTGATCGTCGAGTCAACAAGTATTCACGTGGCGCGCTCTCGTGAGTATGTCCAGAATTTTCAAACATCTTAGTAACCTTTCGAATCACATATGCCACTGTTACAGAGTAGACATCTTCTTGTCAGGAAGTATTTGTTCTCTCTAATTAATTCACTCCGATTCAAGTAAGCTGCACTGAAGAGATCTAATAAGATCGAAACAGCTTTATGCAGATCTTAAGGCGGGGTGACTAGATAGTCTTTATAATCGACTTTTGCAATGCGAATGCAGATTTCGAGTGGTAGAATACATATTAGTCGACTTTTGCAATGCGAATGCATATTTCGAGTGGCACAATATGCCAATAACCAGCTCCCCTGGAAGATTCTTCGATAATTTTTAAATCTATTGAAAAATTTTCCTTCTTCACTATATGTGATACTTTAAAGTTTTGTATAAGTTCAAGAAAACAAGCTTGTAGCATAAAGTGGAGAACATCAAGTTACTTTAATAATTTGACTGTACTATCTATGAAAAACAATAGAGTCGTGTCAACTGCTGATCCAAATGTCAAATAAAATAAATGCGATTAGAGAATTATTCTCTAATGTATACGTACATTGAAAAAAATATAAACTCAAATAATAGGATCTTCAAACAAGAATTGGTTCAGCGCAATATTATTACGAATGTGGTAGTCATTGCACCTGGCAGCATTGCCAAGATTTCGTAAAAAAAGGGTTTTACAACAGGACTCAGACAAATAAAAGTGTACCGTAATTTGAATTGCTTACTTGAAACAAACAAGGTCTCTTCAACTGACCTACCGAGATCAAGAAGGCTAAGGAACAGTAATATCCATATTGCAGAGGTGCTTCGGGAAAAATCAAATCATAGCCGACACTTATGCCCGATTTCACCAACGAGATGTAAGGAAGTTCCTATCTAAGTAATTCCTACGATAGGAAATACCTAAATCCGATACTTACCTAAATCGGATTTCACCAACCTAAGAAATTCTTAGTTAAGAAATACCTTGTTAAAAACTTGATTTGGAAAGTTTTGTACATATAATTGGTACCACTGTTTAATACTAGACTGTAAATTTGACAAAGGATAGGAAGAAGAAGAGAAAAAATGATCAAAATATAATAATTTTATTATATTTCTATGGAAATAACCCCAGATTTGAGGTGCATTTGACAACTAAACAATTTGAGGTTAAGCATTTCCTAAATACTCTAGCCAGACCTAACAGCGAGATTTTAATGCCTAGTGCACTCGTGAGTAGAACAATATTTGAGCTTTGTGATTGGTTCCTTGAAGGTCACGAAAAGTTATTATGTTATTAAAAAGGTTAGGTATTCTTTTATTTCATGCGTTTGTGAATTAGGCTGTTTTTATTTTGTTTAAATTTAGAATAAAATAAACAAAAACAGAGTATAAATAATTACCAAATAGAGTTCGCCGAGTTAATTTTTTTTACTCAGGATGACAGTTTCATTTGAAACTAAATTATCAAATGAGGTAAGTTACTATGTTTTAGTCCATTTCGTGCATATTTATTACAATAATACTTATACTACACCTGTGGAATTATAGTAATTGTCTTTATACTATCTCAATATACATAGTAACTAATTTATAATGATTGCTTTTTCATATTTATGGCACAGTACCTACCTACATTTTAAGTACCTAAACCATTGTAAAAGTAAATTAAAGCTACTATTCTATACAGTCAGTAATTCAAATTTAAGTTAAGATATTTAATTTTCAGGTTATAAATATGCTGCCTAGTGATTTTGAAACCAGCATGACTGATTATAGTTGCAGTACAAAAGGAATTTGTTTGGAAATACAAACAAATATCGATAATAAAAAAGAAGCTCTTTGCTGGAAAAAAGAGTTTGAAGTAAAAACAAAAACTACTTTTAATTCTGACTCCACATATCAGGAAAATACAAAAAAAACTATATTCAAGGTATAAAACCAACAAGGAAAACTTGAAGAAAACCAATAATTTCAATATACATTTAGAGTTCAGTTCAAAATGTTTCATTTTTAAATAATACTCAGACTGAATAATAACACATCATTATGTTTTTAGCGTGCATATCATTGTCCCCATTCATTGTCTTTTATGGTTAATAATAATAACAAATTATAATAATACTTAATAAGCAACAATAAAAAAACTAATTTTAATCAAATATAAGTGTTTTATTTAATAATAATAATAACATTTATTTCAAAGATTATCACAGATAGATCAGGTACAAATGATAAAATTGAAACGTCATGGATGGAACAGTAATTATAATATTCATTTAGATGATAAGGCTCTGCATCCAGGATAAACTTACGAACTCTTGTTACATAGAGACTCACACCATCAATAGCCCAGAAATGTTTTCGGAGAGCATTATATTATTTTCATACAAGTAAACATTGTGCTTTTTTGAGTAAGTGACATGACATGTTCTACAACTTTTGTGTTTTATGGAACTAATAAAATTATCTATCTATTTGTCCTGTGTTATTCAGATTCTTGAAGCGAGAAAACAGTTCTTTATGTTTATAAACGAATAGCGAAGATCTAAAAACAAACAAGCCAGGTACAGTCAAAATATTATGCTTTTTAAATAAAACTCATTTTTTGAGTAATAAAAAGTGAATTAGTATGTGGGCTGTTGCCCCAGAATATTATTCCATGTGACAACAACGATTCAAAATTATTCAAATATGTAATTAAGTTAAATTGGAGGGTTCCTCATATTTTCTAGGAAATTCTTTATGCTTTACACCATAAATCTGCTGTTCATCCCTCTATTAAATTTGTTCTGCATAGCCTTAACAGCTATATTATTGTCTAATATTCTGATACTTTTTTTTCCAAAGAATTTGATGGTAGAAATATATAGATGCTATATACCGCTCCTGAATCCAACCATTGAATTGGATTCATAGCATAAATAGTTAAATCACATTGGTAAAATTTTAATTCACAAAAATCCTGCCGGTCCCGCCATCTAATTCAAAGTGACCTTGAAGCAACCAATCAGAAAGACAAGTTTTTTGTTCTATTTCACATGTGCACTAGGCATTAAAATCTCGCGACCTAACAAGCTATCCTAACGTTAGGTATTTCCTATCGTCCTTAGGCATTACTTAACGCGTGTTGAAACGCAAATTGCACTTAGGAATTCCTAAATCCGATTTAAGTATTGCCTAACTTTAGGAATTAGTTAGTGAAATCGGGCATAATTCGCTAGCAATCAGTACTATAAAAGCGATAAACCCACGGATTGGAAAATTTCACGACAAATCCTAGAAATGTACCCCTATAAACTACTGTTTCAATGCAGATTGTTTAAGTTTATACTATTTTATGGACAGATGAGACTCATATCTCCAAATGGTAGAGTCATTACGCAAAACTGTCGAATATGGTCAACAGATAATCCACATGGAATAATTCGGGAGGGCCTCCATGACAATAATGTCTCCGTTTGGTGCGGCTTCACAGCCAATTGTATCATTGTATCATACTCTTCTGGGGAGATAAGATTGGCGAGGCCGGTTCTATAAATTTTACTGGTGAATGATATCTGCAAATGTTATGCAGGATGGAATACTTTTCATTTTTCTCTTCAAGTAAACCCCCTCAGACATACACTGATGTTGAATCGACCATTATCCGTAGCAATTTTATTCACTACTTTAACGTTTTCATCGAATGTAAACGTGCTGAGACGTCCAAGGCGGGCATCATCCTTGAAATCTTCTCGTACTTCTGTGAAGACTTATAAACATTTTTTTTTACTCGGCAAATGCCACAGTCAATATTTCAAGTGCGTTGGGGCTTGGAGCACTTAGTTGTATTATTTCACACAATTTTCAATACAGATTATTTCCCCCAGCACAGCAAAACACTCCTAACGTTTATTAGGGTTTTGCACCGTATATTATTAAACTAAGTTTAATGACAAACCGAGTTTAATTTGACATTTGACAAGCGAAAATGTCAAATTAAACTCGGTTTATCATCAAACTTAATTTAAAATATACAGTGCAACAGCCTATATATCTGTCAAAGACAAACTAAAAAAGCAAAATGGCTTATCATATCTACATATGTTGAGAATATGCGTTTCAACATAAAAAAAATCAAGAATCGAATGTACGTAACCCATATCTGTCAAAGGCAAACTAAAGAAGCAAAATGGCTTATCATATCAACATATGTTGAGAATATGCGTTTCAACATAAAAAAAATCAAGAATCAAATGTACGTAACCCGCGAAATTTGAAAAGTCACCATTTATATGAACATACCTTGTATGGCCTCTAAGACAGCCTGATCTTAATCCATCGAATGACTGACTGAGCACTGTGAGGTTATTCAATAGTTTTGGTGTTTAGAACACAACAAAAAACGCTGTAAGAATTAAAAGACTAAGTATTTGGAAGCAAACGTATAAAATGTTGAAAACATTCACCTATAGATATATATATATATATATATATATATATATATATATATATATATATATATATATATATATATATATATATATATATATATATATTATATATATATATATATATATATATATATATATATATATATATATATATATATATATATATATATAATGTAATATAAAATTATCGATTCAAAGTCACGCCAACGATTAATATATTGAATATATGAATAATATTGAATCTTATAGTGTTTTTTTTTGTTGAACGTATGGATTCTTTCGAAATTGGCAACACTGAATCGTTGCTTGTTAGTTTCGAACAGAAATAGAATAATAGATCCCAAGTAGCATACAGCAATCAGGATAAGATAGCGATTATTATATTATAGGTACATTAGTATTAAAAAAGTGATTACTTAAACTGGAGTAAGTACATTAATGTTTGAGAAATACCTATGAAAGATACTCTATTTAACGACAATGTGAAAGCTACGAAAAGTGAATTTATAAAATAGCATTGTGTCAAGGCCACGTGAGCTACTTTTCATTGAAAGAAAGTAATTTAAGTATGCGAATATCCTGTAGATTCTAGAATAACGAAATTAGGTAAGAATAAAAAGACGAGAGGTATCGTAGAATACCCGGTTCGAACAAAGTTATGTATGAATTGAATATCAGGCACAATTGAATAATTGAACAAAGTTTGAGATTAATTGAACAAAAAAAATAAATGAAGGATCTTGATAAAATTATAATTTATATTTTATATCGAAAAATTATTAAAATATATTTTATCATCAAGTTATTATGGAATATGAACTAATTATGAACATAATCATTATAGGGTAGGCAAATTTCGATATTTGTATAGGGAATAATGGAGGTCGCATTCTTGATGTCTTTTCCCGAGAAAAATTTACTGGTGAAAAAAAAATTTGCTATCGTTTTTTGTTTTTGAGTTATAAACAAAAGATCGATTTTTTAGACACATTTGAATATCAGGATTTTTGGCACCAAAAACTCAATTTCATATATATATATATATATAAATATATATATATATATATATATATATATATACAGGGTTGCGATAAAGTATGGAACCAAGTAAATATCTTTCGAAGCGAAAAGGGAGAATATTTATGAAATTTTGCAGGTAAGTCCCAATGGCGCAAAATGCATCTGATGTATGATTTTTTGTTGATAATATACTTCCGGTTGTACCGGAAATAGACCCTAAGTCGCTTATTTTAAATATTATTATTATTACATTTTTTGGAATTCTACTTAACATTCTATGAGGCAGATTTATATGCATCAATGTTCCTATACCTAAGTCTAAGCGTTTTTAACATATTTAGGTTTTTTATGTCAAAAACGACGGATTGCAAGCCCTAATATAAATTATCAGTTGTTCCTATACAGTAAGCCTTTTACCTACTTTGGGTTAGATTTTCTTGTTGAAAAGGACTACTTTAATAGATTTTGGTATAATATTTGGATAACTAGTTATACAGGGTGTGCAAAAAATAAGATCTAAAATGAGATTTGAGAAAAACTGACAAAAAATCAATTCAAACTTCTTTTGAGTTTTTTACATTACTGTAAAAAACCTTCAGATAAACAAATTGATGTTGTGTGTATGCATATGTAGTAAGTAATAAACGAGTATACGATGATTTGAAATGTCAAATACGATCGTCGCTATCCTAATAGATCTGACATTTTGTTTAACGCATGAATGCAAAATTGCCATATATAAAAATATATCAAATTGGCAATATTTCGAAAACTTCAAATTTTAGGTGAATGATAACCTCATACAAAGTTACCTTCTTTTTAAATGCTTTAATACTACAGAATAAAAGAAAAATGGGGGGGTTTCCATTTGAAAAATTGATTTTTGTCAGTTTTCTCAATCTCATTTTAGATCTAATTTTTTGCACACCCTGTATAAAGTTATCCAAATATTATTCAAAATCTATTAGAGTGAAACCTCTTTTCAATGACAGGAATCTAGACCCAAAGTAAGTAAAAAACGCTTCCTTATAGGAACAATTGATAAATTATATATTAGGGCTTGCAATCGTCGTTTTTTGAACATAAAAACCTAAATATATGTCAAAAAACGCTTAGACTTAGGTTAATAGGACATGATGCATAGAATCTGCCATAGAATTTTTAAGTTAGAATCCAAAAATGTATAATGTAGTATGGGTATCCCATTTAAAAAAGCGACTTAGGGTCTATTTCCGGTACAACCGGAAGTATATTATCAACAAAAAATCATACATCAGATGCATTTTGCGCCATTGGACTTACCTGCAAAATTTCATAAAATATTCTCCTTTTCGTTCGGAAGATATTTACATACTTCTATATTTTATCGCAACCCTCTATATATATATATATATATATATCTATATATATCTACATATATAGAGGAAAGTCGCCTATTATGGGGAACCATTTTAGTATTTACAAAAATTTCATATTTTCTATCTCTGTTTAGCTTTCATTTTAGGAACATTGATTCTTTTTTATACTAGCAAGATAATTCTGAATAAAAAAACGGTTGAAACTTTAGAATTCGTTTATAAAAAAATTATTTAAAAATGTTGTGTCTACCCCATATTAGGCTACCAGGTAGCCTAATATGCGGCCCTGATAAGACTTAATATGGGGTACCTGAACCCGATATGACCTAATACGGAGTACCTGAAAAAACTATGTAAATAGTGCAATTATGTATAGTAGGTACAAAAAAATAATAAATCTTTCTCAAAAACTTTTAAATTTAATTGATAGATGATAAAAATCAATCAAATCATACAGTTATAAAAACTCAAATACAGTGTATCTATGATTCACATGAAAATGAAAACATATTTTTTTTTCAGAAACAAAAAGTAAATTAAATGTTATTCAAACAAACTATCTAAAATGGGAACATACATAAATTAAAAACTCCTACAAAAGTCACAAATGTAGTTAGGCGTGTCATTTCCGGCACAGTGGACATGGGCCCAATCCAAACGTCCAAAATGCATCTCGATATCTGACTCAGATGATGAGTCTTTCTTAGTCTGTTTCTTGCGTTTTTATTTTTCATTTTGTTGGTAGTTTTCTCTTTGTTTATATCGGTTTTGATTCGCTAAGAACTCTTCTTTTGGGAACATTTTTTTTGTTTTTTTCACTCCCTTCCAGTTCTTCTTTATAGGGTGTACTCGTAACCACCACGCACTTGCCCCCTCTGGTTTTTTTCTGTTCATCAATTTTGCTGCTCAAATTTGGAATAGGCAATATGTTTCTGGGTAGAATCAGTTTTTTAGGAGGAATTTTCGGAGGAGTGATGTGGAGCATCTCCTCAGAATTACACTTTGAAGTGCATGATCTGCAACTAATTTTGACCTAGCAGAGAGAACACCATCCAAACTATTTGTTGTCGAGATGCTCGGTATGGAAATATCTTTTGGTATTCCTTCCATATCGTCATCATTTGCCATATCACCAGCATTCACCACATCAGCATCATTCACCAGATCCCCAATATTTTCTTTTGTATTTTCACGTAAACTGTTTTCAGCAAAATCGTAATCTCGAAAAATATTTCGATTTACTGGGAACATTCCTGTCTTTCTAAAGCCGTTAATTGCCGTTTCCACCGTGGCTGCTCTATTGTATGCCATGCCAAAAAGCTCCGCAACTTGGTAAACTGTCACCACACGACCAGGATGTTGCTTAAGCCATTGAGAGATTTCATGTGCATAGTATGTTTTAAACGGTGACATAAATGCAACATCTAACGGCTGCATCTTATGGGTAGAATGGGGTGGCAGGCAAATTATTACAACATGATGAGCTCTTGCAACATTAACTACCTCCAAATTCTTCGTATGTGAGTAATGGCCGTCCAAAATAAGGACAACGGGATCTTCTTCGGTTGGCTTGGTGGATTTTATAAAATGATGCAGCCACTGAACAAATATTTCCTGTTGAATCCAGCCCAACTGATGACATGCGTATATTGAACCTGCCGGAGCACTATTCATCAATTCAATCTTCATATTTTTTCTGGGGAATATTATCAATGGTGGCACATATTGTCCTATGACATTAAAACAAAAAACCACAGTTATAGTAGATCCTCGTTCTGCGGATGTAATGGCTCCTATTTGTTTTTCCCCTTCCGAGCTATCACTTTAATGTGCTTATGTTGGACAACTGATATTCCAGACTCATCGCAGTTATATATCCTGGATGGATAATTTTGCTCAATTTTATTCATTTGGGGTTCATATAAATTAAAAAATTTGGAAACGTGATCAGGTGTAAATGATTTTATTCTTGCGTATGAAATTCCTTGTGGGGTACTTAAGGAGAGCTCTGGATGACGCCGAAGAAAACCTTTAAACTATTCAGAGCCTGCACACTCTTTTATATTGTTAAAAGGATTTTTTATTTTATTTTCCATGTTAATGCCATTCTGCAAATATCTTTTTTGTTATTCCAAAATATTTTTGTTCCATTTGCAAGCAGTGTGTGGAAAGATGATCTTCCATTTCTGCAGAAAACACTGGTTTCTTACCCAGTTTGGTTTGGACTACAACTTCAGGAGGCCCGTCCATCTTAACAAACCTTTCCAACGTCGTTTGTGGCACCCCGTGTGTTTTAGCACTTTTGTCTACTCCTATTGAATAAAATATTCATTATTCAACTGCGTTTTAGCAATTAATAGTATCTATTACAAAACAGCGTGAGTAATAATAACTCACGGCTATAACTCACTATATAGTCTACTAAGATCCCAAATAAGATCGACCGTCACTCATCTGCTAATGTCACTTGAATAATTCTGACGTTTTCAAATTAAGTTAATACTACCTAATTATTGTGAATTTGTATTTGTATCTTAGTATTTATTGTTATAGTCGTAGATAAAGTATAGTATTCAACTTGCGGTAATGGTCATAACTCACTTGATAAATTATAGCACTCGCTTGCAGCTCGTGCTGCAAACTTCATCTGCGTGAGTTATGACTTACATTACCGCTCGTTGAATAATATACTATTGTTGTGACCCATTGTTTTACTTCTACAGGCCTTTATAGCTGATATCATATTTTCGGTATCCCAGTTTTTCCTTTTACGTTGGTTTGGCATCTTAGAAAAATGGATACGCATATAAATACCCAATTCCAAATTTCTGATCCTAATATGGGGTACCCTATAATGAGAATACTTTGGATACCCCATACCTAATAGAAATTGTTTACAAAAAAAAGTGAACAATGATTATTTTTTGTTTAGATGAAAACAATACAAAAACCTATATGCATTAAAAATAAATCTTGTTTACACCATAGAAGGCGCAATTTTATAGCAATAGGGTTGAAAGTTTGTATCTAGGTAGTTTTGTATGAAATCTTGAATGGGAATGGTTTTGGTTCGAATTAGTTGAGGGGTTGACCCCTCGGGGGTGGAAATAAACCTTCTTTACACGATAAAGAGCGTAATTTTGCAGCAATAAGATTGAAAGTTCGTGAGGAGGTAGTTTCGTATGATATATTGGATAGGATTGGTTTTGGTACGAGTTGCTCGGGGGGGGGTTGACCCCCTAGGAGAGAAAATGAATCTTATTTACACGATAGAAGGCGCAATTTTGGGACCATATGGTTGAAACTTCGTATGTACAGTGTGTCCAATTTTCGATACTTTTGAATGGTATCTCCGTTATTTTTGAAGATAGAGGGTTGCGGTTTTCGCGACACTGTGCTACTTTTTCGTAAAACTGAAGATGCCGTCAACAGAATTTTAATAGCCCTTTTAGTTTTCAAGATACAGGTCATTTTTGAAAATGTTGTATTTTGGGATCCGTTACCCTTCATCTTATCGAAAAGGTAATACAACATTCTTATAGATTTTTTTCCGTAGAATGCAGTGGTGTGAATTTTTGTTACATATTCACTATTTTCGAGTTATAAAGCAAACTTATGTTTTTTAAAATACCCTGTATATTTATAGACTATAAAATTTGTCTTTTTTTTACCTTTTCAAAAATATATGATAGTATAAACTTTTTCTCAGAAACGCGCAAATAAATGACATTTTTCTGAAATAAAATGCATAATTTAATAGTAGGCCATGGATAGTGTTCACGACAAGAAACAAAAATGAATGTCAAACCATCATCGGTTTTTGGATCGATTTTTGGTTTATGAAGGTGTTTATTTTCGTTCTTTTGGTATTATTATTTAATTTATATTAATCAATGTCTTCGAATAATGCAGAGTATGGAAACTATGAAAAATATGATATGCTGGTATGTTTTATACAGAGCAATGAAAATTCTAAAGAAGCTTCGGAATTATATTTCCTGAAGTAAGTAAGCTATAATGGTATGAAAATCTCTATTATCATTTTAATTCTTTTCTTGTTAGATATCCAGAAAGAAGGCAACCGTTTTTTGAGATATTTGCTCGGTTAAGAGCAAATTTAGTTGAGCACGGATCATTTGTTCACCCGCGTGCTAAAATATACAACAAATATAACAGGGAAATAAAAGGGATATATAGAAGCAACACCTTTGTCCTTATAGAAAAATTGAGAAGGAAATTGGTGTGCCAAAAACTGACAGCATTGCAGAACTTCGATAGGCAATTCATTTAGCCTTTCGAAATCTGCGAATGAGAATAAAGGTTCTTTTAAACGCTATTCAAAGAATTACAAGGACGTGCGAATTTTGCATCAGAAAAAATGGACAAATATTTATTTGTGTTTGTAGTATTGTTACTTTACGCTACAAAACTGTTGACACAAACTTACTGATAGAAAAAAGATCTATAGGTATTTTTTAAGTAAAAGTTACCTATATGCAAGGTATCCAATTCTTCGTTAGTAATTTGTAACTTTCACTTGTTCATTGTTGTTATCCATGGCCTTTTATTAATTTATGCATTTAATTTTAGAAAATTTACATTTATTTGCGCGTTTCTGAGAAAAAGTTTATACTATCATATATTTTTGAAAAGGTAAAAAAAAGACAAATTTTATAGTCTATAAATATACAGGGTATTCCATTTGAAAAAAATATAAGTTTGCTTTATAACTCGAAAATAGTAAATGTGTAACAAAAATTATCTACACCACTGCATTCTACGGAAAAAAATCTATAAGAATGTTGTATTACCTTTTCGATAAGATGAAGGATAATGGCGATACGACGGGATCCCAAAATGCAACATTTGCAAAAGCGCCCTGTATCTTAAAAACTAAAAAGGCTATTGAAATTCTGTTGACTTCAGTTTTACAAAAAAGTAGCACAGTGTCGCGAAAACCGCAACCCTCTATCTTTAGAAATAACGGAGATACCATTCAAAAGTATCGAAAATTGGACACACTGTATACTTAGGTAGTTTCGTATTTATTTCGATATAAATTGGTTGGGGGGTTGACCCCTCCGGAGGAGGAAAGAAACATTGTTCACACGATAGAGGGCGCAATTGTTGTTTTTAGGATTTGGAACAAAAATCATAATTGAATGAATAGATTGATGAATAGATATGTTTTGAAAACCTGCTTTTCTAATGCAGCTCGCTGCGATAGAGTTTTTTTATTATTAATTTGATTGCATTCCTGCAATCAGGGTTGTTTCTAAAGTTACGAGACAATAAATTTCACACTCTTATGGCACTTTTCTCTTGATAATACAGTGGCGTCGAGAAAGTTTGAAAAATAAAATGTAATTTCGAGTTATGGCCTTAAGTTGTATTCTTTCACATGGAAATAATTTTTAGCATAGTTGGAACCGATTTTTTTCCTAAACATGTATCATATGTGAGTTCGCTTTTGATGTGTAAGTTTTCAATAGCGAAAATAATATTTTACTAGATTACTTTTTGCGTTTTTTGGTCGTATTTACCTCGAATATACATAATATTGCAGTATATCGAAGGAAAACAGTCAGGTGCGTCAATAGTTTTTTTCAAATCCATTTTAGACATCCTAGACCACGAGGTTTGAAGAAAATTTTCATATATATATATATATATATATATATATATATATATATATATATATATATATGTTTTGTATTAACTGGCACCCTCTATAATCAATGTCTATGCAGCACCCAGTGTATATCGTATATTTGATGTATTGTATTTGTGGCACCCAAATAATGCATTTCAATGTGGCACCCTTTATATATAATTTATTATTAATACCGGTAAAAGAGGCACCCTGCGGGGTTGTCGGATTTATGTTGTCACTTTGAAAATTGATATTTCAGTTTATTCATTGTTTTGCCAGTAGAAACATTCGAGTAAATTTAAAACTCATTGAATCTACATTGTGTTTTACAATATGAAGGTTTACTTATGTAGGTACATATATACAGGGTGTTGAAATCCTGAGGATACAGTTTATTTTGTAGACCACCTCATACATTTTTATCAGATATGTTAGCTATGCGTATTCTGGTCATTTCATGGAGAAATTTTCTTTAATTTTTGCCAGTGAAGTTATTCCGGCAATAACAGTGAATATTTTTTCAAAGAAAATGTGATCCTTACGAAATTAAAATTGATATCATAATATAATAATATAATAATATAATAATATAATAATATAATAATATAATAATATAATAATATAATAATATAATAATATAATAATATAATAATATAATAATATAATAATATAATAATATAATAATATAATTGGGTAAATTGATTTTCTTATGTTTTTTGCCCAATGTACAATTTGTGGAGAAAAAAATTCAAATGATAAGTATGCGAAAACTATTGAATATACATATATATTTCAAAATCCTTTATTTTATTAGGATTTTTTATTAAATTGAAATCAAAGATGAGATAAGTGGGTAATTCTATTTTTTTTAAACTATACAATCACATATTATCAATTTTGTTTACTCGAAAATTTGAGTGAAACAAAAAAAGAGACCCAATTCACTAAAATTAGAAGAGACATTGCAACAATAAAATTCATTTCACGACAAAGCGGCAGTGTACTTTATATTTATTAAAATATATAAGTACTGTAGTCTGTATAGACTCTGGCAATAATAAAAACCTGTTTTACATCAAACAATTGCTTCTATAAGCGATAATTTGAAAATGAAAAATTGAAGTATAATAGAACACCATGTATTTTTATAAATTAATTTTGTTTTATGAAAAGATTTCAAAGAATCACACTGTAATTTTTCTAAGAGTACTCAGCAAACCTTCATCGTTCAATTTAATAGTGGCAAAAAAAAGATTTGATATATATATATATATATATATATATATATATATATATATATATATATATATATATATTTTAGTTTAGTTACTGTTTCATCAGTATTTTTTATAGAAAATGAAAATTGTCCTTGGTTTCCTTGATACTACTTCAGATGTTCTGTACAATTTTTTTGCTTTCACTGCTGGCGTCTGCGTAGGTATGATATTGAATATTTTTAACGTAAAAACGATGCCAAAAATCAGAGCAAAATCCAACTCAACTTTGAAAGGTTTATAATTGCTATTATTTAATTTTTTTCAATCAATCTGAAATAGTTTTTTTATATCTTCATATACTTAGTGTATTCAAATCAGGGCCACCTTGTATATACAGATTATTCACTCAAAATTATAGCAAACCGCAAGCTTTAATCTTCAATCAATAACCGAGAACCCCGTAATAATAAATAGAAATGTAGGCAGCCTGTACATAAGTGCGATTTTATAAACCCAACTTCAAAAGGTTCATAATTGCTATTATTCAATTTTTTCCAATCAATCTGATATAGCTTTTTTATATCTTCATATAGTGTATTCAAATCAGGGCTACCTTGTATATACAGGTTATTCACTCAAAATTATAGCAAACCGCAAGCTTTTATCTTCAATCAATAACCGAGAACCCCGTTTTAATAAATAGAAATGTAGACAGCCTGTACAGAAGTGCGTTTTTATAACATTGTAGAAAAAACTCGTCTCGGTATATTGCAAAATGGCAGATTAACAATTGAAAATATTCAACACCCTGTATATTGAAAATAATGCGTAACGAAAACTCATGTTTTCGAAAAAAAAATACAGCTCGTCCTTACAATATGTTAACATCGATTTTTTAACCTCCTACATTTTCACATATGAATAATTAATACGGTAGGTACTTAACCTTTCCATTCCATCCCAATTCAACCATCTCCAATATTTTTTAAATTCTCACACATTATAACACATAACAGATTCAAGGCATGAATGCGAAAATCAAAATTTGTTTAGCTTGATCCGAGCTCACTTGATTATTAGTCTTACTTGCCTCAGCATTCTTGTAAGATAAGCACGAATTAGTCTGATAACACGTCCGCTCAGCGTTGCCATATTACGGGTGCCACTTAGAGGTGTAATTAAAATGGTCCTAAATGACATCAATTATGTCCAACATACAATTTGTTTATAACGGAGCGCCATCTATTTCAAATCCATTGAACTAAATTGTATGTTCAAAGTTTTTCAGTGTAAATGTGGCACCCACCTTATTTTTTGTTATATGGTTTAGCAATACCTAATGAACTATATGACGGCTTCAAACGATAAAAACAATCTGGCACCCAAAGTCGGGTGCCACATTGCTTATACGGGCGCCACATTGCCAATACACATATACAATGGTGCCACAAGGTAAATTTATATGTATACTTATATATATATATATATATATATATATATATATATAAGTATATATATAGATAGACAGGGCTATTCAAATTCGAGTATATGCATGGGGATTTCGATAACGGTAAGAGATAGAGGGATGGTTAAATGGGGGCAAAGTTGCATATTTTAGAGGTCAGTTATATGGATGAAAAAAATCTGTTCTAGCTCCTCTAGTTCTGGAGTTATATAGGAAAATTCGAAAATTTCTAAATCCTTTTTTTGCCTATATCTTTTTATTTAATGAATTGTTTTCAAAATAATTGTCACTTTGCCATTGCCACTTTTTCTAAGCTATCTAAATATCTGATTGAAAATTATATACAGGGTGTCGTATAAATTGGGCCACCCTCAACTTTCAATTTTCAAATACGACCTGTATTTTTTTATTGCATTTTTTTGAAATGCCAAAAGTCCATGTTTTATATTGACGTAGTATTTTCATTTGAATTACAGATTGTTCTGGAAATATTGAACTATTACCAGTAAAATTTCAACATTTTTTTAAAATTGCAGCTCTAATTAAATTTTTAGGATTTGGAAGATAATCAACATTATTCGACGAAAAATGTCTTTTTCAAGAATTCATCCACATTTCACTTCACGTAACCCATGATCAATGTACGAAAATGCGAAGTTCTTCCTAGTACGTTTATGTGCATATAATCATTGCCCAAACAAAAAAATGTTCGACTGGCAATCTTCATATTAAAGACACCAATTTGGAAATATTTCATTGTTAATTACTTTCTATCTACTATCTACATTTTCAGCTAATTCATGGGCATTCTGTTGCTATATACAACAATTATGATTAAACTATTTGAATTCTCATAGTATGCTTTGGAAAATAAATATTTAGTTCACCTCACTTGTCATTATTTTGACAGTTTCTTGGAAATTACCGTTGGTTTAATGAAAAATCTGTTAGTACTAAAAATGGGTTTCCCCATAGAGCAGAAAATAGATGTGATTAACGTTTTCTACAGAAATAGTAGGAGCATTCATCTTTCCGCTTGACTTTTTTTCATGGGGTACACTAAAAAATAGAATATATCAAAACGAAATTGAAAGTATAGAAGATTAAAGAATTAAAATCATGAACGCTTTGGCATCACTACGCCGAAGAGATATCTTCAGAGCGAATAATAACTTTAAAAAACGACTCTGTAAATGTCTGGAATGAGAAGATTGTCAATTCAAACATTTATTTCGATTATGATTACTTATAATGACTTATTTCAATTCTAGATAATAACTAAACATGTTCTTATGCGATAAGTTATAAAATATGAAAACCTATATGATCAAATACAATGTTATGTTTGTGACAGATTATGTTTGTGAGTTCTCAGCAGAATACATACAACAGATCTTCCTCATACCTACTGAGGTTAATTAGAGTTGTTATGGAATTAAAAAATGATGAGATATCACTAGTATTAGTTCAATATTCACAAACCACTTTATGATTTATATAAAAATAAAACGCCAATATGAAACATAATTATATAGGTAGTTCGAAAAGTGAGTAACAATGAAATATTTCCAAATTGGTGTCTGGAGTATGAAGATTGCCATTGGAAGATTATTTTGTTTGGGCATTGATTATATGCACATACATGTACGTACTGGAAAGAATTTCACATTTTCGTATATTGATCATGGCTTGCGTGAACTGAAATGTGGATGAATTCTCGAAGAAGACATTTTTCGTCGAATAATGTTGATTATCTTCCAAATCCTAGGCATTTTATACCTTATTCTATGATATTTATTCAATTAGAGCTGAAATTTTAAGAGAATGTAGAAATTTTACTGGTAATAGTTCAATATTTTCAGAACGCTCTGTAATTCAGATAAAAATACTACGTCAATATAAAACATGACTCTTGGCATTTAAAAAAATGCAATAAAAAATACAGGTCCGTATTTGAAAATTGAAAGTTGAGGGTGGCCCAATTTATACGACACCCTGTATATAATTTTTATTCAGATATTCAGATAGCTTAGAAAAAGTGGCAATGGCAAAGTGACAATTGTTTTGAAAACAATTCATTAAATAAAAAGATATAGGCAAAAAAAAGATTTCGAAATTTTCGAATTTTCCTATATAACTCCAGAACTAAAGGAGCTAGATCAGATTTTTTTTATCCATATAACTGACCTCTGAAATATGCAACTTTGCCCCCATTTAACCATCCCTCTATCTCTCACCGTTATCGAAATCTCCATGAATATACTCGAATTTGAATAGCCCTGTATATATATATAAGTAAGAATTATTCGTGTTAAACGGAAAACACGCCCGTGGTTATAAAATTAAGTGAACTAGGACATTTATTTGAAACTAATCAAACAAACCTCCTAGCGGAGCTGGTTATAAGAGTTCACGAAGCATCGAAATATCAACATCTACCCTAGACGGTAGTTGTTAGAAATGTTAATTTGTTTATCACAATCGATGGAAATTGATAGACAGACTGATGAGCCCAGATAAGGGTGAAACAGTCTGTCTATCAATTTCCATCGATTGTGATAAACAAATTAACATTTCGAACAATTACCGTCTAGGGTAGATGTTGATAATTTCGATGCTTCGTGAACTCTTATAACCAGCTCCGCTAGGAGGTTTGTTTTGATTAGTTTCAAATAAATGTCCTAGTTCACTTAATTATATATATATATATATATATATATATATATATATATATATATATATATATATATATATATATATATATATATTTTTTTTTTTCTCCGGTACATATTGGCATCTCCAGCGGCTCCCATCAAATGAGCTGAAATTTGGTACCTGAGATTGTTTTCGTTGCAGAACGAAATTTTCAAAATTTGGGTGAATGTCTGCAACCACCGCCATTTTTACCCTTTCAGGGCAACTGGTTAGCTAGGAAGACCACAGTTTGTTAGTCATGAGTAAAACTGCTCGTTGGCTATTTCAGTATACCAGTGTGTTTTGTGGGTTGTCTAACATAGCAAAATTTGACGTGTTCATCGAGGACAGACCGAAATAAGTCGAAGCGCGTATAACGTGCATTTGTTTACTATAGTTGGACACTACTTAGGCCCGGTTGTACAATGTCGCAATAAATGTACCCGACAACTAACCGGCTGATATAGTTGTCGGAAGGATAAGCTCCCGAACCGTATTACAAACGGTAGTTGTTGGTGAGATTACTATCGGTAAAATATAACTAAGTTGGCATTAACTCTCCCCCAGATCTAATGAATATGACACATGTTTTCCCCCATATTAGTAATATTGAGAACACTGACTTATAAATGTTTTGACATTTGACTGTATTGTTTTTGTTTTTATATATAGATAGTCGTCGTTTATTTGTTTCAAACCTAATCTTCTTGAAAGTGTAGAGAAATAATTATTATTTAAATATGTTCAATTTGTATGAAACTAGTAGCAGTAGTGATGAGGAAAATGAATTACTTGCCAATGTTTTTCTAAATAGACGAAAAAAGAAGCGAATTAGAGAACGAGTAAATCACATGTATTACTGGGATGGAGACGAATTTTTTATACGTTTTCGTTTAACAAAAGTTTAAGATCTTTTTCCTTTATTTAATTGCATATTAGGTAGTAGGTATTTGTTTAAAATAAAATAATATTTTTCAAGCACATTTTATTTTTACCAAAACAACAACTGTAGTTATAAGAGTTTCGCGTGCCTGATGAAACATATCAAGACTTGCATCAGCTTCACAATTGTCTTCAAGTTCAAAAACTATACTTCCTTCATCCACCATGAAGTCATTGCTGGTATACCGGCTTGAGTATTTATCACAAAGGGGGTATTGTCTATCTGATCACTATCAAAATGGGAAGGTGTTCTTTCAGCGCTTAATTTTATTATTGCATTAATCCTTTCATATAATGGATTGACCGTAATCTCATATGGACCTCCACCTGTACGAATTATGTCGGTGCGGCTTTTGGCTGCAGCTTTCCTCGTTTCTTTTTTCAATACTTCGTATTTACTCCTTAGTTGTTCCTATGTTCGGGTTTGAGTCCCAACTGCATTAAACTCGATACAAACTTTTTGCCAAGTAGTTTTCTAAAATTTTAAAAATAACAAGTTTTAAGTAGGTAGGTGTATAAATAAAAATTAAGCTTTTTTTACCTTCTTTCCAAGTTAATGAATCCGTTTTTTTGTTTTCGATTATGTGTGCAAACCTTTCAATAATTTCCACAAGTCGCCAACATTCTTCTTTTGTGTAATTAGCCGTGCGTTTATTACTTTCTTTTTCCATTTTAGATTTAAGTTTAAATTTTAAATGAATTACTTCCAAAATAAGAGCAAAAGATACGATCATAAACAAAACAGCAAACACTAGAAATAAATAGCAAGTAGGTTATGTTCTTCTTCGTATTAAATCTTCCCGATTACAAATTATCGGCCGCTTCGAGTACCCGACAAGTTATTCTACCGATAGGGTTACCAACAAAGTTATTCGTAAATTGTAATACATCAAAAACATACTATATATCTGTATATCAGCATATTGTACAACCGGGCCTTAGAGGATCTGCTGAAACTGTGTGAATTTGTTAATTTTATTTATGAATGGTGGAAAAATGGCTCCAAAGTTATTTACTTATATCTTACTTATGCATTTTCATGAACATATTGAACGTAAATGTTTCCTTTCTTTCGAAATTACTAATTTTGTTGGGTTCTCCTGATGTGACCACTGGGCACTTACGTAATCGTGTTATCTTATTTTAGTTCTGAGGAAGCAAGTTTGGAGTACCTACCTACTGAAAAGGGTTGCCAATAACGAAAGGACCAACCCGGGAGATTTTTTTAAGGAGTTTAGTAGGGAGCGGGTTGAAGAAAATGTCAATCATTTATTTATTTTCAATTTATACATACTCTGCTTCTAATATTTGACAGTTTTTTACCACAAAATCATAATCATTAAAAATCGAAGTTTGATTAGTAGAGCGCGGTTGCGTATAATTTTAAAAAAACTGGGGAAATTAGTCACCCCGGGAAGTCGGGAGGTTGACCATTATTACCGGAGTCATCCGGGCAATACGGAAGGGTTGGGAACCCAATAACTGAATATTTAGAAAATCTTCATGCAGATGAGTTCTATGATTTGTAAGAAATGTTCAGCGTACGAAGTAGAATTGTGTTTGAAACATGAGAAAAACTGTTTCGTGTTATATTACGCAAAATAGGGAAAACATAATAAGCGATACGCCCCCTACTGGTGTCGAATATCACTAGAGCATGGGAGATAGATTGCTTTGTTTACATCTGTTTACGTGTATTTTATATGAGAAGTTGTTGAGTTTTAATTGTATTTTGGATCGTTTACAAACGTTCAGAAGAGATGAATCACTATTGTTGTGTATTCTATTGTTCATATTGGGCAAAAAAGAACCGAATATAGCTTACATACCTTTCCGAAAGCTGGACAATTCAAAGTTGCATTCCAAACAAAGTTGGGAAACAAGGAAATGATGGACAGAAGAAAGATGTGGATTCATAACTTGAAGATTGAAAAAAATGTCTGAACATAAGAGAGTTGTTCTTTACAGTTTACTGAGATTAATTATTTTCCCTGCAGTAAGTTTGTAGATTTTTCCATATAGAATTATACCAACTAATGATGTGCAATTTTCAGCTAACCGAAAACGTAGAGTTTTTGATGTCCAATGCTATTCCAACGAAAAATGTTTCACTTTTATCGGAATCTGAACCTGGGCCATCATCCAGAGATTCTAGATTATTGTATTTTCTTTCATGTAACAACCAGAGATACTATTAAAATAATAATAACAAATGATGTTTATTTGCACAACCAAAATAACAGTTTATCAGAACATCAAGAATATGAAATAAATCTGGACTCTATAGCTAGGTAAAAACTAAAATATTCAATTATATAATCAGGAAAACAGAGATTCTATCAAAAAACCAGACTCTCAGAAGTCCACCGTGCTTTTAGGATAGCTGTTATACGTCAGGAAAATTCAAAAAATATATATATAGTAACTTATTACGTTCAAACCATTCAAGCAGAGTATTCATATTAATTCTTCTTTTATTTCATGTTGTTTCTTTCAGTTTAGCTGGTAAGTACTTAGTTTTGTCCATTATACTCAAAAATTCTTCAGTTCGTAATGAAAGTAGACATGTCAGAGATGTTTTCTTGAAAGTTTTGAAAGTTTTTTCATTTTTTAAATAAATAGGTGTTCTATCATACAGCCTTTTCATGAGGTATACATAGTTCCTTTAACCAATTAATTTATTCGTCCTCTACTTCATTCTATTATTGATTTTCATGTTCAATGATAAAAACTCAGTGTAAATTTCAACTTGATGTAGGTAGGTTATCTACTGTTGAACAGAGATAAAATTGTCCTCAATCCAAACACAATATATCACAGGAAAATACAAAGTCCAAAAAAAACACAAATTACGACGATAAACGTTCGAAAACTCTAAACGAAATGAACGTAAATACCATTACAACCAATGTAAACAAACAGTTAATCTCCCATGCTCTAGTACCGATATTAGCCGTTCCGGCGCTACGATCTTAATTTCGGACGCCTATAGGTTATATTGTTTGGTTATATGTTCCTACTGGTTATGTGGAGTGACCAAATCCTGCAGAATAATCCTTGCGTTTTTTTATCTTGAAATTTGTTTCATTTTCTTCGAGTATCTCTAATAAACCATTATCAAACCATACATAATATTTTTTCAACAAAAAAATAATTTGGGCCGGAAAGGGTTAAGTGAATATTTCTAATTTTGATATAAATATCCTTCCAGGTACATATTGACATCTCTACATGTTCGCATCACACCAATACCTAATCAGCTGAAATTTGGTATCTGAATTGGTTTCCGATGCAGAACGAAGTTTTATTAGATTTTTCAAACTGCCGCTATCTTTACGTAGATATTTCATGTTTTTTCGTGGTTTTTTTGAAATTTGTGCAACTCCACAGCTTCTGCAGATTAAGTTAGAGGGTTCAAACTTGGTACGTAGATTGACTTCATGTTGAGGAAGTGCCTTTTGGTAGTTTCATCTATTTGCCTCTATCGGCCGGGAACTATTGCGTTCAAATTACTGACCTGTGAATTTTTTACAATAGAGGGTTGAAGAAGAGAATTTGATACGTGTATTAGGTTGGTTTTGAGGTATGTCTCTCACGGTGCACCAGCAATTATACTCCACAACCTATTTTACTCAACGTGAATTTTTTACGCATTAATTATAATTTATTACGCCTATTCCAGAATTTATTACAATTGGAGCACGAGGGGTTGGTGAATTAGTCGAAAGCTACATCACACTTATACCGCATTAATTATTTTCGACTAAGCACTAATTGTAATTAATTACAATTAATTACAACAATTACTGGTCTCATTGCAATTCCAAAAATGACAATCGATATATATATATATATATATATATATATATATATATATATATATATATATATATATATACAAAGAGGAGATTTATCGCGGGGAAGTAATATATAAAACAAAAGCAAAATTATCGGTCTAGCCCGCATATGTCGAAGCAGCCGTTGACACGTGTTTCGGACTCATTGGTCCTCATCAGAACGGCGTAGCCAAGTATGCGATGGAAAACCTGGACATGAAACAGCAACAACAAGCAGAATCCTTCGCTTCGGAAGACAATCACACATTTGTGGTACATTGTTCGAACTCTCCGGTTTGGGAGATTTGGTCAAACTCTGACCACGGAGGCGATTAATGCCATCCGCGAGATCCTGGACCGTGGAAATTAACTACAAAGAGGAGATTGAGCGCGGGGAAATAGTATATAAAACAAAAGCAAAATTATCGGTCTAGCCCGCATATGTCGAAGCAGCCGTTGACACGTGTTTCGGACTCATTGGTCCTCATCAGAACGGCGTAGCCAAGTATGCGATGGAAAACCTGGACATGAAACAGTAACAACAAGCAGAATCCTTTGCTTCGGAAGACAATCACACATTTGTGGTACATTGTTCGAACTCTCCGGTTTGGGAGATTTGGTCAAACTCTGACCACGGAGGCGATTAATGCCATCCGCGAGATCCTGGACCGTGGAAATTAACTACAAAGAGGAGATTTATCGCGGGGAAATAGTATATAAAACAAAAGCAAAAACTCCAGGATCTCGCGGATGGCATTAATCGCCTCCGTGGTCAGAGTTTGACCAAATCTCCCAAACCGGAGAGTTCGAACAATGTACCACAAATGTTTGATTGTCTTCCGAAGCAAAGGATTCTGCTTGTTGTTGCTGTTTCATGTCCAGGTTTTCCATCGCATACTTGGCTACGCCGTTCTGATGAGGACCAATGAGTCCGAAACACGTGTCAACGGCTGCTTCGACATATGCGGGCTAGACCGATAATTTTGCTTTTGTTATATATATATATATATATATATATATATATATATATATATATATATATATATATATATATATATATATATATATATATATATATATATATATATAAAAGAAAGTCGTGTTAGTTACACTATTTATAACTCAAGAACGGCTTTACAGATATGGCTGAAAATTGGTGAGGAGGTAGCTTAGAGCCAGGAGACGGACATAGGATACTTTTTTTTTACCCCTCTACGATCAACCCCTATTTTTTATTTGTTAAATTCTTTCGAAATGGCTCGACCGATTCTCATGAAATTTTGTGTTCATATCGGTTAGGTCTGGGAATCGGACAAAATATACTTTTCATCCCTCTGAATTTTGGGGGTCGACCGAGGGGTGGTCCACCCCTTAATTTTTATTTTGATTTTTCAGACAAAAATTTCTGTTCTATTTTCTTATGATATATAAATTCAAAAATACATACAACGCTTAATTTTCACCCCTATACGATCAAACCCCTATTTTTTATTTGTTAAACTCCTCCAAAATAGCTAGACCGATTCTCATGAAATTTTGTGTGCATATTAGTTAGGTCTGAGAATCTGACATCTATTTTTCTGTTCTATTTCTTTCATGTCACAGCATTCAAAAATACATACAACCCTAAATTTTCAACCTTCTACGATCAACTCCTATTTTTTATTTGTTAATTATAAATTATATAACTTCAATTTTTCTGGCAAGATTTTTATTTTTACTTCGTCATGACTTAGAATAAAAATATTCATATTACTCTCAATTTTTTACCCTTCTACGATCAACCCATATTATTCCATCGCAATTTTCATTTTTTTTATTTTATCCATAGATTTTTTAGGTTTGAGAATAGTTCGTAATATATTTTTCATACTCCCAATGATTAAAGTTTTTGCCGGGTCAGATAGATTGATAGATAGATAGAAAGATAGATAACTAGATAGATAGATATGCAGATAGATAGACAGATAGATAGATATATAGAATGATAGATAGATAGATAGATAGTTAGATAGATAGAAAGATAGATAACTATCTAGATAGATAGATATATAGTTAGATAGGTAGATATACATCGGCAGATAGATGAATAGATAAAAATAATTTATATGGCAGAACAACGTTTGCCGGGTCAGCTAGTAACACATATATGTAAGGGTATTGATTTATTACAATAGCCAACTTGGTTTTATCGATACTAAAAATGTTCAGCAGGGTTAACAAAGTAATGACAAATAAGCTGCAGGTAATTGGGGTAGTGTGTTTTATTATTGAAGAGAAATTGATATGAGACAAAAAATCATAAAATTTTCCAAAATATGATAAAAATACAAGGGTTTTCAATTTATTACATTAATCCAATTAGTTGTATAGATACAAGAAATGGTCAGCAGGCTTGAAAAAATCATAAAAATGAAGATGCAAGTGAGTGGGGTAGTGTAATTAACGATAAGAATAGTCATGTCTGATTTTTTTTTGAGAACAAAAATGAAATTATCGAAATTATGATAGAAATACAGGGTTTTTAATTTATTATATTTAAGCCCACTTGTTTTTATCCGTACTATAAATGTTCAGCAGGGTTAAAGAAGTAATGACGAATAAGCTGCAGGTAAGTGGGGTTAGTGCAATTATGGATAAGAATTTTTACAAGACAAAATATTTTCGAACATTCTATGACTTTTTGTCTCGTGAAAATTCTTACCGATAATTACACTACCCTACTTACTTGGAGCTTATTTGTCATTACTTTTTTAAGCCTGCTGAACATTTCTATCATATTTTCGAAAATTCTATGATTTTTTACCTTTGGAGAATTCTCATCAATAATTACACTATCCCACTTAGCTTATTCGTCATTAGTTTTTTAACCCTGCTGAATATTTCTAGTATCGAGAAAACCAAGTGGGCTATTGTAATAAATGAACATCCTTATATTCATGTGTTATTATAATATTTTTTCGAGGCGGTACCTATTTTTTGGAATTGTGGTATTGTAATTAGACCGCGAATGGTTGTAATTAGTTGTAATTAATTACTGCAAAGTGCTTAATAACACACAAATATAATCAATACGGTATAAGTGTGGTACAGCATTAGACTTATTTCACACAACAACCTCATAACCTGAGTTCTGCAACTGTAATGAATTTGGGAATAGGTGTAATAAATTGTAATTAATGTGTAAAAAATTCACGTGAAATTGGTTGTGAGGTATAAATGCTGTGCACCATGAGAGACATGTATAATATCGTGTATTCATTGGACATAATCATTAACCAACTAAAATCGCGTTTCCAGAAATTATTGCTGATTTATTTATCATAACGAATCATTTTATTGCTTCAAGCTTTCCTGAAGCTGTTATTCCTATTCCTGTTATTTTCAAACATTCCTTTGACTACGGATATCCATCGAACATTCCAATTCCCGAAATTTGAACGTTGATGATCTTATTAACGCTTTTGCTGAACAGAAACCCCGAAAAACTTTTTTTTTATAATAAATATTTTGTACTAAAACAAAACTTGTGATTTAAGTCCCGTACGCTCTTTAAATTAAAAGTTACTAGTATATCTACTATATTTATATATACCTATAATTAGTGATGGGCGAAGGCAATATTTCCAATTTGGAATATTTTCGAAATGGGAATTTTCCCGGAAATATTCCTCCAAGGTTAAATAAATTTCCCTTACAGGGAATTTTTTTATGCGAGTTTATTCACGTCGGTTGTTGACGGCGTTATTGCGACCGTTTTTAGCAGGTTTTCGCTTTGAAAACCTGCTTATTGAAACAGGTGGGAGTAGCAAAGTTGGTCCTAGGACCAAGATAGTTTTTCGTTTCATGACTTTTCATGATGCTTGGCACCAAAAACTCAATTTCCTATATATATATATATATATATATATATATATATATATATATATATATATATACAGGGTGAGTCATTGATATGGGAAAGCTTGATTGCAGCTACACCGTTAATGACATCGAAACGAACCAAACGGTTCTGCAAATGGGAGGTCAGAGTGCAGTTCGTAAAATTATTTTGCCCTTTACAGGGTGTACCATTTTTACGGAGCAAATTTTAAGATACTTTTTTTAAATGGTACTATATATATTTCTACACACATTTAAATTTGTCCTTTATTGAGATTTGTAAATTCGTTAAGTTTTTGCAAATCGCTTCAGCCGTTCAGAAGTTATTCAATTTTTTCTGAAAATTAATGCCTTTGCAGGCATTTTTTTTAAAAATCGCAGGGCACTTGTTTTTTTGAAGATCAAGTTGTTATTTGGGCTGTACCTAAGTAATTGTTCTGGGTATCTTTTGACGGAGAGATAATCTATTTTAATTGTGACATTACCTTACTGTGACACATTGATTTTGGTACACTTTGAAAGGCTATATCTTGATTTTTTCAAATAGCACTCTATTTATTTGATTACTTAGTCGCATTGAACATGTCATTCTTCATCTTTTCTATATTTACGTTTTTTTCCAAAAGTTGATGGTTTAGAAGATATTCCACATTTTCAAAAAAAATCAACACATTATTTCATCTTTTAAACGAGTGACATGAAAATCAATAAATTCTGATAACAGACGTCAACGTAACTGCTGCGGGCGTCAATTTCAAAGTTTGATGAGAAATTACTGAAATCAAATTATAGAAGCTTAGTACAGGGTGTCCCATTTTGGGTACTTTTGAATGGTATCTCCGTTATTTTTGAAGATAGAGGGTTGCGGTTTTCGCGACACTGTGCTACTTTTTCGAAAAACTGAAGATGCCGTCAACATAATTTTAATAACTCTTTTAGTTTTTAAGATACAGGGCATTTTTGAAAATGTTGCATTTTGGGATCCCCGTCGTATCGCCGTTATCCTTCATCTTATCGAAAATGTAAAATAACATCCTTATAGATTTTTTTCCGTAGAATGCATCGGTGTAGATAATTTTTGTTACATGTTTACTATTTTTGAGTTATAAAGCAAACTTATGTTTTTTTAAATGGAATACCCTGTATATTTATAGACTATAAAATTTGTCTTTTTTTTACTTTTTCAAAAATATATGATATTATAAACTTTTTCTCAGAAACACGCAAATAAAAGACAATTTTCTGAAATTGAATGCATAAATCAATAGAAGGCCATGGATAACAACAATGAACAAGTGAAAGTCTGTTATCAGAATTAATTGTTTTTCATGTCACTCGTTTAAAAGATGAAAAAATGTGTGGATTTTTTTGAAAATGTGAATTATCTACTAAACCATCAACTTTTGGAAAAAAACGTGAATATAGAAAAGATGAAGAATGACATGTTCAATGCGACTAAGTAATCAAATAAATAGAGTGCCATTTGAAAAAATCAAGATATGGCCTTTCAAAGTGTACCAAAATCAATGTGTCACAGTAAGGTCATGTCACAATTAAAATAGATTATCTCTCCGTCAAAAGATACCCAGAACAATTACTTAGATACAGCCCAAATAACAACTTGATCTTCAAAAAAACAAGTGCCCTGCGATTTTTAAAAAAAAATGCCTGCAAAGGCATTAATTTTCAGAAAAAATTGAATAACTTCTGAACGGCTGAAGCGATTTGCAAAAACTTAACAAACAAATCTCAATAAAGGACAAATTCAAATATGTGTAGAAAAATATATAGTGCCATTTAAAAAAAGTATCTTAAAAATTGCTCCGTAAAAATGGTACACCCTGTAAAGGGCAAAATAATTTTACGAACTGCACTCTGACCTCCCATTTGCAGAACCGTTTGGTTCGTTTCGATATCATTAACGGTGTAGCTGCAATCAAGCTTTCCCATATCAATGACTCACCCTGTATATATATATATATATATATATATAATATATATATATATATATATATATATATATATATATATATATATATATATATATATATATATATATATATATATATATATATATATATATATATATGTTTATATGTGTGTATGTAAGAGCTTATGTATTTTCAAGTTGTTAACACGATAAAGGGCTCAATTTTGGAACAATAGGGTTGAAAGTTTGTAAATAGGTAGTTTCGTATGATATCTTGTATGGGATTGGTTTTGATTCGAATTGGTTGGGGGGTTGACCCCCTGGGGGGAAACAAATCTTGTTTACATGATAAATACATGATAAACGGCGCAATTTTGTAGCAATAGGGTTGAGAGTTTGTATCTTGGTAATTTCGTATGATACGTAGAACGGGATTGGCTTTGGTTCGAATTGTTTGGGGTTTGACTCCCCGGGGGAATAAATAAATATTGTTTACACGATAAAGGGCGCAATGTTGAAGCAATAGAGTTGAAACTTTGTGAATAAGTAGTTTCGTATGATATCTTGGATTGGATTGGTTTTGGTTCGAATTAGTTAGGGGGTTAACCCCCCTCAAGGAAAAGTAAATCTTGTTTACACGAAGGGCGCAATTTTTAAGCAATAGGGTTGAAACATTACAAATAGGTAGTTTCCTATGATATCTTGCATGGAATTGGTTTTGGTTCGAATTGGTTAGGGGGTTGACCCCCCAGGGGGAAAATAAATCCTGTTTACACTACAGAAGGTGCAGTTTTATAGCAATAAGGCTGGAAGTTTGTAAATAGGTAGTTTCGTATGATATCTTGAATGGGATTGGCTTTGGTTCGAATTATTGGGGGCTTGACTTCTCGGGGGAGGAAATAAACTTTTTTTACACGATAAAGGGCGTAATTTTGGAGCAATAAGATTGAAAGTTTGTGAGTAGGTAGTTTCGTGTAATACATTGGATAGGATTGATTTGGGCACGAGTTGCTTGGTGGGGTTGACCCCCTAGGAGAGGAAATAAATCTTGTTTACACGATACGCAATTTTGAGACCACAGGGTTGATACTTTGTATGTAGGTAGTTTTGTATGATATCTTGGATGGTATTTATTTCGATATAAATTGGTTGGGGGTTGACCCCCCGGAGGAGGAAATGAATGTTGTTCACACGATAGGGGGCGCAATTTTTGTTGTTAGGTTTTGGAACAAAAATCATAATCGAATCAAAAGATTTTTCAAACTGGATACATTTTGAAAACCTGCTTTTCTAATGCAGCTCGGTGCGACATAGTTTTTTTTACTTTTGCCCGTATTTAGCCTGCAACAGCTTAGTTTTTAAACATTTCAAATTATGTTAGATGCAAGACACTGTTATTTGGTGATTGTTAACAAATAAAACAAGTTGTGATTTGTGCCGTAAGATTCGATATCAATAAGTGCAATCTACTTGAAAGAATGGGAAGAAAATATGCTGAAATTAGGAAGTGTCTTAATATCAACAAATTTTGTAAGACTGTTTATAAAGTGTTAAATGCTACTAAAATGGATAGGCACATAGAAAAAGGTTTGAAATGCCATTCAAAAATAAGAAATAATTTCTCGATAACAAGTTTGCAATCAGCTGAAAAAGTGGATCTGGTGCCGGCTTTAGAAAAAAAAATTGACGAAGCCCAAACGGCTTCTCAATGTCCTGAAGAGAATGACGATAACATGGGGGTTTATTTTTTGAGAGGAGTTTGGATCAGATTATTTTTCGTTTTGTACATATTGTGGGTATGTACCGAGTAGTTACATACACATACCATACCTATAAAATTTTGGCATTGCTTTAGTTCCATATTCTGTTTGTTTCTGAATGTGATGTTTATTTAATGATCTCACTATCAAAGTTTGTTATCTAAAGCTACAGTTCCACCGGAGGAACTTTGTGGAACATTTTTGTTGTTGTTGCATGTTTCCGAAAATGTTCCAAAATGTTCCTTAAAATTTCTTTATGTTTCGGCAACAAATGTTGACTGTTTCTACTTGTCACCCTTCAAGCTACGATTCCACCGGAGGAACATTTTTGTTGCTGTTGCGTGTTTCCGTAAATGTTCCAAAATGTTCATAAATGTTCCTTAAAATTTCTTGATTTTTCGGCAACAAATGTTGATTGTTTCTACTAAATAATATGCAGCTATTGACAATTTTAGTTGCTTCAGTAGAAACAAGAAATTTACGTATGTTGCCATAAGTTTCTACCCTCCCAACTAACATTTTTTAGAGCCTGAAGTTTTATTAATCGGTAACGGATATTTATAAGAGGTTTATAAAGAACCTTAGCTTTTATAATAGTTTTTTTAGTTTTATAAGAAAACTATTGGTGTTACAAGTTTCATAAGACGTCCAGAAAATACCAAAATACTTAAAGTTTTATAACATTGCATCCAAAACGTTTCCGTTACGTATCTATACAACCTTTGGTTTTGGTTACTTATAGTTTTGTAAAAGGGTTTTATAGCGTTCTTGAAAACCTCATTATAAAACTTATACTCTTGGGGTTTTATAGCTTACTTCGTAAAACCTTTACAAATCTTAAGGCACCTAATAAATATTCTACAGCTAGTACAAAACCTAAAGAATTTCATAAAACTTATAGGCAAACTTTTTCATAGAAGGGGCCGAAACAATATTTTTGAGGTAAAGATGTTCGGTGATTGTTTTCCGTGTTTTCTTAATGTTTAATCAGTAATCGTAGTTATTGTCTCTGATTTAATAATTGATTGTGAGTGAATAAATATGCCACAAGAGAGAAAAAAATGAAAAAAGGTTAAATACAGTAGCTTCCTCAAGAAAATATATTAATATAACACTCGTTTTGAAGCTTATATAAACAAAAATGACATTCAAAAGTGAGGTTATGCAATTGATATTTGACATTTGAGAACTGGTAGCAAATTGGTTTTCCGGTTACTTCCAGTTTTTAGAAATACCTTTTTGGTAATAATCTCATAAGACACCTAGGTAAGTTTTATAAAAGTTTTTAAGATGTTTATTATTACTTAAAGGCACAAATAAAACTATAAGTTTTTAAACGCGAAATGGCGAACATGGCGTCCTTTTATATGGCGGCCATTTTTATGTTTGTGTTCGAATTGACATAAATATCCTCACAAAGAAGAAAAATATTGCATTTTAAGCAATATTACTGAAGCTTGAAGACGTATTTCTTCAAAAATATGGGATTAAGTAATGTTGGACAGCTTATTTGCAGAAAAAGGAATAATGAGACATAATTTCAATTTTCAGGATTTTATAAAAATTAATTGTTAGAGAGCCCAAAACGGGGGCGCTTCAGTTTTAGGAATGGTAAAATGTAAAACTACTCGATAAATCTTTCGTGCCAAATAAAATTAAGTCCTCTTGAAAAATTGCCAAAGTATTTAAGTTGTTATAATACCTAATTGTTTAATATGCCATTTTCATAGTATCAAAGTGAAAATCCATTGCTGTCAACTTTAAAGTAGAAGCAGAATAATAATGAGAAGGACTTGAAATTGAACATATTGTGAACAAACAATGTAGAAGGAGATGAAGCTAAAGGGGGTGGTTTATTTTTGGTGTTTATAAACACTATAGGCGAGGATGTTTTAATATTAAGGTTTTATAGCGGTAACGAAAATGTATTCCTTGCCGCTATAAAACCTATTTATGTTTTATAAAGGTAACGACTACGTCTTAGTTACAAATAAGTGGAAAGTGAAAGTTTTATATGGAACTAAAATTTAGTCACCGTTACCTTTATAGGATTCTCCGTTTAAGTGCTATAGGGGTTTTATAAGAGTAACGAAAACGTTTCGCGAACAATTGATAGGTTCTTAGGTTTTATAAAATAGGTAATCGAAACGTAACCTTTACCATTATAAAATAAAAAATGTTAGTTGGGCTTGGCAACAAGGAGAAACATTCAGCAACAAAATGTTGCTAAATGTTCCTCCGGTGTAGGGTTGCCATCACCTAAATTGCCGATGCCGGACAAAAATTTTAACAACCCCGGACATTTCTGTGAAATTTTGTTTTTCCCCGGACACCCCGTAAAATTTTTTTTTTTTTATAAAATAAAACATCGTTTATATTTCAATTTTTTTATTTATTTCAACTTTGAACCGCTTGTTTGCCATATAAACAGAACAACAAAAAACAAATAAAATTCTATTATACGCAGTTTACAGTTTTCTCTTTTTTTTTGGTATCATCAAATAAAAAACAACTCATGACGATAATTTTTGGTAGATCAAAAATCAAATAGACTAGATTCTACATTGTAATAGCAAATTATAGGATAGGTCATCTAGTTCGGTTAGATAGGTTAGGTAGGTACCCAAAAGTCTAAATTATTTATTAACTATAAATCAAAAGTAAGTAACAAGTTTTAATTTTAACGAGATCAAGTTCTTTTTACTAATTCAACTTAACTTGGAATTTTTCAGACTTGCCAATTTTTCCCAAAAGGTCTTTATTTTTCATCATGAATTTCTAAAAGTAACTCAAGTCTTCAAAATTAGACTTTTGATCAGAGAAGAAAGCTTATGTGTATTCAGCAAGTTTCTCTCTTTCCTTTATTACTGCGACCCTAGCGAAAAAACTCACTCTACATTCGCATTGTCAGCTGGTATACAAAAATATTACTATGCAATTTTGAGCAGTTTAGAATATAGATGTTTCGAAAAAATTCGGCCACAACTGGTTTGCATTTAATAGCTCATCTCCGTCACTGACACTCAAGCTTCACACACCCGGACACAAAATTTGTCCGGGTTTTACCCGGACATATTTTGAAAGCCCCGTCCGGACGACCCCGGACGCCCCCTAAACTAGGACAAATGCGGGGAAACCCGGACGGATGGCAACCCTACTCCGGTGGAACTGTAGCTTAGTATTAACTAGATTTGTATTATTTCTTTAATTTTCTCTTTTTTCTCAGCTTTGGAATGAATAATATTGATTTACAAAAAATGTTTCATTACACTTTTTACACATTCCTCTACAATACTACTCATATAATCAGAGTTTTTCGCATAAAAAGAAAATTCCTCCAAAATTCCCATTTTGGTGACATTCTTGGGAATATTTCCAAGGAATATTCCAAAAAAATAAATTTTTAGGGAATTTATCATCACTACCTATAATAGCGTTTTATCTACCTCCTTCACGTAGTGCTTTATTATAAAGTAAAAAAAACTTGAACGTTGGTTGAGCGTCTTTATATTGGGTAGAAAAGGGCCCTATCGTATTCATCTGCCACAGGCCGAGATCGGTGTAGTTACGCCACTGATAGTGTTCGCAATCTTCACGTAGTTATTTTCGAAAAATATGCAAGAATGGATTACCCGTCCCCTGTAGTATTTGATTATTGAAACACCAATTAGGCCAGTCAGTTTAAATCTATTTTCTATTTATTATCATTATCATTAGCTACAAAGCTACTCATTAACAACAACGGAATACGAGTTAACTCTCTCACAAAAAAAAAAAACAAAATGGCAATACAATTTATAACATCCTTAACATAATCTGTTTATTCTCCCAAGTACCACCCCTTAATTCTACGCATGAATAGCCTGACAGATTGTGCATTTTTTATTTCCAAGGGCAATGCGTTGAATAGTCTCAAACCATCGCTGAAAAGATATTTCTGCATGTGAGTTGTTCTAGCAAACTCAATATCAAAAAGGTCACGTGATCTCAAATTAATCAGGTGCCTTTCAGATCTAGTAACTAAGTATTCCTGCAAATATTCTGGCAATAATTTATTTTTTAGTTTAAAAATAAACAAAACGCTACACATTTCTATGCTTTGCTTTATCGACAGCCATCCCAGTGTTTTAAGCATTAAATTAACTGGGGTATAACGAGTACCGCATAATATTACTCGCATTGCCCTGTTTTGAAGCAACTGGAGCCTCCGTACATCCGCTTTTCCACATGATAGTAATAATGAGAAACAATAATTAAAATGTGGGTATATTATGGTATTATAAATAAGAAGGCGACTCCAGTGACTAAGATTTTCAGCTATCCTTCTAAAAAACCCAATCTTTTTCCCAATTTTCCTACTAATATATTCCACATGGAGAGAAAAGTTTAGTTGGGAATCCAGTATTACCCCAAGATATTTCATGTTAGACGTATTTTCTATTTGATCGTTATCTATGCTAATGCGAAAACTTTCATCTGAAAATTTTTTACAATTTTGCCTAGTACCAAAAACCATGAACTTAGTCTTATTAACATTAAGCTTAAGTCTATTCACACACAACCAGTTATACAAAATGTTTAGTTTAGAGTTCATTGTATCTACTACCTGCTTAAAATCCCTTCCGTGTACAGAAATCAGAGTATCATCCGCAAATAAACTAAGAAATGTCCCGTTCAAAACCGTTTCAATGTCATTGATGTATATCAAGAACAAAAGCGGGCCCAGAACACTGCCCTGCGGCACACCGATATCACTTTAGATAATCGATTGACAATAATTCCAAAAGTTTTCAAACTTTAATGTAAGGTCGGAAAAGAGATAAAAACAAATGAAAACCTTTTCCGAAGTCCGGAACATTGTTAAAATTGCAATAATATTGAATTTTGCCTTATGCTTGTGAAAAAAATTCCAAAAGTTCTGCAAGTAGTGCGAGTAGTATTAAATATATTATTTCATATCACGTATGAAATCTGCAACCAATTTAATGGTACGGAACATTTTTTTTATTGAAAATCAACGTTTTTCTTTGATAAACTGACCAAATAAAATTTCAGAAGTTCTGCAAACTTGAAAGATACTTCAGAAAAATATACAGAACAGTTTGCAACCTTTTACGTTGACCGGAACATGTTTATTTATAATTTTTTCAATTCTTGGTCATTTTTTCGGGCAAGATGCATTTGAAATAATCACAAAAGTTTGTTGCAAATTCAGAAAATATCTTTTCTGATGCATTTGCAAATTTGCAACCTTGTACGCTGTCCCAGAACTTGTAAAAATACGAGTTTTGGATTTTTGTATTTTTGCAAATTGCTTAATGTTCCGGACCGCTTACAAAGTTGCAAATTTGCAAATGCATCAGAATAGATGTTTTCACAATTTGCAAATCTTTTGTAATTATTTCGAGACTATCATGCTCGAAAAAATTACCACGAATTAAAAAAATTATAAATAAACATGTTGCGGTCAACGTAAAAGGTTGCAAATTCATACAACTGTTAGGTATATTTTTTCGAAGTAAGTATCTATCAAGTTTGCAGAATGTTTGGAAATTTTTTTGGTCACTTTATCAAAGAAAAACGTTAATTTTGAATGAAAAAATGTTCCGTTCCCTTAAATTGGTTGCAAATTTGATACGTGATATGAAATAATATATTTAATACTACTCCAAGTTTGCAGAAGTTTTGGAATTTTTTTCACAAGCATAAGGCAACATTCAATATTATTACAATTTTAACAATGTTCCGGACTCCGGAAAAGGTTACAAAATGAAATTTGTTCCTTTCTCTATGTAGCATTCACTTAAATTTTCGATTTTCAATGTCTAAACTGACTGGCCTGAATTACTTGATAAGTAGTTCATTTTTACATAGCTATTAATTTTAATAGTTTCGGTTGCTATAAGCTAAATATTTATTATATTTGATTCCCTTTCTGCGTTATCAAAACAACCTTGAATGCTGTATTTTATATTACATTACCAGTATTTTGATTTTAAAGAAAAAATATAGAAAAATATTTTTGATGAACATTGGAAATTACTAGACAATCATTAAAATAATATATTTGTAGAAACAGATACAAATATCTTATGCAAATGATTAATATTGTTATTTTAAAGGAAAAAATGGAGAAATCTTATAAAAAATTTGGGAATATTCCAATAAAAACACAATTAAGTATTGTTAAAATAATACTTGAATAAATAGATACAACCATTTTACGTATAGTTGCAGATTTTAAAAGTGAAAAAAAAAATTGTTTTGATGAATAGTTGAAATAAAAAGACAATTGTTAGAACAATAATTGTAGAAACACAGGTTCAAGTATCTTATGTATAGTTGCATCTTTTGTACAAATAATTGATTTTGTTATTTTAAGAGAAAAAAAATTGAAAATATTTAGAACAATATTTGTAAATACAGATACAAGCATCTTATGTATATAGTTGCAACTTTTGTACAAATGATTGATTTCGTTATTTGGAGAAAAAAAGGAAAAATATAAAAAATATTAGATTTGACAGTTGTTACAAAACTATTTGTAGAAACAGAAACAAGCATCTTTTGTATAGTTACAACTTTTGTACAAAAGAATGGTTTTTTATTTTAGAGGAAAGAAACTGGATATAAAAAATTTTTTGGATGAATATTCGAAATGAAAAGAAAATCGCTAGAACAATATATTTAGAAACAGATAAGAGTATCTTATCTATAGTAGCAACATTTGTACAAATAATCGATTCTGTTATTTTAAAAGAAAAATGGAATAATATAAAAAAACTATCGCAGCGAGCTGCATTAGAAGAGCAGGTTTTCATAACGTATCCAGTTTAAATGTATTAATTAAATTATGATTTTTGTTCCAAATTCAAAAAAAAATGCGCCCTTTAATGTGTAAATAATATTCATTTCCTTCCCCGGGGATTAACCCCCAACAAATTCGTACCAATACCTATCACATCCAAGGTATCATACGAAACTACGTACTCATAAAATTTAAACCCTATTTCTATAAAATTGCGCCCTTTATCGTGTAAACAAGATTTATTTCTTCCTCCGGGGGGTAAACCCTCCAACCAATTCATATAAAAATGAAAAGCATCCAAGATATCGCACTAAACTACCTACCTACGAAGTTTCAACCCTATGGTTACAAAATTGCGCCTTCTATCGCGTACAAATGATTTATTTCCCTGGGGGTCAACCCCCCAAGCCATTCCTACCAAAAACAATCTCATCCAATATATCATACGAAACTACCTACTCACGAACTTTCAATTATATTACTCCAAAATTACGCACTTTATCAAGTGAACAAGATTTATTTCTTCCCCCAGGGGGTCAACCCCCAACCAATTCGAACCAAAAAAGAATTCCATTCATGATATCTTTCGAAAATACCTACCTACAAACTTTTAACCCTATTACTCGAAAATAGCGACCTTTATCATGTAAACAAGATTTATTTCTACCCCTAGGGGGTCAACCCCCAACCATTTCGAACCAAAACCGTTCAAGATATCATACAAAACTACCTAGCTACAATCTTTCAACCCTATTGCTACAAAATTGCGCCTTCTGTCGTGTAAACAAGATTTATTTCACCACCAGGGGGGTCAACCCCTCATCCAATTCGAACTAAAAACAATCCCATCCAAGATATCATGCGAAACTATCTATTTACAAACTTTCAACCCTATTGCTCCAAAATTGCGCCATTTATCCTGTAAACAAGATTTATTTTCCCCCAGGTGGGTCAACCACCCCTATATATATATATATATATATATATATATATATATATATATATATATATATATATATATATATATATATATATATATATATAAACTATCTCGGTCCTAGGTCCAACTTTGCTAATCGCGCCCATTTTAATAAGTAGGTTTTCAAAGTGAAATCCTGCTAAAAGTTTTGATGAATATTAGAAATAAGAAGACAAAATATTGAAAATATTTAATGAATATTCGAAATAAAATGACAAATATCATGTGTTTTGAAAGATCGAACAATAATCCGATGTATAAAAAGTTGCTGCGTCGGTAAAATTGTTCGAAATGTTATCGACCAAACAAGCCGATTCTTGGCTCTGACGACCTTATTACATTCGAACTGATCATGTAATTTCTCGCACGTAATATATCGTCCTGTTGTCTGTCAACAATAGAACAATTTTCTCCAGATTAAGCCAATAAAGGATGGACGTTAGATCGGTCGCACGTGATGAATACCACTCTAGCTAGTAATCTACTCGCCGAAATTCGAGTTGATTGAGATGTGATTTTCTAATCAAAACATGTGCACATCTCATAATAAGATGCCGATAAGAGCTCCCGTCTTGCAGATAAGGTTCGCCTGTTAATTGGCCAGTTCAGTGCATCCAAGACTTCGACGAAGGCGTGATACGATGTGTGAATGAGTTTTGCGGGTTGTTTTGAAGACGGTTTCGATTATTTATGGATTATTATCGGCCAACTGACTTGGTTGTTTTATGCTTTTTGCGAAGGACTCTTCAGGGAGGACGAAGATAGTAAGTGCGATTTGTGTTATTATTGCTGTCAAATGTGGGTTCGTTGGAAAGAAAATTGAAAAACGTAAATTCGACTATAAAATTGAAAAATAAATTATGTGAAAATAATCCAAATTAATAATTAGAAATAGAAACCACAAGACCGAAAGAAACAGGGAAAAATTCACTAGAATTCTTCAAACCGAATGATATTATGTCAGTTACTCGAAACTTTCATTTGTGAAAACCACTATTTACAAAACGAACAAACTTAAAAATGGTTATAAAGAAGTAGAAACGAGTAGAAATAATATTGTGAGGAGGAGAAATGCCTAAAATGAAATGAGATCTAGGAAATTCGACGATTAAGATAATATTGTGAAAAAGGCCACTGAAATAGTAATTTATGTACCAAGTGCGTTATATAGGTCAATCTATAGCGTTAGGGCGTTAGGATCTAGTAACGCACGTGGTGCATTCAAGATTTTATTTTTCACGAAAAAATTATTTCATTATAATGAAGAATTGATTTTAAAATCGGTTCATTGCTGCTATACTTTCCATTTTTTTTCTCATAATAGGCATGTCATTTGTTCATATTTTGACGTTTGTGAATATTTTTGTCATCATATTCAGTAAATGTCATTTCTGCTTTCTTTGTGTAGTCTTATAGAAATAATGGAAATGAAAATGAATTTACCCAAGAATATCATAGAAAATGCAGCTAAAGCTGCGAATAATTCATTTCCGGAGAAATCCAGAGTCGTATACGACAAGGATTATGAAGTATTTAATCAATGAAAGTGGCTTCATTTCTCCTCGTACAATGAGCGGGCGTTATGATCCATAATGCCCGCTCTTTACGCCCTAGGGCATAATGAGTGTGTTTATAGCAACCGCATCCAAACGTGAAATAAACATATAATATACAAGTGAAAAATAAAATATTATTTCAAAAATTTTATTAGTTGAATAAAAAAAATTAATACTTGAAAATCGTTATATAGAATTAGAAAAATATTATTTAAAAGCAAACGGATTGAATAAAAAGACCAAAGTTGTTGAAACGAAGTTCCTTTCCATATAACTTAAGTATTGAATAGCAGACGCAATGTAAAAAAAAAAACAAAGTTTGAGAGTTATTAAATTTCAAAAAAACTCGTGATCAACAGAGCTCCTTTGCTAAGCTCGTATTTTAGCAAACCAAATTGAAAAGTAGAAAATAACCAACGAAGAAACGCACCCCAACATCAAACATCAACTCAGTCCACATACCAAATTTCAAACCTCTATCGTGAAAAACAATTCGCGAAGTGCATCGCGTACTGAGTGAAATAGATCGGACTGCAATTTGAACGGAATAGTCATCACGAAATGCAGCGCGGTTGAGATAAAGAGTTGAATCCAAATAAAACCGGCCAGGTAAGAGTCGGACTCGCGCACGAGGGTTCCGTACCATTGACTATGCCCCCCTTAAATAATTATTTTATTTCGATTTTATTATTTATTATTAAAGTAAAAATACAACTGAGTATTTTGTGAATATTTCAAATTCCTACCTGTTGCCATTATTGATATCGAGCAAAAAAGGGCAAAAAAATCGCGTTCGTTGTATGGGAGCCCCCCTTAAATATTTATTTTATTTTGTTTCTAGCGGTAACAGAAATACCTACATAATTTGTAAAAATTTCAACCGTCTAGCTATCGCGGTTCATGAGATACAGCCTGGTGACAGACAGACGGACGGACAGACAGACAGCGAAGTCTTGGTAATAGGGTCCCGTTTTTACCCTTTGGGTATGGAACCTTAAGTCAATAAAAACCCTATGTACGTACCTATCTAACTTCAACCCTCTAACTCAATCTGCAGAAGCTGTGAATTTCGACAATTTTTCAAAAACCATGAAAAAACAAGAAATATCAATACTATATATATATAAGTATTGATATTTCTTGTTTTTTCATGGTTTTTGAAAAATTGTCGAAATCCACAGCTTCTGCAGATTGAGTTAGAGGGTTGAAGTTAGGTAGTGTAATGTATTTAATTGCGCATGTATTATGTTTCCCCCACTACATTATTGTATATTGTATTAATGAGCAGTAATAAGAAGGAGTACCAATATTACCAGCGAAGAATAAAGATATAAGTTAATTTGAATACGTGTTTCATTAAAAATATATTACATTGAAATATATTACATTGGCGACGAGAAGTGAAGTGAACCAAAAAAACAAAAAAGAAAATGCCTGCCACTGATATTTTACAAGCCAGTAGTTCTGCAGTTATTGGAAATTTAAGAGAATTTCATGTGAATACTACAGACTGGAATATATATAAGGCCAGATTGAATAATTATTTCACGGCGAACGAAATATCCAATGTCGATAAGAAACGTGCGATTCTTTTGAATATTTTGGACGAGGAAGCATATAAATTAATATTCAACATGTGCAGTCCAGATCTCCCAGAGGCAATATCGTTCGATGCATTATTAGTATTATTTGATAAACATTTCACTCCGAAGAAATCAATTTTGGCTGAAAGGTATAAATTCTTCCAAACAAAAAAGGAATCTGGTGAAAGCATCAAGGAATGGGCCGCAAGAGTTCGCAGTTTGGCTGTTTCGTGTGAATTCGGCAAAGAATTGGACATTTTCCTTAGAGACCGTTTCGTCTGTGTTTTCGAAAAAGGAACAATTTTAGATAGATTGTTGGAAGCGGATAAGAAAACCACATTCGAGGAAGCGATCAACATGGCGGAGAGTAAGATGGCCGCGTGTCAAGGCTATCAGATTCCCAGTTTTTCACTTAAGTCCGAGTCGTTGCACCATCTACGCAGTAGCAGTAAAGGGAAGAGTGACGAAAGCAAACGTCATCATCACATGCAAGGACATGGAACTGTTAATGACACTTGCGCAGTATGTGGTAAACGAGGACATAATAAAGATAAGTGCTTTTTCAAAAATCATATTTGTAATTTTTGTAAAATGAAAGATCACTTAGCTAATGTTTGTTTTAAAAAACTAAAGAGAGGTAAATATAAAATGCATAATTATTTAGATTCTAGTACAAGTACTCAGAATGCAGATAGTATTGTGAATAAAAAAGTGGACGACTTACACATATTTAACATTAATAAGAAAGCTAAAAATATTCCTTTTGCAATTAAGGTTAAGATAGAATCTCACATAGTAACTTGTCAAATCGATTCAGGTGCTAGTGTTTCCTGTATTTCCGAAAAATTATTTTCAGAATATTATGCACGTAAATATAGATTAAAATCTTGTGATCAATTTTTACATTTTTATAATGGAGCAAAAGTTAAACCACTAGGTATTTTTCAAGCAAATGTTGAATTTAGAAATATAAAGAATAAAATTGATTTTTTACGTATTCAAAAATGGTGGACCACCGATTGTCGGAAGAGATTTTTTAAATATCTATAATATGGGAATCAGTTATATAAACTTTGTAAACGATGTTACTAATGAATTGTTAAGTGAATTTCCTGAAGTATTTTTCGGATGGTTTAGGAAAATTTTCAAAAGGAGTTGCTACCATTAGATTAAAAAATGAAAATGTTGTACCTAAGTTCCATAAAGTTAGACCTGTGCCTTATGCACTGAAGAATCAAATGGAGACCGAAATTAATAGACTTGTTTCTTTAGGTATTTTGTCTTCAGTGGACTACAGTTTGTGGGGAACTCCGGTTGTACCAGTTTTGAAGAAAAATGGATCGTTGCGTCTGTGTGGAGATTATAAAGTAACTATTAATCCACATATCGAAATCGACCAGCATCCACTACCTAGAATTGAAGATTTGTTCAATATTCTACAGGGTGGAGCTAAATTCACAAAATTGGATCTATCTGATGCCTATCAACAAATTGAATTAGATGAGAATCAAAAAGAGCTTACAACGATTGTAACTCACAAAGGATTATTCAGGTATAATAGGTTAACGTACGGAATTGCGTCAGCACCTGCCAAATTTCAGAAAATCATGGAATCTTTATTAACAGGTTTAGATGGTATTGTAGTATTTTTAGATGATATATTAATTACAGGAAATAATGAACACGAACATGTAAAAAGATTAAAATTAGTTTTATCGATTTTGAAAAATGCAGGTTTAAAATTAAGCCCAAATAAATGTAAATTTTTCCAAGATAGTATTGAATATTTAGGTTATGTAATAGACAAAGAAGGTCTGCATACCAGTGAATCTAAAACAGTAGCTATTAAAAATGCGGAGTTACCAAAAGATGTAAGGGAACTAAAATCATTTTTGGGAATGGTGAATTATTACGGAAGATTCATTCAAAATTTATCAACTGTTTTATATCCCTTATATGAATTATTAAAAAAGGATGTAAAATTTGTTTGGTCAGATTATTGCCAAAGAGCATTTGATAAGATAAAATCGCTTTTAACTTCATCAGAAGTATTAGTGCATTTTGATCCTCTCTTAGAAATGAAATTAACTGTATGGTGTATGGTGTCGCTGGGGTGCTTAGTCATATTTATCCGTCAGGGATGGAAAGGCCAATTGCATTTGCATCTAGGACACTCTCTAAGAGTGAGAAGAATTATTCTCATATAGAAAAAGAAGGATTAGCTATTATATTTTCTGTTTTGAAATTTCACCAATATTTATACGCAAAAAAATTCAAGTTAGTTACAGACAACAAAGCTTTATTATCCATTTTTAGCCAGCAGAAACCAATTCCTCAATTTTCTGCCAATAGGCTTAGACGCTGGGCAGTAATTCTTTCTAGTTATCAATATGAAATAGAATACATTGAATCGAGTAAAAATAATGCAGATGCGTTATCAAGATTACTGAAACCTGATTCAAACAATTGTATTAGTACAGAGGAAGAAGAATTAAATTATTGTAATTTTTTATCGAATAGTAATGAAATGCCTATTAATTATAATCAAATAGTTCATGAAACAAGAAAAGATGAAATAATATCAAAGGTAATTAAATTTGTAAAAACGGGATGGCCTAAAAATAATAATGATTTTGAAATTAAGCCATATTTTTCCAGGAGATTTGAATTTTCAATATCAGATAATTGTCTTTTTTGGAATCACAGAATTATTATTCCTATTAAGTTACGTTCCTTATTCTTAAATTCTTTACATCAGAGTCATTTCGGGATTATTAAGATGAAGAGTTTGGCTAGAACACATTTTTGGTGGCCTAACTTGGACAAAGATATCGAAAATACTGTTAAAAAAATTGTAGTAGTTGTTACAGAATTGGTAACAATCCTCCTAAAGTACCTTTGTCAAATTGGACTTATCCAAAAAAAGCGTGGGAGAGAGTACATATAGACTATTTGGGACCACATTCTGGAAAATATTATTTAGTTATTTTAGATGCTTACTCAAAATGGTTAGAAGTATTTGAAACTCTATCAACAAATTCAGAAAACGACCATAAAAACTTTTAAGACAAATTTTTGCTAGGTTTGGTTTACCAGTAACTTTAGTTTCAGATAATGCTACTTATTTTAAATCTGCAGATTTCGAAGTATTTTTATCAAGAAATAATATTTCACATGTTTCAATACCCCCATTTCATCCTCAATCTAACGGTGCTGCCGAGAATTCTGTAAAGACTGTAAAGAATTCACTTAAAAAAGCTTTTGTGGATAAACGCTCTGGTACTGTAGACATGTACACAGTTCTATGCAGATTTTTATTAGATTATCGAACTACAAAGCATTGTACAACCGGAGAAACCCCTGCAAAACTAATATTTGGCCGCGAGATCAGAACAAGATTTGACGCAGTATTGTATAAACCCGAATGTAGTAATTTAAGAAATAGAGTTCTGACAGCGCAAAGAAAACAAAAAAATATTTTAAAGGTAATAATCGAGTAGAATTCAAAATAGGTGATAAAATCTTAGCAAAAGATTACCGAAATCATAATAAACCAAGTTGGATTAAAGGAATCATTCAGAAAAGAATTGGTAGAGTAACATATATTGTAAATATTCCAGAATTAGAAAAGTCTTGGAAACGACATGCTAATCAATTAAAACATTCTTTACCGGATATAATTTATCCAAATACTATTGTTGTTGATAGTAGAGTTACAACGGATAATTGTAATAGTAAATGTAGCAGTGAAATTGTAAATATAAGACCTAAACGCGATGTTAAACCACCTGAGCGTTATCAAGCTACATAATTTAGTTGCATAGAATATTGTATATAGTATGTACCTATTGAAATAGAATTAAGTGAATTATATAGTATATAAAACAATTTTTATTATTTTAAATTAAGGGGTGGAAAATGTAATGTATTTAATTGCGCATGTATTATGTTTCCCCCACTACATTATTGTATATTGTATTAATGAGCAGTAATAAGAAAGAGTACCAATATTACCAGCGAAGAATAAAGATATAAGTTAATTTGAATACGTGTTTCATTAAAAATATATTACATTGAAATATATTACAGGTAGATATATATATATATATATATATATATATATATATATATATATATATATATATATATATATATATATATATATATAATTATTAGCAATAACAGGCTTGTTGAATCTCAAAAAACTCGATTTTATTAAAAAGTTGACGTTTCGCCACGACATTCGTGGCTTTATCAAAACTTTTGAAAAAATTGAAATTTCTTTGATATTTATTGATTTGAAAAAATTTGAATAGAAAAAGACTACTATGTTTCACTAAAGTTTTTCGGCTGTGACCGTTCTTTGTTATTTATTACGTGCTATTCAGTCCAATATTAACATTCAAATCTGTTATTATTAGATGGTAAGGGAAACCACAGAAACCTTTACCCACGTAATGTTCGAAATAGGTCCAAATTATTTTGATTTTGAAGAGTCAAAGAATAATAATAATAGGGTACTATTTATCTTTTTTTCAAAAATTTCTCATTGCGGCTGTGGCCGTCTTCAATTATTAATTACGTGCTATTCAGTCCAATATCAACAGACAGGTCCGTTGATATTAGATGGGAAGGGAACCACAGAAACCTTCACCCACGTAATGTACAAAATAGGTTTAAAATATTTGATTGTTGTCTTTATATATATATATATATATATATATATATATATATATATATATATATATAGGGTGTCCCGTAAATAACACGCCAGAGTGACACTGGAGGTAGATTGGCTTCAGGTCAATCAGATAACATCAACATGACCTTAGTAAAAGTTTTCTGGTTTTCGAGATATTGCCACTCTTCTGTTTTTTTCAAAAATCTACACTTTTTGGTCATTTTCTGGCATGTTTTGAATATAAATAAGTTCTAACTCATGTTTTTTTTTCTTGTACTATCATCAATATATGGTTGAGACAACCGACCTATCATTTCACTAAAAACTAGCTCGCTAACCTCAAAAAAAATTAAGTTGTTTCAATTTAATTTAAATCCGAAAACCTTAAGTAAAGTTTGACTATTTACTGTGAAAAAATATTGTACCAGACAGAATCAGCAAATCATCTTAAAAACTAGCCTATTTAATGCTCTTTCGAAAGCGGTATAACATTTGTGGTTTTTTTCTTTCAAAAGTCTAAAAATTCCAATTTTTGTCATTGAAGTCGTGCTACTTGCGAAATACACTGCGCCGCAAATTTAACGTATAGCTTATATATTTCCTAAGTTTTGACTTAATATTTTGTCAGGCGGTGATCCGATTTGAATGAATTTTTCACCAAATAGTAGCTCCGTTCTTTGAGAAAATGTAATAGTTATAAGATGATCAAAAAAAATTAATAAACTTATTGTACAGGCTGTTTGAATAGCGACATGTTTTCTTCGTCCAAGTTTACATCCTTCTGCAGGCAATATCGGGTAGCTCAGACTTGTAGTATGGAGAGATATACAAAACCAAATAAACACAGTTTCTAGTTGTAAAGAAATTTTGAATACACAGCCTTCTTCGCAAATTAACAAAAAAATTTTAGAAAATTTCGTTTGAAAAGTGTGAGAATTATAAAAACATGAATATCTTTCGAGTGGCTCAAGATACACAGACGATTGAAAAAACAAATTACTCAGAAGCCATGCGATTATAATACCGTCTATTTTTTTCTGCCTGAGCTACCCGATATTGCCCGCAGAAGGATGTAAACTTGGACGAAGAAAACAGATCGCTATTCAAACACCCTGTACAATAAGTTTATTCATTTTTTTGATCATCTTATAACTACTGCTTTTTCTCAAAGAACGGAGCTACAATTTGGTGAAAAATTTATTCATATCGGATCACCGCCTGAGAAAATATTCAGTCAGAACTTAGGAAATATTTAAGCTTGCGTTAAATTTGCGGCGCAGTGTATTTCGTAAGTAGCACGACTTCAATGACAAAAATTGGAATTTTAAGACTTTTGAAAGAAAAAAACCGCAAATGTTATACCTTTTTCGAAAGAGCATTAAAAAGGCTAGTTTTTAAGATGATTTGTTGATTCTGTCTGGTACAATATTTTTTTACAGTAAATAGTTAAACTTTACTCAATGTTTTCGGATTTAAAATAAATTGAAACAACTTGATTTTTTTTTTGGTTAGCGAGCTAGTTTTTAATGAAATGATAGGTCGATTGTCTCAACCATATATTGATGATAGCATAAGAAGTAGAAAAACAGGAGTTAGAACTTATTTATGTTTATGAGGCGAGAAAATTACCAAAAAGTATAGATTTTTGAGAACATAAGAGTGACAATATCTCGAAAACCAGAAAACCTTTACTGAGGTCATGTTGATGTTATCTGATTGACCTGAAGCCAATCTACCTCCAGTGTCACTCTGGCGTGTTATTTACGGGACACCCTGTATATATATATATATATATATATATATATATATCTATATATATATATATATATATATATATATATATATATATATATATATATATATATATATATATATATATATATATTTATATATATATATATATATATATATAAAACCAGTTGTCGAAACTTTATCTGTAGTCGACACGCATTGTAATTACTGTACTGGAAAAAATAACGTAACCATAGCAAACATCTACTTCCCGAAATAACCAATGAAAGCTCCAACTTTCTAATGCACATTGCCATAGTGATGCCATTGAAACTCACTAACATATACGAATACAACTGAAGTTTTTCAAGCAACCTCGACTTTTCCCGCCAATAAACAGTGTTTGTTAAGGTGTAGGTTAAGAAAAGCTAATTATGTTGTAGTGTTATTTAGTGGTATTTTTTGACTAAAAATGTTTTTGTTGTGTTCTATGAAGTGACAAACCTTCGAAGCTTTAGCCTAGGTAAGTATATTGTGGTTTTTTAAGTTTCTGATATATTTTTCGGCATGTGTCGAGTACTGGTACCCGAAAAGTTATATATAGTAGACAGGCGTGTCGAGAAAAGGAACATTTTTATAAGATAATAACTCAGTGTGGTTTGAACGTTCAGCTCATTTGATACAGATATGTATATGTAACTTTACTGTATGATAACTAGGTCCAATATTCGTCACCCCATGTCGACTATTGGAACGGACGGTGATCTTTGGTGTGGCAATCTCCTATAGTCGACAGGATTGTCGAGGAAAAGAAAATATTTATGTGAAAAGAGCCCAATGTAACTGTAATGATTGATTATGTTATAGGCTTTCAAGTTAGCTTTGCTGTGGCTAAAACATTCTTCATAGCCAAAAATGAAAGAGAGAAATCCTACCCGCTGTGATAGAGTACTATTAAACAAGAAGAAAGGCGTAAAGAAGAAAGGAAAAAAGCAAGAGAGGCCAAGAAAGAGTAAGCACAAGAACAGAATTACCTTAAGTTGATAAAGACAAAACAGCCATTGCCACCAGAGTCATCTTCTTAGGATTCAGACAGGATTTCATACCGAGAATCAGAACATTCTGACTGGGAAGAAGTGCATTCTGAAACTAAAGAAGTAGGTGAAAATACTATAGCTTTGAAGACTTGATGAAGCAAGGTAGTTTTATATAATCAGAGTTCAAGAGAATGCGTCTGTATTCATATACTTATGTATTATTCAAGATATTGTTTCACGTGGAAACATATTAGTTATGGGTTGAAAAACTTTGACAGACGAAGAAAGGAATTTGTAGCTGTAGAAAATGATATCATGTATTTCATTCGATCAGATAATCAGTAAAGTCGAGACTCCAGAAATGACTACACTTGGGGAAAGGGCCAGCTACCGATTTCTCAATACCTTAGCAATTAATGAACTATAAAAGTGACTGAAGAAATTTTTTGTTACATTTATATTCTTACAATTTCACTATTTCATTTTACCTATTAGATATTTAATTCACAAATGTGTTGAATATTTTATTATTGTTTCCTGCTTTTTCGGAAATTCGGAAAAATTTAAAAAAACTACCTTTGCTTCATTTGTTTGCTTCAATTACGCATTCCGTTGGCTGGTTATACGAATAGATAGTAGATTATTTATAAAAATTATAAACAATAATTATCCAACTTTAAAATCATATGTAATCTATGGTAAATAATAACCAATTCTAACTTCAATATTCAATTCAATTCGCCTAGTATCTGATGTTTGATTGTACGATAAGAAACTGCAATATAAAACAAAAAAGCTAATGGAGATTGCATGATAAATCTGACGAAACGTATCCAACTCCCTTCGAATTGCGGGAACGGAAGTTTCCTCTGAAAAATACATAGAAGATTTTGCGAACAATCAAACAAAACGTATCATTTCAGTCCAATTTTGGAAACAAAACGAAAATTTTACACTTGAAACAACCAAAAAAAGGTTTCAAAAGCGGTTTGAATATTTTCCATGAAAATTTCAATACAACGAAAGTAAGAACCTTATGTTCAAGAAATTTCGCATCAAAACAAGATTTTTTAGGACGACAACTAAGTATCTAGGTACCTGTGAAAATAAAAATATTAAAATTAATAGAATCACGGCATGCTTGTGTTATGGAAATCCGTTCGTATTTTATTAACAGGTTTAAAACATGCTAGAGTAAACTCGAAATGTCTTTCACTAGAACGATGACAAATTTTCCAAGTTCCTGCATTTTTCGAAAATCTGAGCATCTGTGTCGATTTCGTAGATCTGGCAACGTCGAAACTAAGCTAGCGTGCACCCGAGTAATTCGCATACTTCGACCGAAATTATTATCGCTATCACATCTATCAGGGCTTCACTTTATCGATAATCTAATCTAAGAAGTTTAATTAATTAATTTTCAAGCAATCGAGATTCCTTCAGGAGAGAAGGGATGGTTTAAGTTTTTTTTTCGATTTAAGTCAATCCAGAAATTAACGTCAAAGAAATATCTCGAAAAAAGTCTTTAGAGTAGATTGCTTCAATTAGGCCAGTCAGTTCAGATAATCTATTGACAATAATTCCAAAAGTTTTCAAACTTTAATGTAGGGTCGGGAAAGAGATAAAAACAAACTATGAAATATTGCAACCTTTTCCGAATTCCGGAATTTTGCCTTATGCTTGTGAAAAAAATTCCAAAAGTTCTGTAAACTTGACAAATACTTTGGGAAAATATACCGAACAGTTGTATAAAATTGCAACCTTTTACGTTGACCGTAACATGTTTATTTATAATTTTTTTAATTCATGGTAATTTTTTCGAGCAAGTTGGTCTCGAAATAATTACAAAAGTTTTGAAACTTTGTTGCAAATTTAGAAAACATTTATTCTGATGCATTTGCAAATTTGCAACCTTGTACGCGGTCCGGAATTTTATGCAATTTGCAAAAATATGATTTTTGGATTTTTATATTTTATACGAGGGGTGTTCAACCTGTCTTAATCTGTACACCTACTGCAGGTACTGCAGGTCCAGCGGCTGTACTGCGGGTCCTGCAGCTGTACTGCGGGTCCTGCACCTGTACTGCGGGTCCTGCACCTGTACTGCAGGTCCTGCACCTGTACTGCAGGTCCTGCGCCTGTACTGCATGTACTGCACCTGTTTTTTTCCATGTACTTTACCGATATATAGTGAACAGTAGATTATTTGAAACTATACCAAGTGCCCTACCGCAATATTAGAAGAACGTGAACTCAAAATTTGAATAAAATTTACTCGCGATTCATGCTTTGCTTTTATCAACGAAACAAAATATGTTGCAATCAGTTTCCATGAATGAGTAAATCAATGGATGAATTCTTATAAACTAGAATGAAAATGAAAAGTCTAATTTCATATTCATATTTGTGTTCTTTTCATATACCTAATAGGTATACATGTTCATATAAAAAATCAACAAGTTACACCTTGAAAATTAAATATTAGGACATTTTTCAAAAATATCTTTGATAAATAAAATCTGAATGGTAAGAAACGAAATATTTCATTTATGCATAAAAATCAGCAAATTTTTTGTTTTTATGAATATCTACAGAAACATCTCATTCTTTCTCCTAATACGTTAATTTCTGGAGAAGGTAAGTTTACTATGTTGTTTGAAAATGCCACAATAGAAATATCTTAATCTTCAATTCGGAATATTCTTTTTTCGTTGTCTAGCACCCTAGAGGACTTCTTCATCTTGAATGAATTATCAAAAATGATTTAGACTATACAGTTAGATTTATAAGAATTTGTATTTATTTTTCCTACCCTAAATTTCACTAAGACATGAACTCCCTCACATATTCAAATCATCAAGGTTATTGAATAAATTATTTTCACAATTTATTTCGTTTCGTTCACTAGAAAAATATTTTTATGAATTATCTTCACATTCCTTCTCAAATTTCCTATTTCTGTTTGCTACTTACGAGGCTAGTTCTTTTTTCGGTGTTTTTGTAGTCATTCCGTTCCCTCGCAAAAGGCGATCAGAAAAAAGTCTTCCTCATGCTTTGGAAAATAACCAACATATTATTATTTTTTTCATTGTTACATAATTTTAATTTGTCTAGCACAATCGACCTAAATATTCAAAAAACGTGCAGAAAAAGTAATTTGATCAGAAAAAAATTTCTGTTGGCCGGTCTGTCGATCGGTCTATTCCCTTGATAACTCTTGAAGGAATTGAGCTATTAACTTCAAATTTGGTACACAGGTAGGTATCCATTAGAGATAACGGTGAAATGGGGTGTGAACAAAAAAGGTGATTTTTGTTGAAAATTGATTACTTAAATGTCGTAAATGAATTTTTTTCGCATACAGATTTCGGTTTTACAATCGATATAAAATTTAAAAACAAAATAGTGGTGAGAGTAAAAAAGGTGAAAGAAATTGAATACTATTGCGATAATCGAGTAATATGTATATATTAAATTAATAGGAAATCATAAAGGGAGGGAGTGAAAATTAAAAATTTTCGTAACAATCGAGTAGTTTTTCAGTTTCCATAGGTTGTTGCTACTTGAAGTTGAAGAAACAAAACTATTTACAGTGCGCATGCGCAAACCAGATTAGTGATTTGGAAGTAATGATTCAATATACAGCGGTTTTTCAATATCATAATTTTCTTCAGAACTCAGATTTGAGTTTAGTTTGTTTTTTATGAGATGAAAAAAATTTCCATATCGGCTAATCACCAATCCCTTCAACCGGATTCACAGCGCCATCAGAGATATTTGAATTCGCGCTCTTCCTAACGGGTATCGCTACTGCAAGCTACCCCCTTCTCAGTTGGACAAACCTATTTAGGATGAATCATTGCCTGCCATGTATTTGAATACGCAGTGCTTTCCGAATTTATTGTAGGAGATACGCTCATCGTGATCAGGGCCGGCCTAAGGGGTGTGCGAAGTATGCAGCCGCACACTCAAAACTTTTGGAGGGGCATTGAATTGACCAATTTTTGTAAAAAAAAAAAATAAATTTGGAAAATTTTTAGAAACTGATTTAAATATTGGGCAGAAATATTTAAACTATACTCGCCGGCATATCATTGGAAGCTTGGATACTAAACAGCTGTACACTCCCCTCTACACCCCTCGCCCAGCGTCGTTGCCAGTTTGTGGATTGAAAAACTAATTCACACAGCTAAAAATCCCAAGCTTCCAATGATTTGCCGCCGACTATAAAAGGAATTTTGTCTTAAAACTATTACAGTTAAAATTCAAGGTAAAACCGAAGATCTACCCGGCTACCCCAATGAGTTCTGAAATACAGTAAGTCTGATGCCCTTGACCAAGGTCCAAGGTCAGTAGAACAGTCGTCTCGTGACGGGACGCGGAAAGTGTTCTTCCTGCCTCCCTCCCCCTCACCCGGCTTTGCTTTTCTAGCCAATTGGCGTCTGAAATTAAGATCGTAGCGCCGGAACGGCTAATATCCGTACTAGAGCATGGGCCATTAATGGATTGTTTACATTGTTTGTAATGGAATTTACGTTCATTTCATTTTAAGTTTTCGAACGTTTAGCTTCTTAATTTGTGTTTTTTTGGATTTCGTATTTTCCAATGGTTCATTGTGTTTCGATTGAAGACAATATTATCTCTGTTCAACAGTAGATAACCTACCTACATCAAGTTTTTATCATTGAACATGAAAATCAATAATAAAATAAAGGAGAGGACGAATAAATTAATTGGCTAGAGGAACTATGTATACATCATGAAAAGGCAGTATGATAGAACACCTATTTATTTAAAAAGTAAAAAAACTTTCAAAAGTTTCAAGAAAACATCTCTGACATGTCTACTTTCATTACGAACTGAAGAGGTTTAGAGTATAATGGACAAAACTAAGTACTTACCAGAAAAACTGAAAGAAACAACATGAAATAAAAGAAGAATTATCATGAATACTTTGCTTGAATTATTTGAACGTAATGAGTTATTATATTTTTTGAATTTTCCTGACGTATAACAGCTCTCCTAAAAGTACGGTGGACTTCTAAGAGTCTGGTTTTTTTTTATAGAATCTCTGGTTTTCCTGGTTATATAATTGAATATTTTAGTTTTTACCTAGCTAAAGAGTCAAGTTTCATTTGATATTCTTGATGTTATGATAAACTGTTATTTTGGTTGTGCAAATAAACATTATTTATTATTATTATTTTAATAGTATCTCTGGTTGTTACATGAAAGAAAATACAATTATCTAGAATCTCTGGATGATGGCCCAGGTTCATATTCCGATAAAAGTGGAAGATTTTCGTTGGAATAGCATTGGACTTCAGAAACACTAAGTTTTCGGTTAGCTGAAAATTGCACATTATCAGTTGGTATAATTCAATATGGAAAAATCCACAAATTTACTGCGGGGAAAATAATTATTCTCAGTAAACAGTAAAGAACAACTCTCTTATGTTCAGAAGAACAATGAAGAGTTAAGCTTTCATTAGTTTATTTGACATAATAGTGGTTATAGTACAAGGAAGAGTACTGAACATATCAAGTCAATCAATAATGAATCAAATTGTCATACATAAATTTAATGTTCTACAAGACGCAAAAGTGCACAAAAACAATGTTTTTAGACCTTAAATTTCAAAAAATTCCATACCCTCCGGCAGGGGCATAAAATTTGAGTCTAGCACACTTGCAATTTTCGCCTTAGGCCGGCCCTGATCGTGATGGAAATTTGATAAACCAAGCTGAAAATCATTTTCGGTATCTAATTGTATTGATATATTAATGTTTATTAAATGCGTTACTTTTAGTTTCGCACGCATTACCCTACGTCAAAAAATAATATTTTTTCAGATAAACCAAGCTCAAATTCATATTCCAGACCTTAGTTTAGTCACAAACGAAGATAATCCGGTTAGCGCATGCGCAGTATAATTTTATGTTTCATTATACATAGCATCAACATGTTGAAAACTACTCGATTTTTTCAACAATTTTTAATTTTTACCCCTCGTATTGTATTATCAGCCCACTATTTTGTGTTGAAATGTCACATCGATTGTAAGATCGAAATCTGAATACCAAAAAAACCCTTAAAATGAGAAATAACGTTTTTTTTTTGATAATTTACACACCATTTCCCTGAACTGAATTGCTTAAAAGCAATACGAATTTCTAAATGTTTTGGAACATTTTAGGCCGAGTTGAGTAAAACGAAAATTTTTGGACCGTTACTATTCTTTCCATCACGATGTGATGTGGAAGGAATATAAACATGCGCAAATAAGAAAAACTTTCGAATTTTTGGCTGGTTTCTCGACTGCCGCTTACAAAACATTTTTTTCAGTTAATTGAATGATTCAATCATATGAGAGAAAATACTTCTCAGATATTGATAATTCAATGTTTTACCCAATACAATAAAACTGCACTAGTCGTAATTATAACATATTCATCGAGGTCATCAACTTGTATGAAAATTTCACAGGAAGGAATAATCTTCTGAAAAATTTCGAAGGAATGCAGACTTGTAGAACTAAATCAAATATTATTGATATATATATATATATATATATATATATATATATATATATATATATATATATATATATATATATATATATAGGGTGACTGCACCAGTAATCGCCACTTTAAGACAATTTTTTTGCTTTTTTACATATTTACAGATATATTACGCGAAATAACGAATTTCGTTGTTTTGAGCTAATGAAATGTCCCTTCCTTAATAACGTAACAACGTTAACTCATTGATTTTTAATATAATTTTTCGAAAAATTAGGAATTTCTCAACGGTCCATCTGAATCCAGTAATTGCCACTGAAATTATGAAATTTTCTAATAATTGCCATATTTCATTCTATTAATTGCCACTGTGCAGAATAGCCCCTCTGCTTGGAATATGAACATGTAAAAGGGTGAAAATATTTCGAAACGAGTTCGAATACCAACTACCAAGATATGAAAAATATCACAAATGAGAAATTAAAAAAAATAGTAAAATAGTAAATAATTTTATTTTAAAAATAAATATTATTTTCTTTGGTATCAAAGCATAAAATCTCTAGTACATTATAAACAAAATATGAAAACTATGTCAAAATCTGAAAAACCATAAACATCTGAATAATATAAAACAGGAAAAAAACTGAATATTGAATTGGTGAAGAGCAATTAAACGATATTATATCCATCGAAGACTATCCCAAAATCCATCTGTTCCCGCCTGTCCAAAGTAGGTTCAAGTAAAACTTTTATTATATCATTTTTTAATACATTATCACTGTCCTCAATTTCCACCAAGGAGCTTCGTAAATTTCACAAAATAATCATCCACATTCACGTCTATAATTTGTCCAATGAAATGCTTCACCGATTTTTTTGTCGAATATTTAACAAGGACCCATTTTCCCAGTCCTGGAAGGTCCATGTCAACTATCTTATCATTATTCTCAATGTTCTTCTCCAAATGGCTATCGTTATCACTATCTTCATAAGGTATAATTTTGTCTTTCTCAGATTCCTCCGAGCTTGAACTCAGTTCGAACAGTTTTCGTTTGTTGGTTTTTCCTTCTTTCTTCGTTTTCATTTCTTCCACCTTCTTAAGTTTTTTAACTCTCTTTCCTGCTTTCTATTTTCCTCCTCTTTTTCTTTCCTCAACTTTTCGTTTTCTTTTTTGAGAAAATAATTTTTCCACTCTTTTGAAGTTGCAACCGATGGATAATTTTTCGCGATGTCGATTCATGAATAATTTGAACCACTTTTTTCCAGGCTTATCATCAGAGAAGGGATTTGCCCTCTCATTATTAATGACAATTTTCTTCACTGTATTCAAAATATCCTCTTCAACAAGAGGAAACCCCATTCTATATATATCAATAATCCATCTCACTAAGCGTTGTGCTTCATTTTCCGTCAATATAATTTTGGGGCCCATTTTTCTATTCTCTGGTGTCTTCCCTGAGACTTTGTTCCCCAAAGTTCTTCGTGGTACATTATATTTTTAGCTGCTTTTATGGAACTACCATGTCTCACCTCAGCGATAGCTTTTACCATAGACTCTTCAGAATAACGAAAAAATATTTTTTCCCCTTTTGTTCTGTCATATTCGAACTTTCTGTAAAAACGATCCAGTAAGTGCCACAGTCATAACCAAAAATTGCCACCCCATGGCAACTACTGGTTCCGTTTATGCCAGCGAGTTGTAAATTGACTGGTATTTCATATTTATAATATTAGTTCTTTTAAAATCAAAACAGGTAAGTTTTTTTCAAATATCCACAGATACCAATAATTGCCATGTTGTGGCAATCTTTGGAATCCCAATAAAATGTTGACTAATAATTGCCACCCCATGATATCTTATAAATCCTAATCATATACTGAAGAAAAATAACAACATATGAAATATGCACCCTTCAATGAAACTCACATCGAAATTTTTTTTCAATGTAACCACTATTTCAAGAAAAAATAATTAAAATGTAATCCACTTACCCTAGTATCATCGCCCAACAGTTATACATAACCTCCATGTGAAATTGGCGCGAAATTATACAACAGTTATATCTGACGTTATGCCATCTGTAGGTCAGTGAAAAAATTGCAGGGCTCTATAGAAATGTGTCAATATCAAACCGAGGAAAGGCGGTCTCTGCATATTTGTAGGAATTCTTGTTATCAAAGAAGAAATTTGAAAGTGGCAATTACTGGAGAGGTGGCGACTACTGGTACCATCACCCTATATATATATATATATATATATATATATATATATATATATATATATATATATATATATATATACAGTGAAGATTAACTTCCAAAAAAAATTCAACAATTGAATTATATGAGAACCAAGATCAATTACTGTGATGCAAAGATCCTAGTCAAATTTAATTCATGGAAACATGTAAAAATTCATATTAAGTCGAATATTTAGCACTCATTTAGTTGAATTAGAAAGTTTGCAATAAGAAAATTGGAATAAATCTCTCACATGTCCTGCAAGTACTGCAGGTCCTGCGCCTGTACTGCAGGTCCTGCATCTGTACTGCAGGTCCTCCACCTATACTGCAGGTCCTGCACCTGTACTGCAGGTACTGCACCTGTACTGCAGGTCCTCTTTGTGTCCTGCAGGTAATTTGTACACCTACTGCAGGTGGTTGAACACCCCTCGATTTTATAGTAGTATATTTTATATGTTCCGGACCGCGTACAAGGTTGCAAAGTTGCAAATGCATCAGAATAAATGTTTTCTAAATTTACAACCCAGTTTCAAAACTTTTGTTATTAATTCAAGACCATCTTGCACGAAAAAATTACCACGAATTAAAAAAATTATAAATAAAAATGTTCCGGCCAACGTAAAATGTTGCAAATTTATACAACTGTTCGGTATATTTTTCCGAAGTATCTATCAAGTATGCAGAACCTTTGAAATTTTTTCGGTCAGTTTATCAGAGAAAAACTTTAATTTTGAATAAAAAAAATGTTCCGTACCCTCAAATTGGCTGCAAATTTGATGCGTGATATGAAATAATATACTACTATTTAATACTACTCCAAGTTTGCAGAACTTTTGGAATTTTTTTCACAAGCATAAGGCAAAATTCAATATTATTGCAATTTTAATAATGTTCCGGACTTCGGAATAGGTTGAAAAATAAGATTTGTTTCTTTCATTACATAAAGTGAACAAGGAAAATTCTTTAATAATTTAAAAAATTATCAAACAACTTTCCAAGGAAGCTGGTTGTACGTATTCAGCAACGCAAAATCTGCATTCACAATCGAACGGTGAATTATAGAAATTGTCAAGACTCAAAATCTGCAAACAGCTGTTTCGATCTTATTAGATCTCATCAGTGCAGCTTATTTGACTCGGAGTGAATTAACAAATTTCTAATTGTTCCCCAATACAAATCGTGGTCAGTAACACTGGCTGTATAACAATCCAGAGCGCCATACCAGCAAAGATATTGGGAAACAACAATTCACCGCTTAGACTGAAAATGCAGAAATTCGTCGCTTAAACATGTACCTCCTGATATGAAGATATCTACTCTACAACAGTGGTGTATATGATTCCAAGGCACACTAGCATAGTGATTTAAAACCTTTGGATATACTCACGAGAGCGCGCTCCGAATATTCTAGTCGCTTAATACGCAAAATACAACAATCAAATCATGGAAAACCTACTAGTCGACCATGGTCAATTTCATACATTACATAAAGTGAACAAGGAAAATTCTTTAATAATTAAAAAAATTATCAAACAACTTTCCAAGGAAGCTGGTTGTACGTATTCAGCAACGCAAAATCTGCATTCACAATCGAACGGTGAATTATAGAAATTGTTAAGCTGCACTGATGAGATCTAATAAGATCGAAACAGCTGTATGCAGATTTTGAGTCGGGGTGACTTGACAATTTCTATAATTTACCGTTCGATTGTGAATGCAGATTTTGCGTTGCTGAATACGTACAACCAGCTTCCTTGGAAAGTTGTTTGATAATTTTTTTAATTATTAAAGAATTTTCCTTGTTCACTTTATGTAATGTATCAAATTGACCATGGTCGACTAGTATGTTTTTCATGATTTGATTTGTTTCTTTCTCTATGTAGCATTCACTTGACCAAAATTTAAAAACTTTTGGAATTGTTAAATTTTCGATTTTCAATGTCTAGACTGACTGGCCTAAATTACTTGATCAGTAGTTCATTTTTACATACCTATTAATTTTAATAGTTTCGTTTGCTATAAGCTAAATAATTATTATATTTGATTCCCTTTCTGCATTATCAAAACAACCTTGAATGCTGTATTTTATATTACATTAGCAGTATTTTGATTTTAAAGAAAAAATATAGAAAAACATTTTTGATGAACATTGGAAATTACCTACTCGACAATCATTAGAATAACATTTGTAAAAACAGATACAAATATCTCATGACAATGATTAATATTGTTATTTTAAAGAAAAAAATGGAGAAATATAAAAAATTTAGGAATATTCCAATAAAAAGACAATAATCAGAACAATATTTATATAAGCAGATAACATCTTTGTTCTTTAAGAACGAAAGTAAATGGTAAAATTGAAAAAATAATTTGATGAATATTTGAAATAAAGAGACAATTATTTTTAAAATAATACTTGAACAAATAGATACAACCATTTTACGTATAGTTGCAGTTTTTGTAAAAATGATAGATTTTGTTATTTTAAAGGAAAAATGGAAAAATATAAAAAAATTTTGATGTATATTAGAAATAAGAAGACAAAATATTGAAAAAATTTGAAGAATATTCGAAATAAAATGACAATCGTTAGAACAATATTTGTAAATACAGATATAAGCATCTTATGTATAGTTGCAACTTTTGTACAAAAGAATGATTTAGTACTGATATTTAAAATAAAAACACTTGGCTTTAAGTTTCACAAATATATTGAATAAAAATTCACAATTAAATTAGTCAACTAGTTTCATGTTATGGGCCCATAACCCGAAACTAGTTGACTAATTTAATTGTGAATTTTTATTCAATATATTTGTGAAACTTAAAGCCAAGTGTTTTTATTTTAAATATCAGTATTCAATCATGTTTCACCAAGTGATAAGCGAAACTTCAATATTAGTTATTAAGAATGATTTAGTTATTTGAAAAAAAAATGAAAAATATAAAAAATATTTGATGAATATTAGAAATAAAAACACAATCGCTAGAATATTTGTAGAAACAGATACAAGCAACTTATGTATAGTTGCAACATTCGTACAAATGATTGATTTTGTTATTTGAAAGTAAAAATAGAAGAATATAAAATAAGGAATATTCTAAATGAAAAGACAATCGCTAAAATATTTGTTGAAACAGATACAAGCATCTTATGTAGGTATAGTTGCAACTTTTGCACAAATGATTTTTTTATTTGAAAGAAAAAATGGAAAATATAAAAAATTTTTGATGAATTTTTGAAATAAAAAAACAATCGCTAAAATATTTGAAGAAACCCATACAAGCATCTTTTCTATACCTAGTTGCAACATTTGTACAAATGATTGATTTTGTATTTGAAAGGAAAAATGGAATAATATAAAAAAATTTTATGATTTTTCGAAATAGAGAGACAATCGTTAGAACAATATTTGTAGAAGTAGATATAAGCATGTTATGTATAGTTGCAGCTTTCGTATATATGACTGATTTTGTTATTTGAAAAAAAAAATGAAAAATATTTTAAAATATTTCATGAATATTTGAAATAAAAAGAAAATCGTTAGAAGATTTGTAGAAACAGATACGAGTATTTTATGTATAGTAGCAAGTTTTGTACAAACAATTGATTCTGTTATTTTAAATTAAAAAATATAAAAAATTCAATGAATATTTGAAATAAAAAGACATAGGTATATTAGAACAATATTACTGTAAGAATATATATATATATATATATATATATATATATATATATATATATATATATATATATATATATATATATATATATATATATATATTTATTTATCTGAATTGTTGTTTCCTGTGAACTATTTTTAACTTTTTGATAATTATTAGCAATAACGGGCTTGGTAAATCTCAAAAAACTTTATATATATTATAAATAGTACCCTATTCTTTGACTTTTCAAAATCAAGATAATTTAAACCTATTTCGAACATTACGTGGGTAAAGGTTTCTGTGGTTTCCCTTACCATCTAATAATAACATATTTGAATGTTAATATTGGACTGAATAGCACGTAATAAATAACAGAGAACGGCCACAGTCGAAAAATTTTGATGAAACATAGTAGTCTTTTTTAACTATTCAAAATTTTTCAAATCAATAAATGTCAAAGTAATTTCAATTTTTCGAAAGTTTTGATAAAGCCACGAATGTCGTTGCGAAACGTCAACTTTTTAATCAAATCGAGTTTATTGAGATTTACCAAGCCTGTTATTGCTAATAATTATCAAAAAGTTATATATATATATATATATATACAGGGTGTCCCAGAATTTTTTAGACAGGCTATAACTCTAAAACGGCTGAAGATAACTTCATGAAATTTGGTATGCAGCAATTGGACGGATTTTACAATATTGCGAATCCCTCATGACGTCAGCGAATCATCACCGTAGCTATGACGTCATGTTATTATTAAATATCAAATGTAAAGGTGGTCGTGTGACTGCTCATATTAAAGGTCTTTTTATTCTGAATTCAACCATGTAATACACTTAGTATGTTAAAATTTATAAGTTGTGTATTTTTGATCAAAAGGATTTAAACAAAATAAATAAAAAAGTTTAATAAACAAATTTAATCACATGGAAATCAAGGCAATAATACCATTATTCTACAATTAATTTCAACACAAGCCCCAAACCTGATTTTCATGTGATTAAATTTTTTATTTATTTTGTTAAACTCCTTTTGATCGAAAATACACAACTAATAAATTTTAACATACTAAGTGTATTACATGGTTGAATTCAGAATAAAAAGACCTTTAATATGAGCAGTCACACGACCACCTTTACATTTGATATTTTATATTGACATGACGTCATAGCTACGGTGATGATTTCGCTGACGTCATGAGGGATTCGCAATATTGTAAAATCCGTCCAATTGCTGCACACCAAATTTCATGAAGTTATCTTCAGCCGTTTTAGAGTTATAGCCTGTCTAAAAAATTGTGGGACACCCTGTATATATATATATATATATATATATATATACATATAATATATATATATATATATATATATATATATATATATATATATATATATATATATATATATATATATATATAGATATATATATATCAATTGTATATAAATATAAAAAGTTGGTATTTTTTCTATCTGTTTAATTCTAATGTTCTATCATTACCCAGGCAATAATGCAATTCATTTAATTTTGTTAATCACATAGTTCATCCGTTTATCTTCATTTCGACCTCTCTTTTTTTCACGGGTATCGACAATGATAAATGGCCTAGATCGGTCTCACAAGGTCGAATGTTTAGTGAGTACTTTTCAAAGTCAAGTTGCGATCTGTCTTCATTACACGCAAACAAGGTCTAAGTATTTCCCTATTCATGAATATCAACTAGCGAAAAAAAATCGCCAACTGCACTTTATTATTGCAGATGTTCATATCTTACGTAAATATAACATTTTAATTCCATTCTTTTCAATTCAAATTACGTAACAAGGATAGTATGATACTCAATTCATGAACGAATTTTTTATTTATCGTATTTCTTCGTTTATTATAATTTGAATTTTAGTCACATACGTAGCTAGAGATATCTACATTTATGTTATATAAGGTTATAAAGGTTATAAAGTTTCTAGATTATCGCATTAGAGATGATCAGAATCATTAAGTAGAGATATTGAGTTTATTTATGAAAGTATTTTTAGGTACTTTTCAATCTACCCTTGACTCTGGTAGATAATACCTGATTTTATATGTATTGCCAAAAGTCTTTACTAATAATCCATTTCTTACGTCATGTGAAATTTCACAGTTCAAGATCGGGAGAAATCACTAATACTCGCGTCAATAAAGCTTTTTAGGCCAAGCTACAGAGATTTAGAGTGAGCATTTTGTGCAAAAAGTGTTAGAAGAAAACCAGCTCCGCCATTGTGTGTAAAATAGTTCCACATGATATAGTGATATGTTTTTCACTCGACTTTATTATTTGTCTTTGTTATTAACAATTTTATGCAAAAAATCGTTTTTTTTAGTTTTTTGCTTATAAAATTGAAACTATCAGAGTAATCGTGATGATGTCAATAAACTTATTGTAGAAAATGAAATGGCGAAAAAAATGAGAGGTCGGACGACTCGATCAGACCCTTAGTCTAAGGGAAAATTGGAAAAAACCGTCCAAAATGCAGTTTTTTCAAAAGTTCATAACTCGGTTATTTTTTGAGTTGTAGCGTAGATCCTCCGGCCAGTATTAGCTATTGATATGAACTTTATTTGTGCGAAGAACAGTAACTGTCCGATGCATAGTTTTTGATCTGTGGCCATTTGATTATGTTACTATGCAATTTTCCAGCAGACCTGAATGCGACAGGTATGGTCCGATTTTAATTTACTAAAAAGATTTTGAAAGTAAAATTCTCATAGTTCAAAACGTTCATCTTGGTTTTTCATAAAAACGCTGAGAAATATGTTAAAAATAAAGCTGAACATGACGAAAAACGGCCGAGCGCGTGAGAGAATACTGGCCGGAGGATCTACGCTACAACTCAAAAAATAACCGAGTTATGAACTTTTGAAAAAACTGCATTTTGGACGGTTTTTTCAAATTTCCCCTTAGACTAAGGGCCTGATAGAGTCGTCCGACCTCTCATTTTTTTCGTCTTTTCATTTTCTACAATTAGTCTATTGACACCATCACGATTACTCTGATAGTTTCAATTTTATAAGCAAAAAACTGAAAAAAAGCGATTTTTTGCATAAAATTGTTAATAACAAAGACATAAATAATAAAGTCGAGTGAAAAACATATCACTATATCATGTGGAACTATTTTACACACAATGGCGGAGCTGGTTTTCTTCTAACACTTTTTACATGAAAAAATCTCTGTAGCTTGGCCTATTTTGGTAGAAAGTCCTCAGAAACAGCTCCGATTTGGATAATTTTTTTAAAATTTCTTTTTTTTTGAAATCAGAAATCTTGTAGAGAGGGGAAATAATTATTTTTATTGTTTAAACAGTATAGACGTCATTTATATAGAAAAAGAAATTTTTGCGCGGTTTTCTTTGAAAACAATTATTTGACTAAGGAAAACGACGAAATCAATGCTATACGATATATTTTTTTTAACTCAAGGGACCCTACAGTTTTACGCCAGTTCTGAGCGGCTTATGGGCTTGAATCTAAGTCATTACCAAACAGATCAAATTTTTAGAACCACTTAATTTCATACATAAACAACACCTAAGGGCAAGGTGGGACTCGAACCCACGATCCTCGGTTTACAAGCGATACATCTTACCGCTGGGCTACCGAGGCCTCTCGTCGATATTTTTGAACAATGTGAAACGGATGTTAATGATGTTACAATTTTTTTTTAAATTATTGATGGTGGTTACTTCACAGATTGAAATGGGAAAAAATACAAAGTTCATTGATATTTTGCAACAGTATATCAGATATTCACATAATAACTATGGTACCAACGTTAGAGTTGTTTTTGATGGATACAATAATAATGGCAGTAAAGCCTCTGAGAGAAATCGTAGATATAAAAGTTATACTTCAATCGATTATTTTGTTGAATGCCTCTTAATACAATTATTCTCTTATTCTCTACTTATTTATATATATATATATATATATATATATATATATATATATATATATATATATATATATATATATATATATTGAATGGAATTGGCATTTACTTGGTAAAAGTTCATATTCATAACTTTATAAAGAAATAAAAAACTAACTTTTCACAGGCTAAAATAAAAATCTATTGAGTAAACGCGTTTCGTCATAACATTGACTTCATCTCGTACTAAACTATGGTATTACAAAGCAATCTATTTATACGAAAATTGAACATAACAGAGGGGTACTTAGAGAAACTAAATAACAATAAGCAATTCATTCTGAGCTATTAGTAGGTACCTACATTGAACAAATTAAGGAGAGGAGAAGGGTTTACTTCAATCTGGTCGTTAACTAAATTTCCGGAATTTTTATATTTATTTATGTATAGGGATTCCCAACAGTTGGTTTTATGGAGACTATTTTCAAATTGTAATATATTATAATTGTGATTAAAGGTATGGTTTTCTTGAATAAGATGACACGCATAATTAGAATCAGTTTTCTGCTTAATATAGCTACGTTGGTGTTCGTGTATTCGAGTTTTGAAATTTCTAATTGTACGTCCTATATAGAATTTTTCACAATCGTTACACCTAATATGATTGACAGCCTCATTCAGAGGAAAAAATACAAAATGGCAATTTCAGAAATTTACCCACTTATATCCGAAAAAAGTAGAGTATTTAGCAGTTTAACATACTTGGGCAAAACTTCCGAAAATCTGAAATTGTTTTTTCAAAAACAAAATTTCAAAATTTCATATAAAACCAATAATAGCATTGGAAAATTGATTAAAAACAACAAATCAAAAATTCATAGAGATGAATGTACTGGTGTTTATAAACTCGACTGTAACGATTGTGAAAAATTCTATATAGGACGTACAATTAGAAATTTCAAAACTCGAATACACGAGCACCAACGTAGCTATATTAAGCAGAAAACTGATTCTAATTATGCGTGTCATCTTATTCAAGAAAACCATACCTTTAATCACAATTATAATATATTACAATTTGAAAATAGTCTCCATAAAACCAACTGTTGGGAATCCCTATACATAAATAAATATAAAAATTCCGGAAATTTAGTTAACGACCAGATTGAAGTAAACCCTTCTCCTCTCCTTAATTTGTTCAATGTAGGTACCTACCAATAGCTCAGAATGAATTGCTTATTGTTATTTAGTTTCTCTAAGTACCCCTCTGTTATGTTCAATTTTCTTATAAATAGATTGCTTTGTAATACCATAGTTTAGTACGAGATGAAGTCAATGTTATGACGAAACGCGTTTACTCAATAGATTTTTATTTTAACCTGTGAAAAGTAAGTTTTTTATTTCTTTATAAAGTTATATATATATATATATATATATATATATATATATATATATATATATATATATATATATATATAAACAATTAGAGAATAATCCCAAATAGTCGAAATTTCTACTACTCTACCACAGGAGCAATCATAGCTCCCATTTCATTTCTCTGGATAACACCATTTTAAAACCAGTAACAAACTGTAGAGACCTTGGCATGATAATAGATAGTAAATTCACCTTCATGTTCGTCAACTCTACAAAACAGAATACCATCACTAGAGCTAGCCACTTTAGATCACTTACATATAAACACCAAGCTATAGAAATAAACATAGTGTCGAACATCTACAAAATGATCTGCAGACCATTTATTGAATATGGACACCAAGTTTTGGACCAATGCAACAAAACCACACTAAGAGTCATGGAGGTGGCTCAGTGAAGAAGTCTACGAAAAATAACGAAGATGAGACATCCCAAAAATCCACTTCACAAGCCCTCCAATCAGTACCTATATGGAGGAACCCACATAGAGCCAATAGCTGACAAAATACATAGACTGAACAAAAAATTCATCCAGCAACAACACAAAATAAATACTATCGATCCACTTATACATAAAATGTCCTCTCTTCAAGACCCCAAAAGGAAGATACCAGAGCGACCACTATTTGAATACTTGCTAAGCCAACTCTAATACATACTTGAAACACTATCTTCACTCACAGGCTAAATAATTTATTCTATAATGTTGAATATAAATATAATTATGTACGTGGACAGGAAGATCTAGTCCTAGGTCAATTAGCCTTTTGAAACATTGTTTCAATAAGTTTATTACTACCACTACTAGAAGGTTCTTAATTATTTGATTTGAGGGGGAATTTAGGATTTATTGAAAAATTGTTCAATACACACACACACATATATATATATATATATATATATATATATATATATATATATATATATATATATATATATATATATATATATATACATATCAGAGATCAAAAATTGTGGACCAGGAGAAATACAACTGATTTGAAAACCACTCCTGTATGCCCAATGGCCGTTCGGAACTGGCGTTAAACTATAGGTCCACAGAGTTAAAAATTTTTTAAAATTATTCTTGATATAATGGTTGTTTATGTTATTTGGGTTATACAGCGTGTCATTGAAAAACGTGAAACATACATTCATACATACATATATTTATATATATATTTATATATATATATATATCTATTTATATATATATCTATATATATCCATATATATATATATATATATATATATATATATATATATATATCAGGTGGCTTATTCAAAACAGTCCACCTGTAATATTTTTAATGGTAGAGGTTTTCCTAGAAAACCTTGAGACCCGCGATTTTGCTTGAATCAGGAGACCTAGCTGCCAAATTGAAAATAGGTCGTTCTAAAGTTTCATGTTTTTTCCTCAAATGTATCGTAAGCTTTCATACGGTGTAACACATGCCCTCTAGTGCATTTGACAAAGAGTGAAACTAATAAATAAAAGTTTTAAAAACTAAAAAACAAGCTTTTGTAGATAACCTAACTAAAAAACACAAAATTAATAATAGTTTGCAAAAACTAAAAAACACGCTTCTTTAGATAAACGAACTAAAAAGTAAAAAATAATTTTCAATAAATATAAATTAAGAATAGTGTAATCACCAACAAAATTTCGTAAAAGTAGAGGAATAATGGAAATATCTTAAAGAGCCCACACTTTTCCACAATAAAAGAATTTTTTTGTTTATTACACTTTTCTTTTTTGAATTTATTGAAAATCATTTTCTACTTCTAAGTTTGCTTTTCTATCAAAGTTTGTTTTTCAGTTTCCATTACACTATCATTTATTTTAAACTACTATATATTTTCAATTTTTTAGTTCTGCTAACTACGAAAGCATATTTTTTATTTTATTAAAACTATTATTTATCTTTGCTTATAAGTTTTCAAAACGTTTTCAATCACGTACTTGACACAAAGACACTACCGTGTATCATATTTCGAAAATCGCTAATCCTGAAGCTCCTGATCAGGATAATGAGACAAACTATTTGAATAATTGCATTGTCATCTTGATAATTGTGCAATGTTTCAAATCAATCTGACGCTTTGAAAGGGTAAAAATCACGTTCAAAGATTTCGTTAGAAAAATAAATACCTACATACCAAGCTAATAAAAGAGTGTTAAAAATCAAGTAATAGTGTGTACCCCTTGAATTGAAAATCATTTTGTTTTTGAAATTTCATCGAAAAAATATTCAGGTGGAAAGTTTCCTCTTGGAAATCATGTATATTAAAAAAAATACTCTGGGAAATTTCCGGTATCAATCTCTTGTATTTTGAACCGTATTCGATATTTAGTAAACTAGAACATTATGCCTTAATAATTGTCTTTTAATGGCTTTTTAGGTAGGCATCTCAAGAAGTGCATATTTTGGTTATGTCGTTGAAAAACTGGTTTTCGTGAGGCCAAGTTTGAATTTCAAAAATGTTACTTTTCTTTCACTCGTTCATCGTTTTGTGTTTGCTCAGTTGATCATCTGTTGACGAATTAGCATCGCCAGTTCAAAAATGAAAAAATAAGTTCTTGTGAAGTTTGGTGTACCTACGTTTCGACGAAGCGATGGGGCAATCATTAGGTAAGGTTGAAGATTCTCGATCGTATTACCAACATACGTATTTGAAAGGATTCATATTATTGGAAGGAGTTATCTGAAAATAATTATAATTTCAAGTTGAAAGAATAGAAATTTATAGCGTCGATTGGTTTATTCATTAAAAATAGCTAGGATCATTATGTTTTCTGGAACGAAGGTCCTCATCGCAAATTACCGTCATACTCTATGCAAATGGATTTATGCCTAGAAATGAGAAAACGTAACCATAACAGTCCAACGGTCAGCTGTATTCGTATATGCATATTGATATGTGTTTTGAAAGGTATTCCTTGCAACGCGGGCGGTTTATTTGGTTGCAGAAACGGTTAAATTCAATACTAACTAAATTAAAAACTAGGTATGTTGTATTTCGTCCAAGTATAGAAATAGTCATAGGAATTTTATATTTGAATTAGAATTCGTTATTTTTTATAGATAACGTATGATTTTGAAGTTGAGAATTGTTAGGTATAATAGGTTTTTATCAGGTTTTCACTTTGAAAACTTGCTTATTAAAATGGGTGCGATCGGCAAAGTTGGACCTGGGACCAAGATAGTTTTTCGTTTCATGACTTTTTATGATGTTTGACACCACAAACTCAATTTCTTATAAAATATATATATATATATATATATATACATATATATATATATATATATATATATATATATATATATATATATATATATATATATATATATATATATATATATATATATATATATATATATATATATATATATATATATATTAATATGTATATATATATATATATATAATATTTATATAAATATATATATAAATAAATATATATATATATATATATAAATAAAATATAAAAAAAAAAAAAACAAAATATAAATATAAAAAAAATATATATATATATATATATATATATATATATATATATATATATATATATATATATATATATATATACATATATATATATATATATATATATATATATATATATACATATATATATATATATATATATATATATATATATATATATATGTATATATATATATATATATATATATCTATATATATATATATATATATATATATATATATATACCGGGTGTCCACGGAAGGTGGCTCGCCTCCTATAACGTTTTTGTTTTCGGAGATGAAATGAAATTTAGAGGATCTGTTAAATTCATAATACTTCATGCAACTTCCGGTTTTACCGAAAGTGATATAAACTTTCGATTCTTAAATGGGACACCTGGTATATTTTCAGTTTTTTCGTCTCCATATGACATTTAGAATACAACCATGTATCATTTGTTACTTTTTGTAGACGTTGTTTTATTTTATTTCGAAATAAATTTTCATTCTAGAAGGCTATAGATGCGTTCAAATTAGTTATTTATGTACCAAGTGCGTTATATAGATCCTTATGCCCTGAGGAAAACATTCGGCCAAAGGGCCTCTGGCCCGAGGGATGAATGTTGCCCGATGGGCATAAGGATCTAGTACCGCACGCGGTGCATACAAGATTTTATTTTTCACGAAAAAGTTATTATTTTATGATGAAAAAGCCACTTTAAAATCGTTTCATTGCTCCTATCCATTTTCCTTCTCATAGTAGGCATGTCATTTGTTGATAGTTTGACGTTTGTGAATATTTTTGTCATCATATTCAGTGAATGTCATGCTGCTTTCTTTGTGTAGTCTTATAGAAATAATGAAAATGAAAATGAATTTACCCAAGAATATCATAGAAAATGCAGCCAAAGCTGCGAATAATTAATTGCCGGAGAAATCCAGAGTCGGATACGATAATGATTATGAAGTATTTAATCAATGAAAATTGCTTCATTTCTCCTAGTACAATAAGCGGGCGTTTTAAATCCATTATGCCCGCAAATGCGGGCGTAATGGCCTAGGGCATAATGAGTGTGTTTATAGCAACCGTATCCAAGGTGAAATAAACATATAATATACAAGAGAAAAATAAAAATAATTTCGGCCCTAAAATTGCCCCGTTTACCGTCCTGGGACGCAGATTTGTGGGCGTAGCTTCGGACTTCTTTTGTTTCAGTTGTGTTGGTCACAAGCTACTCGATGATTTCAAATGTTATTCTAATCTCAATAAGATTCTTCATTTAAAGAAAGTTCTAAGGTTATGGGATTTCAGGTTTTTATCGAAAGTTTTCTTTCAACCTGATACCTAGAGTGCGGTATCAAATTAATAGTAATAAAATTATCTTTTTTTTTAACCCGACGAGCCACCATGTTGCCATTTGAAAAAAATAGTAATAAAAGTTTCAAAATCAAACGTCACATAGCTGAAACATTTTGATCGAAAACAGTGAAGTTGTATTTTAACATACATTTTAGGACCGAAATTAGTTATTTGAACGCATACATAGCCCTCTAGAATAAAAATTTATTTCGAAAAAAATATTGAAAAACGGATACAAAAAGTAACAAATGATACATAGTTGTATTCTAAATGTCATATGGATACAAAAAACTGAAAATATACCAGGTGTCCCATTTGAAAATCGAAAGTTTATGTCACTTCCGGTGAAACCGGAAGTTGCATGAAGTTGAGTTACTTGTCAGAAAATGCAGTTTTATGCGTTAAACAGATCCTCTAAATTTCATTTAATTTTCTCTCGATACAAAAAAGTTATAGGGGCGCGCCACCCGGTATATATATATATATATATATATATATATATATATATATATATATATATATATATATATATATATAGATATATATATATATATATATATATAATATATATATATATATATATATATATATATATATATATATATTTATGTTCGTCCGTATGTATGTGCGTATGTATTTCAAACTTGTTTATACGATAAAGGGCGAAATTTTGAAGCAATAGGGTTTAAAGTTCGTGAGTAGGTAGTTTCGTATAATATCTTGGATGGGATTGGTTTTGGCCCGAATTGGTTAGGGGTGTTAGTTTAATTAGCACTAAGGATACTACAAAAAATAATACTTATTCACATAAAATATACTAGGGTCAATGTGGGTAAATGGAAACGATTTTTTTAATTCAGGTTTTTGGCTAATTAAATTCGAATTTCAAACAAATAACTGTTTTTAGCGCAGAATACATGCCGTATCTACAAGGTTATATGTTATATGAGCAACATATTTTCATATGATTAACTGACATATAAGTTGTTTTTTCCTTAATATGGCCCGTTCTCTTTTACCCCTGGATTTTTAAGAAAAACAGGATTTCGGGGGTAATTGGATACAAGTAACTTAACATGCAAATGAAATAGAGGACTTATTATGGGGATCTCGATGAGGGTTAATGAAAACATTTGAGATATTTGTTAATTCAAAATATAAATTTTTTTTTTTGGAATGATTGGGCCGATACTTAGTGTAAATTAATAAACATATTAAAACAATTGTTAATAATAAAAATTTATTTATCTGTAATGATTCTAAAAAATTAAGTTTAATTCCCTTACTTTCAGTATTTAATATTTTAAAATCGAAATTGAATGTGTGATATTCTTGGATTAAATGGTTTGCATAATGTGAATCCGACTTTTGATCAACAAAGCTACGTTTGTGTTCTGAAATTCTAGTTTGAAAACTTCTGAAAGTTCTACCAATATAAAACTTATCACAATCACCACAATTAATTTTATAAACTCCTGATTTATTATCTTTATGAACTTAAGATTTATTATTTTTTATATGATTTCCTAAATTATTACCGGTACGATAAGCAATGTTAATGTTGTGCTTAGATAAGAGAGATTTAAGATTTCTACTTGAATTTTCGATGAAAGTTTTGAATAGCCAAATCGATCATACTCCAAGCCCCCTTCTCAATCTTTTCAAAATTACCGAACTACCTGACTAGCAGTTCAGAATTGGTTTTTCCTATTATAATAATTATTTGTAACCATCTTTATATTTACCCCTTCTACACATTTTGTCATCTCTTCATTTCTTGTTTTCGATATAACAGAGAAACATAGTTAGTTTGCCATTAGCATCTGAAGAAGGTGAAGTTCCACCGAAACGTGCGTCATGCGTTATTTCTTTTAATAAATGTGTAAATTTTTATTATTGACCATTGTTTTAATATATGAGTATTTTTGAAAATACGCACTTTGTTTCCAATCACCCTCAGCTAGCCCATGGTTTTTATAGAATCAAATATTTCATTAGAAAAATTACAAATTTTAATAAAATTTTGGAAACACTAAACAGCAACAAATTCTTTTCAAATCTAAATGGTAACAGATCATAACACATTTGTTGAAAAGAAGAAAGAGATCAGCCATTTTTGTGGCTTTCTCATTTACCCCAACAGGTGTTTTCATTTATCCCTTATCAAGTTTTATTCGGGTTGAATGAAAACACTACTCAAAAACCCGCAATACATGAAATAACTTCAAAAGTAATATTTATAAATGGCTAATAGGCTCTTGCACCGTATATTTTAAACTAAGTTTAAAGATAAACCGAGTTTAATGTGACATTTTCGCTTGTCAAATGTTAAATTAAACTTGGTTTATCATTAAATTTAGTTTAAAATATACGGTGCAAGAGATTAATAGTCAGGATTAAAAACATAAAAAAATTGCGTCAGTAACACCTTCGTAAATAAATAGCTCTGGAGTGCAAGGGAAAATGTCGTAATCGACACAAGGACCTTAAGAATCTGTCACGTATTATGGATTGTTGCCAAGTATATTTTTGAGTGATTCAATGGGGGTGTTTCCAATTGGCCCTGTTTCCAATTACCCACATTGACCCTATTTAATATTCTCTTTAGTGTAAATTTTCTTGGAGGATTGCTTTCAGGTTTCTCTTGAATACTGCTAGTGAAGTGGTCAATTTCAAATTGGCAGATAGTGATTTGAATACTATTGTTCCATGGTTTCTTATATGAAACTGTGTTTGTTCTTGTTTCATGGCTGTGTCTGTGTACCTCACAATTCCTAACGGCCAACGCTACCATGTCATCAGAAACCAATGCCAACTGCACTTCTTTAAAATATTTTAAAACTCCACTATATTCTTTCAGTAAGGGTTTGATTGGTGCGTTTTTGTTTGCTTTTAGTATACTGCGCATGCTTCTGTTTTGCAGCAAGATTTGCAATCGTCTTAGGTTATTCTTTGAAGAAAAATACAACAAATTAGAACAGTATTGTGACTGTGGAAGAATCAACGCATTATGAAGAATTATTCTTTACTTTTCATACACATCACTATTATTTCTGGTCAAAAGGAAATTTTTTGAATCACATTTTGTAGGTATATGTTTTTAAAGTTGAGCTTACGATCTATATTTATGCCTAAGTACTCAAAGTCTTCAACTATTTCCACGATTTAATTTTCCACAATTATTTTGTTATCTTTGTTTATCTTGGTTGTCTCCAAAATTTTTTTTCCAATCAACATTGCTTTAGTTTTTTTTCGTGTTCAATTTTAAAACATTACTCTGGAGATAATTTGTAACTGTTTCCAGATCCTCATTTAACTTCAATAAAGCCTCCTCTATATTTGTCGCCGTTATGTATATCAATGTATTATGAGCAAATATCTTTATTGAACAATGTTTAAGAACTCTTGATAGGTCATTAAAATATAGTATGAAAAGTAGTGGGCCTATTATACTACCTTGAGGTACACCTTTATAAACATTTGATGATTTAAAACAGTTATTTGTGATCTATCTTGTAGGTAGCTTCCTAACCATTTCAAGGCCAATTCCGTATCTCTTCAGTTTTTCTAATAATATTCCTCTATATTTCCAAGAACTATCTCCAAGATCCAAGAATACAGCAACAATCTTTTTGTTTGTCAACACTCCCTCTTCATTCGTTCAATGAACTCAGTATCGTAGTCTTTGTAGAGTGATTGTTATATCTAAAATCACTCTAACATTTTTGTAATATGCCGTTTTCCTCTACATGACTCGATAACTGGATATAAGTTGCTCGTTCCAAGACTTTTTCTATCGCTGCGCTGGTGGCATATTTATATGTCTCGTATCACATTCTTTGGTTGAATTAGGAACTTTAGGTACTGGTATAACAATATAACATTTGATTGATTTTGGAACATCAGAATATTCTATGGAAGCATTGACAAAATCTAATGTTGAAGTTTTCAGAACTGGAAATATTTCCATTTTCATGTCTAAGTTTTCCGTAAAACATTTATTTTTGAATTTACTCACAATAGTTTCTAGTTCTAGGGTAGTTATTTTTTTAAATCTGGCCAAGATAGTTTTTGGTTCATACCCAAAATAATTTGGCTGATTCCTCGGTATAAGCTCTGTAATTTCGTCAATACTCTGTACATAATATTTGTTCAATCTACTTGCATCATTCGCTTGACTTATTTAATAGTACCATCGAAATTAATCTGGTTTATTGATCTAACTGCATATCCAGCTGCTGCCTGCTTCAAAATTTTCCACATTTGCTTCGGATCTTTCTTGTATTTTACAATCTCTTCTTCATAATACTTTTTTCTAATATTTTTTTTTTTAAATAGATGTAGCTTCATCACCTTTTTCTTGAATGAGTTCCATCTTTCTTCAGTTTGATTTTCTCAGAGTATTCATAAGCTTGATCACGTTCTCTCCATACTGTTTTCACCTCCTCATAGAACTATGGAGTGTTTATTTTCCCTTATATATTTCCTGCTTTATTGGAGCAGAGGAACTAAAATTTTGTTCAGATTTTCTGATATTTTATCTAGTATTTCAGATGGATAAGAGTTATCATATTGCCAATTTTCTTTCATTTGTTCTGTATAGCAAGAAGCTGATAATCAATTTTACGAACATTTTTTATTATTTTATCAACTTTGTTTTTATGTGCTATTGATATAATCTGCCAACTATGATCACTAGTTTTAGGAACATCAGTTACCACACAGTTTCGTATGATATCTTAGATTGGATTGGTTTTTGTACGAATTGGTTGGGCAGTTGACCCCCCGTGGAAAGAAATAATTCTTATTTATATGATAGAGGGCGCAATTTTGGAGTAATAGGGTTGAAAGTTTATAAGTAGGTAGTTTCGTACGATATCTTGGATGGGATTGGTTTTGGTACGAATGGGTTGAGCCGCAGGGAAAGAAATAAATGTTGATTACTCAATAAAGGGCGCAATATAGGGTTGACAGTAGACTGAATAGATAAAAAAGTAGTTTTTATGAATTTTCAGACTGGACATGTTTCGCAAACCTGCTTTTCTATTGCGATAGAGTTTTTACTATATATATATATATATATATATATATATATATATATATATATATATATATATATATATATATATATATATATATATATATTTATTGCCACGAACGTGTATCGTTAACACGAAGAATTCTGTTTTCTATATATATATATACAGTGCTTTCATGATGAAAGGAACAAATTCATTAAAAAATTAGGTTTCTATTTCATGTTAAAATCCTCGGACAGGTCGAATAGTATTTTTATTTGGGCAATTTTCGCAATAAAAATTTTGTATACAGGGTGTCTCATTCAAGAGCTATGGCTTTGTCATTAGTTTTTTTAAAGGTAATACCCTGTATATTATTTCACTTTACAATTCTACGATAAATTCTTATCACTTTTTGTGAACATACCATATGCCTCAACTTGATGGATTCCCAGATTATAACGGAGATAGTGGAGCACCTGGAGATTTAAAATGTGGATTAAAAGTACAAAAAAAAATTTAGGTAAACATTGTCATTAAATCTGAAGAATGAAATTTCACATGTACCATCTGAATTCATTCACTGGTGCTGTATAGTCCGCAGTTTTCACGTTTATAACGCTCCAGGCACTACACTACTTCATTGTTTAAGAAAATGCAGTTACTTGAGAGAGAACGTATTGAAGTACTTATGATGATTGGTTTTGGAGATAGGGTGCGTTCACAAGAAGAAGTCTGCAATCTATTCAATGAAAATCATCCTGATCGTCCGCCAATTACTAGATCGACAGTCAGCAAAATTGAATCAAAATTCAGGAGATACGGCCACGTTAGAGATTTACCTAAAGGAAGACCACCGTGAGTATCTGAAGAAACAGTGCCGAACGTTCTACTAGAAAGCCAAGATAACCCTCATACATCCATTACTACAATTTCCAATAATTTCAATTTATCAGTAGGGTCCGTGCATAAAATACTTAAGGTAAATAAGTATCATCCCTATAAAATTAAGCTGGTACATGAATTATTAGAAGACGATTTTGACCGCAGAGTACAGTTTTGTGAGCAGATTCTTGAAATTCATAATCAACATCTAAATTTCATTACAAACATAATTTTTTCTGATGAAGCCACCTTTACTTTAAATGGCCACGTCAACAGACAAAACTGTAGGTATTGGGCGACCGAGAATCCTCATTGGATGCAAGAATGCCACACACAGCGGCCTCAAAAAATTAATTTACATGGGCAAGCGATTGTTCGAAATCGTATAGTTGGTCCCTATTTTTTTTGAAGGAACACTAAACGGAGAGGACTACTTGAACTTTCTCCAGTTTCGAACTCATTCCGGCTTTAGCTGTTTTGTTTCCCGAATAACCCACAAGATCCTGACATACCTAATAACGAAGATATGGTTTCAACAAGATGGGGCACCTCCTCACTATTCAATCGCTGTTCGACAATTTCTTGATGCAACTTTTCCCAAACAGAGATGGATAGGACGGAAAGGTCCGATTGAGTGGCCGCCAAGATCACCGGGGCATAACCCCATTGGATTTTTTCTTATGGGGTTATTTGAAGTCTAAAGTTTATTTGAATAGACCAAATAATATTGATGATCTAAAAAGAGAGAATCAGGCAGGAAATAAGACTTATCAGTCCAGAAGTAATTGAAAATGTGCAACGGGAAACATTGAATCGACTTCAAAAATGTCTCGAAGTAAACGGACAACAGATTGAACATATGTAAAAATTAAATTAGTAATTACATTTGTGTGTTTTCATATCGTACCTCTCATTACCCACTATCTCCGTTTCTGGCAATCCATCGAGTTGAGGCATATGGTATGTTCACAAAAAGTGATAAGAATTTATCGTAGAATTGTAAAGTGAAATAATATACAGGGTATTACCTTTAAAAAAACTAATGACAAAGCCATAGCTCTTGAATGAGACACCCTGTATACAAAATTTTTATTGCGAAAAATGCCCAAATAAAAATACTAATCGACCTGTCCGAGGATTTTAACATGAAATAGAAACCTAATTTTTTAATGAATTTGTTCCTTTCATCATGAAAGCACTGTATATATATATATATATATATATATATATATATATATATATATATATAGAATAAATTTATCTACAGAATTCATTATAATTTTCATAAATACGCTTTGATGGTATAATACCTATATAATAAAGAAAAATTAAGATAAAGATTATTTTGATTTTATAAAATGAATTTTTCTACAAAATTACAAACATACTTCGTAATTAGGTATACATAATAATACATATATTTCGGATAGGTGTGATTGTTCCCATTTTAATTTTTCATCTTAATATTGTCATCAGAACATATGTCACATTAAACATAATCCTAATGAGAGAATTGTTTTTGTTGTAATGAATTCTGAATAAACTGTCCTGAAATGATCACTGTTTCAAATAGTTTCCATCACAATAAAAGATCTCAAAATTCTAAATCACAATAAAATATCTCAAAATTCTATATAGGTATTTGCAATAAAGGAACCACAATGAATCTGTTGGAAAGTTTGGAAATTAACAAGCTTAGGAAAAACCCAGAATTCCAAACTGTAAATAAAATAACCAATAAGACCTCAACTCCTCTCCACTCCTAAATCTTTAAGGGTTACATATAAATAGTTTTACCTGATATGTCTTCATTTACTTGACAATGACGTGATAGTCGCAACCGGTTGTACCTATATTTTAAATACATTGTGTGGAAATAGACGAAAAGCATTTTAATTTCTGTTTATATATATATATATATATATATATATATATATATATATATATATATATATATATATATATATATATATATATTTATATATATATATATATATATAATTCCTATTATAAATGATAACGATGTTTTTTTTCATTTCATTACTCTCATAAGTTTTTCATTTCTCTCATTATGCATGATTTTCAATACATGATAATAGCACCGTAAAGCACTTTATTCCAACTGTGCCACGACACCTCTCGTCTTGTTCAGTAGCAATAACAACAATTTGTTTGCATTTCTTGAATTAAATATATGAGTTAGAATCATTCTAAAGTACGTATTTTTTTAAATTTTGCAATAAACGACGTTTATGTGCAATTTATCTTAACCGATAATGCAGGTAGGCAAAAAGCACATAGGACCAATAAAATCTCCAATCATGTTATTTATGCGTTGAGTAGTTTAATTTCAATTTATTTTAATTTCGAGAAGGAACTCGGAGAAATAAATATGTTATTTAGTTATTGATCATTTTCAAGTTTATTGGTAACCATTGGAATATTTTACTTCATTGCAAAAAGGGGGTTATTAATTTTTTGAATGAGTGTATCAAAAAGAGGTATCTTAACCACTGTTACGTCTAGATGAATAGATGGAAATGATAAGAATATAATAAGATGATATTAGAAAATTATGTACAAGGGAGCAATTAAATAGTAGTATTTCAAATTTTGGATTGATTGGGCCGATACTTGGTGTAAATTAATAAACATATTAAAACAATGGTTAAAAATAACAATTTACACATTTATAAATGTGTAAATTGTTATTTTTATCCATTGTTTTAATAAGTAGTATTTCAGCATAAGTACATATATATATATATATATATATATATATATATATATATATATATATATATATATATATATATATATATATATATATATATATATATATATATATATATTTTAGTTTTGGTTTTTCTTTGACCTAATATATATAACTGACCTAGCGACGCCGGTTGACTGTGATAATTATGTGTAGTAAAAATGTTTTATTCTCTATGTTTCATTTTTAATTTGTTGATCATCTACGTTAAGGTTTATAAATTTTGAAAAAGGCCATAAAATGATCGAAACGTCATTAAACAATCATTTGCACGACAACTAAATTGCATCATTTAATGTGACCTAACACCAAGAACATATTACGAAAAAAAAAATATATATATATAATATATATATATATATATATATATATATATATATATATATATATATATATATATACATATATATGTATATATATATATATATATATATATATATATATATATATATATATATATATATATATATATATATATATATATATATAAATATATATATATATATATATATATATATATATATATATATATATATATATATATAATACATATATATTTATCTAATATATAAAATTCTAGTGTCACGGTGTTAGAAGTTAAACTCCTCCGAAATGGCTCGACCGATTCTCATGAAATTTTGTGTGCATATTGGGTAGGTCTGAGAATCGGCCAAAATCTATTGTTCATCCCCCTGAATGTTGAGGGTTGTCCACCCCTCAATTTTGATTTTTTATTCTTCATACAAAATTTTCTGTTCTATTTTTTTATGACAGCATTCAAAAATACATACACTCCCAAGTTTTCACCCTTCTACAATCAACCCCTATTTTTTATTTGTTAAATTCCTCCGAAATGGCTCGACCGATTCTCATGAAATTTTGTGTGCATATCGGTTAGGTCTGATAATCGGTCAAAATCTATTTTTCATTCCCCTAAATGTTAAGGTGGTCCACCCCTCAATTTAAATTTTTTATTTTTCAGAAAAATTTTTTTTTTTTATGATACAGCATTCAAAAATACATACAACCCTAAATTTTCACCCCTATACGATCAACCCCTATTTTCATTTGTTGATTATAAACTTTAAATTTGTTGGCAAGATTTTTATTTTCATTTTGTCATGACTTAGAATAAAAATTCCATCGCGATTTTCTTTTTTTTTAAATTTTATCCACAGATTCCACAATAGAATTACAAGATGGCAATCGAAAATAACAACAGTCAGTCTGAGAATAGGTCGTAATATATTTTTCATACCCTTAAGTGATTAGGGTGGTACACCCCTAACATTTTTATAAATTTTTTGGACAAAATTTTTATTTCTATTTTTTTATGATGTTGCATTAAAAAATACATACAACTCTAAATTTTCATTTTTTATATTTATATATATATATATATATATATTTCATATATATATATATATATATTTATATATATATATATATATATTATATATATATATATATATATATATATATACTATATATATATATATATAAAATATATAATTTATTATACATAATATAGAAATATAGAGTTATATATAAAAAAATACTATATATATATATATATATATATATATAACACTTAATAATTTCGACCAATCTGTACAATATAGAAACGCTTTGTATTATCGGGAATGTGGTCTGTAGACTCAATAAACTCTTTGTCTTTTTTTCTAGTCAATATTTCGCCATTTATTTTACAGCTTCATCAGGAGTACTACAAAAAATTTTTAAAAATTAAAAACTTTAAAATTATTAAAATTATTTTCGTTTTCTCTTATATAACTTTACACAATTAAAATCACATATACAATTTTAAAGCACATAACATTTGACACTTACAAGAATAGAGTTGGTCCTTAGTTGTAATATATCGGATATATTACATTATATACGATATATTACAACTAAGGACCAACTCTATTATTGTTAGTGTCAAATGTTATGTGCTTTAAAATTGTATATGTGATTTTAATTGTGTAGAGTTATATAAGAGAAAACGAAAATAATTTTAATAATTTTAAAGTTTTTAATTTTTAAAAATTTTTTGTAGTACTCCTGATGAAGCTGTAAAATAAATGGCGAAATATTGAGTTGAAAAAAAGACAAAGAGTTTATTGAGTCTACAGACCATATTCCCGATAATACAAAGCGTTTCTATATATATATATATATATATATATATATATATATATATATATATATATATATATATATATATATATATATATTATATATGTCAAAATTACAGACAAATTCATAAATATTTTCACTCTTCTAAACACATAAACACCACACCTAAACACATAAACACCCACAACTTACTACGCGTTTAGACTGTGTTTTTCAAATAATACTCTCTATATATATATATATATATATATATATATATATATATATATATATATATATATATATATATATATATATATATAACCTCACAATACAATCAAATTTATGAAATTCTATCTTCTTCTTTCCTATGCCATGGCCCCTGTGGTTTCGATGAATGTTATGGTAAATTCTTCCGAAGTTTCAGATGTCCGCTCTTGAATTAATTGTTGTTACTTCTTTTTGAATTGCAGTCATCTCTAACACGTTTCTTTTTAGCTAGTTCTTTTCCCTTTTTACGATTTTTTTGTTTTCAAAATCGACAAAATGTAATTGCTCGATTGCGTGTTTTGCAAGAGCTGTAGATTTTTTATTAGTTTGTATTGAGTATTTATGTTCATATAGTTTTTTATGTAAATATTGTTTAGTGTTACCAATATAACAGGAATCACATTCCCCACAAATTATCTTGTACCTATATGATATGTGTTTCATCTCGTTGTTCAGTCCTTGGTTTGAGTTTAGTGTATAAAGAGCTTGTTATATTATTAGGTTTGTGGCTTACTATTATATTATATTTTTTCATGACGTTACCGGTTTTTGTATGAAATCTCCGGTATAAATTCCATTCCAATATATATTGTTTCGTTTTTAGCAGATTTTCACCTGGTTACTAAAATAGGTGCGTTTAGCGAAGTTGGACCTAGGCCCAAGATAGGTTTACGTTTCATGACTTTTATGATACTTGGCACCAAAAACTCAATTTCATATATCTCTATATATATATATAATATATATGTTCATATGTATGTATGTGTTTATGTATTTTCAAGATGTTTACACGATAAAGGGCGCAATTTTGGATCAATATGGTTGAAAGTTTGTCAGTAGGTAGATTCGTATGATATTTTGGATAGGATTGCTTTTGGTTCGAATTGGTTGGGGGTTGACCCCCCGGGAAGGAAAATAAATCTTGTTTACACGATAACGGTCGCAATTTTGAAACAATAGGATTGAAAGTTTGTAAATAGGTAGTTTCGTGTAATATCTTGAATATGATTACTTTTGGTACGAATTGGTTGATCCCCCGGGAAAGGAAATAATTCTTGTTCACACGGTAAATGGCGCTATTTTGGAGCAATAGGGTTGAAATCTTTTAAGTAGGTAGTTTCGTATGATATTTGAATTGAATTCGTTTTGGTGTGAATTGATCCCCCAAAGGAAGGGATTAAATGTTGTTTGAGCGATAAACGGCAAAATTTAGGAGCAAGAGGTTTGAAAGTTGGTAGGTAGATAGTTTCTTATATCATCTTGGATGGGATGGTTTTGGTACGAATAGGTCAGGGGGTTGAGCCACAGGAGAGGAAATAAATTTTTTTTACACGATAAAGGGTGCAATGTTGAAGAAATAGTGTTCCAAGTTGGTAATCTAAACAAACAGAAGGCTATATATATATATATATATATATATATATATATATATATATATATATATATATATATATATATATATATACATATATTTGCGATAGGAATGAGGGTATAACGACTCGTTTAAGGAGAGATTTAGAAGAGATATTCTTCTTCTTCGCCAAGCTTTCGAAATTTATTTAATTCTTCATTAGGGCTTTGAATTTGAGGTGAATGGGAGAAATTTTCTCAAACATAAACATTATTCGTCTTACAATTTAAAATAACTCAATTGGGACATTACAACACTAATTTTACAGTTTAGAAACATTCATAGTAAATAGAGACTAATAAATTTAATAATAACTTTCACTATGAATGTTTTCAAATTGTAAAATTAGTGTTGTAATGTCCCAGTTGAGTTATTTTAAATTGTAAGACGAAGAATGTTTATGGCTGAGAAAATTTCTCCCCTTAACCTCAAATTCGAAGCCCTGATGAAGAATTAAATGAAATTCGGAAGCTTGGCGAAGAACAAGAGCATTTCTTAGTTTCTCCCTAAACGAATCGTTATTTCCTCATTCCGATTGGGATCTGACATGGAGGCGGAGCTTAGGTGATAACGTCAAAATATGGCGTCTCGAAACCAACTGTCAATACGAGTTATATGAGAGATTTGAAAGTTTTTAGAGTTTTTTCTATAACAATGTTAGTTTTGAGTGAAAGTGTGAAGCTATATGTAGGTAGTTGAAAATTTACTCCAGTGAAAATACAGAAAAGGTGATAGGTTGGAAAGATCCAAATTCATAATAAAATGTGGGAAAAATGAAGAGAATTGGAGGCCTGGTATCGTAAACTTTACTGCTTTTTGTTTATCTATTTTGATTTTATTTGTAAAATACCTAGTCTAAATCTCCTGTATTTGTTTAAGTGATATGAAACTATTAATTCGAGCTTTTTTATGTAGGAAGTTTATAATCGGCCAGATATGACGGGCAATTATAAATAAACATACATATTTCGAAACTTTTTATTGATGATTCTTTATTCAACTGTGAAATCATTCGACATTTTAATTATTTCTGAAAGAACTTTGGACAAAATAAATTTAAAATTTTACGAAAAACATTTATTTAGTATTTTTTTTTTATATAATCAAATGTGGTTTTCATAATGAAACACCATCAATCATAATATAACTCAAGATGTATTAATAATGAATATACGAAGAAAAACTTTTTTATTCCATGTTTATTCTTATTGTAACTAACTTCAATCTAATAACCATCATATACATAAATTTGTTACTCCATCATTTCACTTAATCTTCCATGAATTTGTCATCTTCTAAGATCGGAGAAGACATCTTTCTCGTACCACATATCACAATAAATCAATCTTTTTCATTTCTCCAAAATGATTTTCTCTCAATAAAAAATATTTGTTTGGCTTCGGAAACGAATGAAAGCTAATACTTGCATTTGTATATGCTTTAGAATTACAATTCTTCACGCCACAATACTCTCTAGACTTGCTGATTCTACGTTTTGCAAAATTGACACTTTCCAGTATTCAACTTTTGCGACCTTATTTGTAAGAAATCAAAAACTTGACATATTGCATATGTTGACGTTCGAAATAAAAACTTCATTCATCTGGCCGCCAGAGTTCGCCAGCTGACATGTCAGATCCCAATAGCAAATACTGAAATCATAGACTCGCAAATATCAAAACTTTATCTATCTATCTAACTATCTATCAATCTATCTGACCCGGCAAAAATGTTAATCATTGGGAGTATAAAAAATATATTACGACCTATTCTCAAACCGACTATTGTTATTTTCGATTGCCCTATTGCGGATCTGTGGATAAAATTTAAAAAAATGAAAATATGCAAAAATAGGGGTTGATCGTAGAAGGGTAAACAATTGAGAGTAATATGAATTTTTCTATTCATGACAAAATAAAAATGACATAGATTAGAAATAATTTTATATGGTGGTTAAGTATTCTCAAATTTTCTAATTTCCCGCGCAATTTTCTAATTTCCCGCGCAATTTTCTTAATTTTTTCTTTCATAAGAACCTTCTTCTGACAATAAAGAACACAACAAAAAAAGAATTAGTGAAATCGGTCCAGCCGTTCAAGCGTGATGGCGGGACCAAGGGAAATAAGGATTCATTTTTATGAATATTATATATATATATATATATATATATATATATATATATATATATATATATATATATATATCGGTGTCGGTGTCGGTCGCGTGAAATTCAATTATTGTGGCTATTTGTCATCATAATTTCGGACACGTGCTGTGCGTATCGCTTAGTACCACGCGACTGCGTTGACATAAAAGGGATTTTAGTGGCGACCAATTTTGCAACTAAAGTGAACGAAAAAACTGAAAAATTCAGCTACGATATATCTTTATGCTAAGGTTAATACGTAAATTGAATTCGGTATAGTGAGTATTTCGTTAATTTATGTATTAACCTTGACATATAGATAAATGCAGTCTCTGACGTTTCAACAGACCTGTTTTTTGAGTTCCACAACTTTTTTCACTTAGCTCCGTTGATTTAAAATGCAAAATTGGTTGACGTGAAAAGTCCTTTTATTTTATGGAATAATATAGCCTCTGTCCACCCTAAAACTCCATTCTAAATATTGGTGAAATCGGATCTACATTCAAATACACCCCCTACATACAAATATACAAACATTTCCATTTTATATATATATGTATATATATATATATATATATATATATATATATAATATATATATATATATATATATATATATAATATATATATATATATATATATATATATATATATATATATATATATATATATATATATCTATATATAGATAATCTCTTGAGAATTATTAGCAATAACAGGCTGGATGAATCTTATAAAACTCGATTTAATTAATAAATTGACGTTTCATTATGACATTCATAGTTATTCAAAATTTTTGAACAAAATTGAAAATTCTTTGACATTTATTGACTTGATAAAATTGAATATTGATCTGTCTTGTTAAAAATTCTTTCAGTCTAATATTAACATTCAAAATTGTTTCATTAGAAGGCAAGGGAAACTACAGAAACCTTTACCTATGTAATGTTCGAAAATAATAATAATAGAGTACTATTTATTTAACAGAAAGAAATTAGTCACGGGAAAATATTAAAAAAGTAGAGCAGAATTATCGGTATAGAACGTTTATATGGAAGCAGCCGTTGACACGTGTTTCGGACTCTTTGGTCCTCATCAGAACGGCGTAGCTAAGTATTGGATTGAAAATTAGGAGATGAAAATAGTTTAATAAATAAAATCCTCTGTTATGGAAGAATTTTCAATTTTGTTCAAAAATTTTGAATAACTATGAATGTCATAATGAAACGTCAATTTATTAATTAAATCGAGTTTTTTAAGATTCAACCAGCCTGTTATTGCTAATAATTATCAAGAGATTAAAAATAAATCACAGGCAACAACAATTCGAATAAATAATTATATATATATATATATATATATATATATATATATATATATATATATATATATATATATATATTCAGTATTCACCAAGATATTATATTCATAAAAATAATATCGATCGAGTTCAGAGAAAATTCTTGAGGAGGAATGCAACCTCATTTCAAAATTATTTTATTTTTCACTTTTATATTATATGTTTATTTCACCTTGGGTACGGTTGCTATAAACACACTCATTATGCCCTAGGGCGTAATGAGCGGGCGTTATGGGTCATAACGCCCGCTAATTGTACGAGGAGAAATGAAGCAACTTTCATTCATTAAATACTTCATAATCCTTGTCGTATACGACTCTGGATTTCTCCGGCAATGAATTATTCGCAGCTTTGGCTGTTTCTATTATATTCTTGGGTAAATTCATTTTGATTTCCATTATTTCTATAAGACTATACAGAGAAAGCAGCAATGACATTCACTAAATATGATGAAAAAAAACGTCAAAATATTAACAAATGGCATGCCTACTATGAGAAGGGTAATGGAAAGTATAGGAGCAATGAATCGATTTTAAAATCGATTTTTCATTATAATAAAATAATTTTTTCGTGAAAAATAAAATCTTGTATGCACCACGTGCGTTACTAGATCCTATCGCCCATCGGGAATATGATTAGCGAATAAACTACTAGGGTTATATTCATCTATGTGTGATAGCAATCATAGTTTTGATATCGATTCGGATTTACATATTTCACATGTTTGCCAGAAAGGTTCTTCATTGAATTTTCTCGAAATTTTTGAAATTAATTCTGCTATTAATGATCCCAATGTTTTTTCTCTCAATAAACAAGTGCAGTTTGACTGTAGAAAGTTTTTCAATTTCCTTAATTTTCACTAAGAAATTTTTTATTTCTGCCTTGATCCTCTTCAAAATTTCCTTGCTTCTGTAATCGTTCACATCTAATACTTATATTGTCATTTTAATGTCACTGGTATGGAGGGGTGATGGGAGATCTTGTTGCTCGGTGCACTAGTTGACGTTGAATTTGTTCTTCTTCAAGTGTGTTCTGTGGGTGGAGTTCTCTTGTCATTGTTCTGTGTCAGCTGTGACGTTTTCATATTTGAGAGGTTGACTGTTGATAAGTACCTCGTGCAATTTCCATGCCGTGGATTGAAGCTTTATCTTTGATTCTGGGGCATGAAGGCTCTCAGCCGCCACTATTGTGTCCTACACGGATAATAGGCCAGTCAGTTAAGATAATTAATTGACAATAATTCCAAAAGTTTTAAACTTAAATGTAGAGTCGGGAAAGAGATGAAAACAAACTATGAAATTTTGCAACCTTTTCCGAAGTCTGGAACATTGTTGAAATTGCAATAATATTGAATTTTACTTTATGCTTGTGAAAAAAATTCCAAAAGTTCTGCAAACTTGGAGTCGTATTAAATTTGCAACCAATTTAAGGGTACGGAAAATTTTTTAAATTCAGAATTAACGTTTTTCTTCGATAAACTGACCAGAAAAAAATTACAAAAGTTCTGCATACTTGACAGATACTTCGGAAAAATATACCGAACAGTTGAATAAATTTGCAACCTTTTACGTTGACCGGAACATGTTTATTCATAATTTTTTTAATTAGTGGTAATTTTTTCGAGCAAGATGGTCTCGAAATAATTACAAAAGTTTTGAAACTTGGTTGCAAATTCAGAAAATACTATTCTGATGCACTTGCAATTGCTTAAATTGGTTGCAAATTTGATACGCGACGTGAAATAATATATTTAATACTACTCCAAGTTTGCAGAACTTTTGGAATTTTTTTCACAAGCATAAGGCAAAATTCAATATTATTGCAATTTTAACAATGTTCCGGACTTCCGAAAAGGTTGCAAAATGAGATTTGTTCCTTTCTCTTTGTAGTATTCATTTGGCCAAAGTTTAAAAACTTTTGGAATTATTGTTAAATTTTCGATTTTCGATGTCTAAACTGACGGGCCTATAATTTTATCCTGTTAATGTAATTATTTCAATGAGGTTCTTTGGTTTTTTGCTTCTTTATGTTTGAACTTTTCTGATCCACGTGAGTTAATTAAGCTTTTTATTTTACTGTATTACCCATATTTGTGGTTTTCTTTTATTGTAGAATTTCATATTGACAATCAAGCTGATGATGAGCCTATTTAGGCTCGAAACATGTACTTTTTGCCATCACTTATAATGACTTGATGGTGTAAATAAATTTGTGTTTTTCTACAACGTGAAAAATACTTTAGTCGGAGGCCGAAAATGGAAATTATTTCGGGGTTTGCCCAAAGGCTTTGGTCAAACCTAAGATAAACCAGTCATTCCTGGAAGAGTCTTCATATCGACCTTTGACTATAACATATATATTATAGCTGTTATTTTCTGTTGGAAATTTTGAGACGTTTCAATATTTCCTACGATTGAACAGTGAATAGCTTCCATAAATTAAATACTACTTCCTACCAACTTCCATTATATTCAAATCATGTACAAAATTGAATTTAAACCATTTCACAACTGCTTGACTTGACTTGAGGCTTAAAATTAAGTTTGGATATTGTATTGCATAAGGAAATTGATAATTTTATTGAACAACTAGCTGACCCGGCAAACGTTGTTCTGCCATATAAATTATTTTTATCTATTCATCTATCTGCCGATGTATATCTATCTATCTAGATAGTTATCTATCTTTCTATCTATCTAACTATCTATCTATCTATATGTCTATCTATCTATCTATCTATCTATCTATCTATCTATCTATCTATCTATCTATCTATCTATCTATCTATCTATCTATCTATCTATCTATCTATCTATCTATCTATCTATCTATCTATCTATCTATCTATCTATCTATCTATCTATCTATCTATCTATCTATCTATCTATCTATCTATCTATCTATCTATCTATCTATCTATCTATCTATATATCTATCTATCTATCAATCTATCTGATCCGGCAAAAATGTTAATTATTGGGAGTATGAAAAATATATTACGACCTATTCTCAAACCGACTATTGTTATTGCCATCTTGCAGCCCTATTGCGGATCTGTGGATGAAATAAAAGAAAAATGAAAATCGCGATGCAAAAATAGGGGTTGATCGCAGAAGGGTAAACAATTGAGAGTAATATGAATTTTTCTATTCTAAGTCATGACAAAATAAAAATGACATAGATAGGTTAAGTATTCTCAAATTTTCTTATTTACCGCGCAATTTTCTCAATTCTTTCATAACCTTCTTCTGACAATAAAAAACACAACAAAAGAAGAATTAGTGAAATCGGTCCAGCCGTTCAAGCGTGATGGCGTGACCAAGGGAAATAAGGATTCATTTTTATATATAGAGATATCCATGACTTCTTGACATCATCATTTTGACCTTTCTGTTCGTGAAATATATATAGGAAGACTTAAAATTTTCTGTGATATATAGCACTTCATATTTTTTCCGAAATCATCATACGAAAAACAGAGATGAATCTAGAAGGAATGTTTATAATCTTTTTTGATTAAATATTCAGATAATAGATTGGAAATTGAGCATCTTCAAGTAGTTTGTAAATGACCCCGCTGATACAATAAAAAGTACGAGGGTAATCCTAAAAGTAGCCGACCTGGCGTTTAGATACCATATGTTATGGATGTTTATATGACATTGAAGAGACGATAATCCTACAACATTCAGATCTTCACAGTTTTTTGATTTCTTGAAATTATTGTCAGATTTTTGTACAATATAATTTCGGGAGTTAATTGTATTTCGGAACGAAGTTCCTTATCGCACGTTACACTCTAGGGTGGATGGAAGCTAGGTCTAAAAATGATAAAACGTAATGCAAGCGTAACGCTCTCAAGGTCAGCTCTATTCGTATTTTTGCTTATTAATAGGTGTTTCGAAAGGTGAAAATTAAGGATTGGAATGGAGAATTAAATGAAACAAATTTTTTAATATACATATCTATATTGAATAAATTTATCTACAGAATTATCAAAATCCTGGAGTGTTTGTTAATTGATACATAATATATAGCGAAAGGAACTTCTAACCGGGTGTCCCATGACAGCTCTCGTCTTTGTCACACTCTTTCTCACTTATTTTATTGTGTAAAAAGGTTTTGAAATGCTATTTTAGTTTAAAATATTTGTCAGGGAAAAACAGGTTATATAGGTACATATACATATATACCGAATGTCTTGCCGCGGAGATAATGCAATAAAATTCGGTTTACTGCAACTCAACTTCATGCAAATTTCGAATTCACCGGAAGTGTGAATATACTGTACGAGTACGAGGATTAAACTAACCGAATCCGTTATTTGCGTATCGGCCGTGTGTCGTTAGAGATTTTTCGTAATCCCGTTGAAAGATTATATTTTGATTCCGAAGAAAGAAAAAACCCCGTACCTCGCAATTCTAAAGAAAAATCCCAACGTCGTGCACTCTGTTGTCATGGAATAGTTTGACAGTTTTATAAACAACGTCAGTTTTTTGTGTTCTCAAGTTCGCTTTAACGACGACCATGGATGAAATTGAGGAACAAAATCAAATTCCTTTAGAAATATTGGGAGAATCATGTGCAGTGCAGCGAGTGTTGATTAACTGCCGAAAATAACTTAAGAGCGATATCAAAAAGAATATGAAAATTTTGAAATGTGGCGTAAAAGCAAGAATGTAAAGGTGGTTAATGAAGATATATTATTAGCCTATGCGAAATGAAAATCAGAGGTTTATTCTCCCAACTCGCTGTGGACCAAGATTTCAATGTTGTTATTGTAAGCAGAATGATGTTTTGAAATAAATATTTGAACAAGTGATTGCTTAACGGCCGCCGGCCGTTATAAAATTATAACGGCTGGCGGCCGTTAACACCGAGTTTTCAATTGTCATCTGAATACCGTTAAATCAAAATGACAGTATGGGATTACGAAAACATTCTTTTTTTGGATTTGCGAAATTTTTGACAGCACATACGTTTTCAATAAATAATTATATTGTTTAGTGACATGGAAACCATACTCAAAAAATCATATTTGTCATCTTGATGTGCATTATTACCTACGTTATTTTACCACCTGGAGTGCGTTTATAAACTAAATATCGGAGTAATAGGAAGTGGATAAAGTGGTTGTAAATAAAATAGTATACAAACCTCGGTGGAAATTTTCATTTATGTCTCGAGGAAGTATAGTAGTAACGCATCTTTCGACAGTAATGAAACACTTTCCACCTGGGTATGTAATATACTATTCTCGGTACATATTGTCATCTCCAACGGCTGCCATCGAACCAATAGAGCTGAAATGTGGTATCTGTGGTTTTTTTCGAGTCAGAACTGAACTATCAAATTTTCTGAATTATCTTAGATAGATAGATCTTAGATAGATAGATACGTAGATATTTCTTGTTTTTTAAAATTTTGCGCTAGTCCATAGCATCTGCACATTGAGTTAGTACGTTGAAATTTGGAAAGTGGATTGAGTTCATGTGAAAAAACGTTCCTATTTGGGTTTTCAACTCTTTTCCTCAACCACTCTGCACTTCGCGGAGACTTTTCCGTTTGAATCGCGTATCGACCTGCAGTACGCGAGGCAATTCGCAAAATTTTTTTTTTGAATGATATAAATTGTATTTTATGTTTTATCATGATTGCCTATTGAAGCGTGGTTTTTTAGTAGATACGCGATGAAGTTCGCGAATTTTTTTGCACATAAAATAAATTATTTTCTAATTATATTTCTGTTTGCTACTAAAGCGAGGTTTTTCAAATCATAATTTATTCTGTTCGAGTCGCATCTCGACGCGATGACTTTAATGACAGAGCTTTGGTGCTGCTCAAGCTGTTTTTCTAATACTACTACATATTACGGATGCATCAAGAAATGCATTTATTAGTAGATATTTGATTCAGTGACAAAATGATTATATTTTTTTCAGAACGAGCATCCGATACCGAAAACGTATCGGACCAGAGAATACACCATCATCAGGCAGTACGTTCCTCATCGGAAGGAGAAATCAGCTCGAACTTTGACAGGTTTCTCGAAAAACAAAACCACAATTTGCCCAGAATGACGGAACAAGAGGCCCCGCCGGTACATTTTACTCTAGGAGACGAGGCGACGGACGGAGAGAATAACGAAAAGGACGACTATTTTCCGCAAAATGGCACCGACGTCAATTTGCAGAACCAGCCGCCGATGGCGCCATCTGGCGGCTTCTCGACGGAATTCCAGCTCGCCTTGTCCGACAAGCGGAAAACGTTAAAGTAGGTATCCGTGTTTAACCGACAAAAATATGTATACAAGCATGCTCTAATTGGCAATTCCGCTTGTCTTTATATAGGACACGGAATAGTTTGAATATCGAAATTTGAATGATTCCTAGAAAAATTTGAGGTTATTTCACGAATTAGTATCATAAAAATACAATCAATTCATGAAAAATATGATAGTTGACCTTAGTCAATTTCATATATCACAGAAAGTGAACAAGAAAAATTCTTCAATAATTTAAAATTTATCAAACAATCTTCCAAGAGAGCTTATTATATGTATTCCGCGACGCGAAATCTTCATTCACAATGTAACAGTGAATTATAGAAAATGTCAAGTCACCCCGACTCAAAATCTGCATACAGCTGATTTGCTCATTAGATCTCTTCAGTGCAGCTTACTTGACCCGTAGTTAATTCTTCTTTCAGTGCCATGCAGATTCCTGCGTAAAGCGTCCTCCGTTTTTCTTATCATATGATTCTATTTATTGCGGCTTCTTGGAGCGACTGAAAGTCGTTTATTCCCGTCCACTGGCGTATGTTTCTAATCCAGGATAATTTCCTCCTTCCCATGCCTCGTCTTCCTCCATCGATCTTTCCTTGTAGTATCAGGCGTTGGATCTCCCCGTATAATGTGTCCCAGGTAAGAGATCTTCCGTTTCTTAATGTGTTCGAAGAGTTCTCGGTCTTCCAAACTAGCCATCCTGAGCACATCATCGTTTCTGACGTGTTCCGTCCACCATATTTTTAGCATCCGTCTCACAATCCACATTTCGAATGCTTCAGTTCGGTTGATAGAAACAGCTTTAAGAGTCCACGCTTCCGCTTCGTATAGGAGAACCGACCAGAAATAACATTTAACCATTCTGTACCTGAGTTGGAAGTTTAAATTCCGGTCGGTGACGAATTTTTTTAGTTTTAGAAAAGTTGTTCTAGCTTGTTCTATCCTGCACCTAATTTCAAGTTCTGGGTTCCACTTGTCGTCCACCAAATACACCAAGTAAGTATTTAAACTTATTGACCCGCTCTATTTGCTCTCCATTGAGTTGTAAATTTACGTTTGGTAAGATATCTCTAGATGCGACCACAAACTTCGTTTTAGCGATGTTAATCTTTAGGCCTCTCTGTTGACTTGCCTCATTGTCAGTATTTAGTAGGGTTTGCAGATCGTTGGCATTATCGGCTATTATTACGGTGTCATCCGCGTAGCGTATATTATTAATTAGAATACCGTTAACTATAATACCCATGGGCCCCTCAGGTACTATCTCAGCAAAAGCCCTTTCCTCGTAGAGGTTGAAGAGCTTTGGGGATAGAATGCAGCCCTGCCTGACTCCCTGACTCCTTTCTTTATTTCAAATTCCTCTGTTGTTACTAGTTTTGAAGTCGTATTTGAGCTGTCAGTCTTACATCTTTGTTGTCCAATCCAAGTTCTTGAAGATATGTTACCAGGAGTTCGTGTCTTACATTATCAAAAGCCTTTTATTTTTTTTTGGCAGTCAATGATTGGCGACGACTAACGCAATGTGTTGATCTTGCAGATGGATTTTTTTTCGTTTTATCAATGCAGCAAGACCAGAGCGGGAATCAAGCGTAGCAGGAGCACCATCCGTTCAAATTCCCGCGAGCAACTGAAGACGATATTCCTCAAAATATAGACTTATTTTATCCATAACATCAACATCTTGCCTCGTTTCTAGTCATTTGGAAAACAGTTACTCTTCTTTTAATGCTGTATTGTCATGCAGAAATCGAGCAAATACAAGTAATTGACAGCATTGTCAAACGTCGTCAGATTCATCACATAGCATTGCATATATTAAAAAGATGCGCAGAGTGAAGGGGACTGAAATGATCGAACGCGACTTATTCAATATTTTTAGGATGGTTTTGCGGACCACCTCGAGTGACATTTTCCATAATTCACTGTTGGATTGCGAATGCAGATTTCGCGTCGCGGAATACATATAACCAGCTCCCTAGGAAGATTAATTGTCGATTTTCAAATTATTGCGAAATTATTATTGTTCACTTTATGTGATGAATGAAAATTCCAATATGAAGGCGTCGGCAACGTAGAATTCGTTCCTTTCGAATGCATATTTCACTATGAATATAATTTGTTAAATTTTTATTGTTTTCATGATTTTGACAAAAAATAATTCTACACGACAATAAGATTATGTAATATTTACCAATAATAATCATTCTTTTACTTGACACCAATATGTATCTTCGATTAACCGGTCAGAATCGTATGAGCTGAGCAATCTTATCTGAACAAAAAAACTTTTTTATCTTAAAGTATATGCGCACTTATCGGAAGCGTCGCGTCACCTCTCGGACGGCTCGGCGAGAATTTATTTATTTCAGCATTTGAAAGAACGCAGTACAATGTCTTGTGAGGTACGATGAGCAGTTCTTCAGAAGAGGATCTTCTTGTATTGAAATTAATTGTCACTATGGAAGAAGAAGAAAAAACAAGAAGAAATGCTGGGTTCCCAATATAAATCAAAATAGAGACACTTACGGTTAATTTCATGATTTCTTTAGTGATCTTATACAAGATGAAGGATTTTCAAATATTTCTGTATGTAAGAGGAAAAGGTTTTTGAACTACAAACTGAAAAATAAGACAAGAATCAAGAAATATTTGAATCTTTTCGACACCTGTCACCGCGCATTGAGGCGAAGCGTCAAGAGAAACGACTCCTAGTTGGTCCGAAGAGAATTCGCGAGTCGACTGACGCGCCTCTTCGGTTCGCGACGCCGTAGTGCGCGGGCTGCCATTAAGGCCCGGTTTTTCAATGCTCGGTTAAAGTGATTTAGCTTTCGGCTAATCGATAACCTTTAGGTAAACCGTTTTTCCACCTCTCATCTTGCGCTAACCTACTGCTATTCTATCGGGTAGAGTAACTATCACCTGAAAGTCTTTGTCAAATGGCTAACTGTAAGCTATCTTGTAGACGCATGCGCTCCGTAGGTTAACTACGCCGAACAGCCCGAACAGTCGAGTTTGTTCAACTGCTTTGTAACCAGTAACCTCATTTTCTATTTTGTTTTTTCTACGAAAGGTGGAAGCATTTGATTTTTTAAGTGATGATGATGAAGAATAAATTAATAGACTTCATTGATTACCAAAGAAGGCCATACGTGGTCAGAGAAAGAAGTAATCCATTTGACTATTTTGATGAATTGGATTTTTTCACAAGATTTAGGTTAAGAAAAGGAACTGTTCTGAATATATTAGAACAAATTGAACAACAGATAGAGACCATAACAGATAGGTAAATTATTTCAAACTCCAAAAATCTTTTTCCAAGTTTCTATTTTTTCCCTCCAAGTAGTAGAAGCTGTTTTTTTTTATTCAATTATTGCTTTGAAACCATTTGCAATTTTTAACAGCAACGATCTATCAGAAGGACTAAAGTTTGCCACTCTTTTCTTCTTCAATGTTTTTGTTTCACCCATTTTATTATAAAATAATCAACAATAACATAACAAAACATATATTTCCGAAATCGACAGCAAAAGAAGAACGACCAATCAGAAGTGCTCCCTGAAACATCAGTACTACCAACGTTAACAAATATATCGCTAGCTGACAGTTTGCTGGCCTAAAGTCAAACATTCGAAGGAGAAACGCAATAGTTCTTAGTTGGAACTTTAGCTGATGGTTAAGCTTAACCTATAGTCAGCTAACTGTGAGTTTTAACCGAGCATTGAAAAACTGGGCCTAAAACTAATGTAAACTTCTCGGGCGAAGAATCCACAATTTTCTTCGCGACTCTTCCGTTCGCGACGCTTCCGATAAGTGCGCGTATACCTTTAGAGCATTATTCACATATCTGTATTTATGTTGAAAGAATGTGCCGTGGAACATCAAACCTGAAAAAATATTCATGGCTTCGGTTAGCCGAGTGTTTTGCTGGCTAGCTACCATTCGAGACGGTTTTTTTTTTAGTGCGTTTCGGTTGTATTCGTATATGTGTTGAGCAAGCCGTGCGAGTTATAATACTCATAACCTCGCTTATTCATTTCACTAGCCTCAACGTTATGGTGGGTCTCCACCAAAGAAAACTTGCCAACTTTTGTGTTGACAACACATGTTGGTGACAAAAGTTTCTTTAATTACCCTGTGTTAGCAACAAAAATTGTAAACAAATGTTGAAATCTGTGTTTCCATTTTTGGCGGTAAACATCAAAAGAATACGCTTGCTGCAGATATTATTTCGCTCTGATGGTACGCTTTCAGTTGGGAACATTTTTATGAAACAGAAATATGTCTCTCAATTGCACGAACGAATGAACCCATACGTTAATTGATTTATATCACTTACAAGTGAGACTCAACTGATGAAAATTATGAAAATAAAAATATAAATAAAACCGGCCAAGTGCGAGACGGACTCGCGCACGAAGGGTTCCGTACCATTGACTTTGCCACTCTTAAATATTCATTTTATTTTAATTTTGTTATTTATTATTAAAGTAAAAATACAAATTTGTGAATATTTCAAGTGCCTAAGTGCCTACCTGTTGTCATTATTGATGTCGAGCAGAAAAGGGCAAAAAATCGCGTTTGTTGTATGGGAGCCCCCTTAAATATTAATTTTTTTTTTTTTAGTATTTGTTGTTATAGCAGCAACAGATATACATAATTTGTGAATATTTCAAGTGCCTACCTGTTTTCATTATTGATGTCGAGCAGAAAAGGGCAAAAAATCGCGTTTGTTGTATGGGAGCCCCCTTAAATATATATATATTTTTTAGTATTTGTTGTTATAGCGGCAACAGAAATACATAATTTGTGAAAATTTCAACTGTATAGCTATTGCGGTTCTTGAGATACAGCCTGATGACATATAGACGGACAGACAGCGATGTCTTAGTAATAGGGTTCCGTTTTTACCCTTTGGGTAAGGAACCCTGAAAAGGATGCATGGAAAGGTATCAGTGAGAAACAGAAAATGAAAAATGACAATAAGTCTAGTAATCTCTTCTCAAAGTATTTAATAGTTCAATTCCTCCATGTACTTTTCTTCCTTTGAAGCTTGGTCATACCAAATATTTACAATATTTATGCTTGCGTTTCTTTTTGCACATAATAATAAATACTGCAGCGACTTGCATAATCTCATCGTCGTCGGAGACATTTGCGATGGTAGAGACAGCTTGTTGTCAACTAAAATGTTTCTCAATTCGGTGTGGACAAAATTGAGTTGGTGATTTTCTGGAGAGTTGCAAACAATTGGAAACACTTAAGTTGATAACTATTTCGGTGGAAACGCTTCTTTATTGTTATTTTATTAAAAGAGAATGAATTGTGTAAGTGACTCACCAGAAGTTGAGGACAGTGATAATGAAGTTTGGTAAGTAGCTACGTTCATAATTTTTGATAACATATTCTACGTACCTAATTATAAAGATATGAGTATAATATCATTGTATTTTTATTGTTTACCTCTGATTCTGAAGTGGAAAATTGATTATATAACTCATGTATGAATAAGCTAATAGAATCCGTGAATTTTGCATAACTACTGCGTATTGATAAGTGAATATACCCTTGACGACGTGATATAATCGTTTTGGTGTTTTAGAGCAAGATCCTAGAGCCGCCAGACGTTACTTATTTTCTCGTATTTACTTTCAGTGTATGGATACCTGCTACCTTGTGCCGACGGCCAATTTCCAGGTGTCAGGTGCTAAGAATGGAAAAAACTCAACTCATTTTTCTTATTTTCTCTGTTGATTTTTATATATGATACTCAGGGAACTTCAATACCTTATGCAAGCAGCTAGACCGATCGTATGGGCCAAACATCCCGCCAGACACAAATAAAGTGTCCCTATGAGTATGACAGTATGAGCGAAATGTCATGATTTGCTCATTTAAGCGCGATAGTGATTATCTATGCGCGTCGATCTCCCTTCTATACTTACTGTCATGATATTTCGCTCATACTGTCACACTCATAGGGACACATTATTTGTGTCTGGCGGGATGTTTAGCCCATACGATCGGTCTGGCTGCTTGAATAAGGTATTGAAATAGTTCCCTGAGTATCATATATAAAAATCAAGACTGAGAAAATAAGAAAAGTGAGTTGAGTTTTTTATCCATCTTTAGCACCTGATACCTGCAAATCCAAGTATTCATATACTGAAAGTACATAAGAACACTATTTATCCCATACATATTATTGCTGAGAAAATAAGTGACGTCTGGCGGCTCTGGGATCTTAGACTATTTCGCCTCGTGTCAAAATGTGAATGTTTTCATACTGACGATGTTTTTTTTGTCAAAAAATTCATTCGTTATATAATCGTAACGAATACCACTCGAGCAATCGAAAATAATCTATTATACTGACCTCGTCACTCGACGTATTTTCTTAAAACATCACTCGAGCTGCGCTGTCGTGATGTTTCGCAAAATACGTCTCGTGACTCGGAAGTATGATCGATTATTTTCGATGCTCTTGTGATACTATAACTTATTATAATTTTTACAAATAATCTATCTATTTCTGTACATAATTATCAGGGATCAGAATGAGTAATTAAAGCAAATTTTTTTTAACATTATCAATATTGGTTCATATAAAAAAGTTTGGATTTCATTATCAACTCTTCTGATAAAACTCAGCTCCAATATAACAATGTCTTTTGGATCAATTTCATTTAATAATGATCCAGCAAATCCTACAAGATACAATAATAGTATACTTGCAGTTTTTTCGAGTTACATAAAATTTAATTGCAAAAATATGTGTCCTACTTAAGTTACCACAAATAAATCATTACTAAGATCGTATGTACTGATTAAGCTCATATTTTAAGTAGGTTTTCACTTCGAAAATCTGTTTATCAAAATGGGTGCGATTACTGATTAGTAAAGTTGGACCTAGGACCAAGATAGTTTTTCGTTTCATGACTTTTTATAATGCTTGGCACCAAAAACTCAATTTCATATAAAATATATATATATATATATATATATATATATATATATATATATATATATATATATATATATAATATATATATATATATATATATATATATATATACATATATATATATATATATATATATATATATATATATATATATATATATATATATATTTGTGTTTGTATGTATGTATATAAGAGTTTATTATTTATTTTTTCTACACGATAAAAGGCGCAATTTTTCAATTTTTAAGCAATATGCTTGAAAGTTTGTAAGTAGGTAGTTACGTATAATATCTTGGATGGGATTGCTTTTGGTACGAATTGGTTGGGGGGTTGTCCCCCCGGAGGAGGAAATGAATCTTGTGCACACGATAAAGGGCGCAATTTTGGAGAAATCGGGTTGAAAGTTTGTACGTATGTAGTTTCGTTTGATATCTGGAATGGAATTACTTTTGGTACGAATTGGTTGAATTGGTTGACCCCCCGGGAATGGAAATATATCTTGTTTACACGGTAAATACCGCTATTTTGAAGCAATAGGTTTTAAACCTTGTAAGTAGGTAGCTTCGAATGATATTTTGAATTGGATTGGTTTTGGTACTATGTGATTGGGGGGTTGACCCCCAAAAGAAGGAAATAAACCTTGTTTACACGATAGAAGGCACAGTTCTGGAGCAATAGATTTGAAAGTTGGTATGTAGATAGTTTCTTATGTCATCTTGGATGGAATTGGTTTTGGTACGAATCGGTCACGGAGGGGGAGGAAATAAATCTTCTTTATCCGATAAAGAGCGCAATTTTGAAGCAACAGGGTTCAAAGTTGGTAATCTAAATAGACGGAAGACTGGTTTGAATTTGGTGAAACAATTTTAATTGAACGAGTAGATTTTACTGGATACTGCATGAAAACCTGATTTTTCAAGGCAGCTTGCAGCGATACGGTTTTTTATAATTAATAACAAAATGTTTATTTTCATACCTTTAAAAAAAATTTGCATTAAAATGTTATTACCTTCATTTAATCATTTTTTGAAAATATTATCACTCTCAAGGTTCGTTAGTTTATTACATTGTGCGGGCTATTTATAACATAATATAGCGGGTGCCCCACGACACCTCTCGTCTTTGTTATTATATGTTTTAAAAAATATCCTAAGTCTCTTCAAATTTCAGATTGAAATATATATCGTAGAATTTCGCTAAATTTTTGTGTTTATTTTTAATCTTTGCTAATCGCTATTGAAAACGTGACTTAAATAGTTGGAATTTTGATCAAGCTTCGAGAAACATATTTTTATTCTTCCATACGAATACAATGTAGAATTTCGAATGTGAAAATTATATGCAGTAAAGACAAACTAATGAAGTCGAAACGTACGTTCTCAGAGTTAAAATAAAACAAATTCTAATCAAACATTTCTGAATGGTCTGTTTAATTTTCTTGTTTTCCGAATAATTAATAACTCGCCACATATAAAATGATATTAAAACGTGCTCTCATGTTACTGTATTCGCGGTTACTTCTGATAAAACATTTCCTCCTACCAATCGTTTCTGAAAGCTGTACGTATAGGTATAGTTGTATCAATACCATCACCCAGCCAAATGAGTTTCTGCGTAGAGAGAGCTCAATATCGGAAATTTATGATATAGTCGCAGGTGCCTGGCACTTTCGTTTTTCATTTCAACTGACCCATAGCAGTGGTCCGCGATACTGACCCACCTGTCAATAGTGTCTACGTCATACAAATACCTCGTCCAATTCATAATCGAAATTATCCTAGCGTGCGAGAAAGAAGGAAAACGAGCCGTTATTTAAGGCCTAGTCGGATCGCGTGTTCCGTGACGTACACGAAATCTGCCAATAGGAACGGAAAGAAGGTTTCGAAAAACGCGATAAGTTCGCGACTGTGAGTAAATTGGACTTAACGCGTTTCGATCGAGAGGAAAATAACGAAAAAGTGCGCCGAAAATCGCCTCGAAGTGTGTACAACGTTGAATCGAAACTGTGGAATAATTTATTAGGTTACATATTTAGTGAACGAAACGTCAAATTTAGTTCATAAGTGTTATATGCTTTTCTGTGACCTAATATTCGACTATGTTTCCCTACTATGTCCCATATATGCTTCTCTGTGACCTAATATGCTACTATGCTTCCCTACTATGTCCCAATGTGACGTTTCGATGGTCAGTTTGGAATACAAATATGTGAATTTCGACTTTCTATTCCTATATCGTTTCATATTTAATCACGTAATATATTAATGTATTCATAACGTAATTTTGGAAATTATTCATGAGAAATTGGAGAGAATTACATAATTATTAATCAATTCTTCAGTTGATTCTCTAAATGAACAAGTTCAATGACATTTGGTTCATACCTGTGTCCTGTTGTCCAATCTGTGACCTCGCTTGATTCGGGAAAATTCCCTTAATAATTCGGTCGGGTTTTTGAATGCTGTCATGGAAAAATCCAACATATCTGGAAATGATAAACAAAATTCAAACGAATTATTTATTGATACAAAAAATGCTGCCGTGATGTCACTTTTATTATGCTTCATACCTACCTGCATCTGTTGTTAGTCTCATTTTTTCTGGGCCGCGCTAAATGGCAACGTTTCGTCCCACAAATCTCTACCCGTTCGGTATTTTCTTCAAGTCTCCATTTTTCATCAAGTATGATCACTTAGTCGCATACCAATTGAGAAAGTGTTTAGAATCGAAGATGTGTACCTACGTACATTCTTACACAACTCGTATTTCGTTTTAAGTGAATTTTGCTGTTAATGAGAATTTCTTGTAACGATTAACGAGAACTGGTTTTTTTTGTTACGCAGGATAGAGTGACATCGTTGAGAAAAACTCTTGTGGACTTTTGCTTTTCAAATGGGGCTAAAGCGTATCTAGATATTATGTTCTTAGTTGATCTCAAATTTTAATGTTCTGGATTTTTCTGTGTATATATATATATATATATATATATATATATATATATATATATATATATATATATAATATATATATATATATATATATATATATATATATATATATATTATATTTATATATATATTTATATATATATATATATATATATATATATATATATATATATATATATATATATATATATATATATATATATATATATATATATATATATATCTTCTTCTTTATATATAAAAATGAATCCTTATTTCCCTTGGTCCCGCTATCACGCTTGAACGGCTGGACCGATTTCACTAATTCTTTTTTTGTTGTGTTTTTTATTGTCAGAAGGTTCTTATGAAAAAAAAAATAATAAGAAAATTGCGCGGGAAATTAGAAAATTTGAGAATAATTAAAAACAATATAAAATTATTTCTGAAATTCTTTTTTTGTTGTGTTTTTTATTGTCAGAAGAAGGTTCTTATGAAAGAAAAAATTAAGAAAATTGCGCGGGAATTTAGAAAATTTGAGAATGCTTAACCACCATATAAAATTATTTCTAATCTGTCATTTTTATTTTGTCATGACTTAGAATAGAAAAATTCATATTACTCTCAATTGTTTACCCTTCTACGATCAACCCCTATTTTTGCATCTTTCCAATTTCTTAAATTTTATCCACAGATCCGCAATAGGGCTGCAAGATGGCAATCGAAAATAACAATAGTCGGTTTGAGAATAGGTCGTAATATATTTTTCATACTCCCAATGATTAACATTTTTGCTGGGTCAGATAGATTGATAGATAGATAGTTAGATAGATAGATAGGTAGATATACATCGGCAGATAGATGAATAGATAGAAAGATAGATAGATAAAAATAATTTATATGGCAGAACGTTTGCCCGGTCAGATAAATTGATAGATAGATATGCAGACAGATAGACAGATAGATAGATAGATAGAATCATAGATAGATAGATAGATAGTTAGATAGTTAGATAGATAGAAAGATAGATAACTATCTAGATAGATAGATATAGTTAGATAGGTAGATATAGATCGGCAGATGGTTGTATAGATAAAAATAATTTATATGGCAGAACAACGTTTGCCGGTATATATAAGTATAAGTATATAAGTATTGTTGGTTATGTTAATTTTTTTTAACCACAAATATGTATCTATTGCTATTGTCCTTTCTTGGATAAAAGGTTCAACCACAAAATAATAACTAGTTATTGAGTATTTCATATATTTGTCAGATTAATATAACTTTCTTAAACTATAGCTCAAATATACCAATCAGCACCTAGTTAAATTATAATATTCTGTCATATATGCCATGATTATATTATAACAGAATATTGTAACTTAATTGTGAATGAAAACTGATCAAAATATGCGTATATATATTCCATTTTTTTCATTTTCTCTAGTAATTCCGCAGAATTATTCGTTATCAGGATCGAAAACTTTTTATTAAAGTGCTGATTGAATAATGATAAACTTCTTTCAATTCTTGATAATTTAGAGTTTTATAATATTTTTGCTCGAAGTGTCGTTCATTCACATTCAAATTTTCAGATTATATTGTTTATTAATTGAAACAACGTAGTCTATAATATAGATATAAAATAAAATAATGAAAAGGAACTGGTTTATTTAATAGAAAAACCGCGGAAACTTCTGAATTAAACGTATAGATAGAGATAGTAGAGTAATTATAAAAATTATAATAAATTCACCACTTCAAAATCATACGTTATCTGTAATAATATACTGATATTATACTCATATCTTTATTCACTCCCTATTGAGGACTTTTGGTTGTGATGCTTCTCCATCTGAACCGTACGATCGATATTTTCGATATTTTTCGTGCTACGTTGTTATCGAAAACGGTTTGTAGGTTAAAATTTCAACAATAATCACCAACGGAAAATTTCAAAATTTGATATCACAAAAACGGTCGAAGCTAGAAATATCGTTCGCCAAAATTTGCAGCTTACTAATAGCCATACAAACAAAAATTTGTCATTCCACGGAGTGATAATTATCAAAAAAACAAATCAATTGAAAAAACTGAAAAAAACTATCGCAGCGAGCTGCTTTAGAAGAGCAGGTTTTCATAACGTATCCAGTTTGAAAAATATATGCATTAAATTATGTTTTTTTTCCGATTCCAAAAAAAATGCGTCCTCTAATGTGTAAACAATATTCATTTCCTTCCCGGGGGATCAACCCCCAACCAATTCGTATCAAAACCAATCACATCCAAGGTATCATACGAAACTACGTACTTACAAACTTTCAACCCTATTTCTATAAAATTGCACCCTTTATCGTGTGAACAAGATTTATTTCCTCCTCCGGGGGGTCAACCCTCCAACCAATTCATATAGAAATAAATAGCATCCAAGATATTTTACGAAACTACCTACCTACAAAGTTTCAACCCTATGGTTCTAAAATTGCGCCTGTTATCGTGTAAACAAGATTTATTTCCCTGGGGGTCAACTCCCTAACCAATTCGCATTAAAACCTATTCCATTCAATCATCATACGAAACTACCTACTCACAAACTTTGAATCCTATTGCTCCAAAATTACACCCTTTATCATGTAAACAAGATTTATTTCTTCCCCCAGGGGGTCAATTTCCCCAATCAATTCAAACCAAAACCAATCCCATTCAAGATATCATACAAAACTACCTATGAAGATACAAGCTTCCAACCCTATTGCTACAAAATTCCCCTCCAGGGGGGTCAACCTCTCAACCAATTCGAACCAAAAACAATACCATCCAAGAAATCATGGAAAACTACCTATTTACAAACTTTCAACCCTATTGCTTCAAAATTGCGACCTTTATCGTGTAAAAAAGATTTATTTTTCCCCCAGGGGGGTCAACCCCCCAACCAATTCGAACCAAAAACAATCCCATTCAAGATATACGAAATTACCTATTTACAAACTTTCAACCCTATTGCTTCAAATTTGCGCCCGTTATCGTATAAACAACGCTAAAATACATATGCACATATATATATATATATATATATATATATATATATATATATATATATATATATATATATATAATATATATATATTTATATATATTATATATATATATATATATATATATATATATATATATATATATATATATATATATATATATATATATATATATATATCGGTCCTTGGCGTGTTTTCACCTCTTCTATGTTCACTTTTTAGCCTCACTTTTTGGTTATTTATTTTTTTAAATTTCATTTCACTTACCAAGCCGACAGTGTGAAGACCGGTATGATGTAGTATGTAATAATAATTTTACAATAATTTGAAGTTTAATGTGACTGTTTTGTTTCTGCCTTTAATTGTTCAAATTTGGTGATGATGGCAATTTTAAGTTACTCTCACTGACTTTGTTCTGAACATGTGCACTTTTGTTATGAACGTCAAGATTAATTTTAATTTAAGATCTATGCATACAATCTCATGGACACTGTAAGTTATTTGTTGTTTTTTCCATAAATTGTCCTAGTTTCACTTTGTAATAATATTGTAGCATTCCCTGATGATGACAATAAACATTGTCGAAATATTGGAAAGAGTGTTATGAGAGTATACTTCCTGCATGCTGCGTATCCAACGAGTTTTCTCATAGCTTTATATATATATATATATATATATATATATATATATATATATATATATATATATATATATATATATATATATATATCTTCTTGATAATTATTAGCAATAACAGGCTTGTTGAATATCAAAAAACTCGATTTTATTAAAAAGTTGACGTTTCGACACGACATTCGTGGCTTTCTCGAAACTTTCGAAAAAATTTAAATTTCTTTGACATTTATTCATTTGAAAAAAATTGAATAGAAAAAGACTACTATCCTTCACTAAAATTTTTCGGCTGTGGTCGTTCTCTGTTATTTATTACGTGCTATTCAGTCCAATATTAACATTCAAATCTGTTATTATTAGATGGTAAGGGAAACCACAGAAAACTTTACCCACGTAATGTTCGAAATAGGTTCAAATTATTTTTATTTTGAAAAGTCAAAGAATAGGGTACTATTTATCTTTTTTTCAAAAATTTCTCATTGCGGCTGTGGCCGTCTTCAGATATTAATTACGTGCTATTTAATAATTTGAACCTATTTCGAACATTACGTGGGTAAAGGTTTCTGTGGTTTCCCTTACCATCTAATAATAACAGATTTGAATGTTAATATTGGACTGAATAGCACGTAATAAATAACAAAGAACGGCCACAGCCGAAAAATTTTAGTGAAACATAGTAGTCTTTTTCTATTCAAATTTTTTCAAATCAATAAATGTCAAAGAAATTTCAATTTTTTCAAAAGTTTTGATAAAGCCACGAATTTCGCGGCGAAACGTCAACTTTTAAATAAAATCGAGTTTTTTGAGATTCAACAAGCCTGTTATGGCGGCTCGTGAGGTTTTGGTTTGAGGAGGCTACAAGAGGTGTTAAAAAATACACCATAGGCGAAAATTTTTAGGATTTCAATGTCAACCGCATTATAATTTAAAGAAAATCAAAGTAAAACAAGCACCCTAAGCTATTAATTTGTTTGGAAAAAATTTTTTTTCCTTTCGAGTGTCTACCTTGAGACCTACAACTCCTATTTACAATATTCACAAAAACTCTTCTCAGCCAATTAATCAATTCATCTATTAATAAATTTTTTTTTCACCGGGATAGAAACAATAATTAGACATAAGAGTTTATAAACTTGGGGTAAATCTTGATTCAAATCATTATCAAAAAGGTATTTAATAGTCCCCACATGATTTTCATTTTGCCCCAAAATTTCATTGTCATTATTAACAACACACAATTCAATTTTTATGGCCACCTTATCAAAAAAAGTGTATTTTTGACAAACATTTTCCAAAAGGTTATCTGGAAAATTAGCCGAAAATCCGGTTAACAAATTTTTATTGAGTAAGTCGAAGAAATGCAGTTCTTTCAAATCAGAGAACCTTATTTCTATTTGACCCCTAATAGTATCCAAAATTTCATAAAATATTTGCTTATAGTGAAGCTCCATATCTGCGTAACTGAATTTCTTTCATTTTGGGCTAAATTGAGTCGTATCATCAGTAGTTTGAAATACAGAAAATAGTTTTTTAAAGTAAACTCACTTCTGCACGAAATTCTGAAATTTTTTCCAAATGAAACTTGAGCCGATTTCGTGAGTAAATTACATCTGAAAACTTGTGCTGTGAGATTTGAAAAACTATTTCTGTTTGTTCAAAAATTAATTTAAAGATGTTTAAAAAATATATAAATTCCTTATCTTGTAAGTAAGATATTAATCCGCGTGCTGTATTTAAAGTTACTTTATCGGTGAAAAATTCCTCACTTTCAACTAGGTATAGAATTAAATCCTCAAATCCTAAGCGGCCCCAAACAGAGACATTTTCACTAGTAAAAAGTAAACACTGCCAACAAAATAATTTATTTTTTACCTGTGATCGGGTTAGGCAAGGATGTCTCTCATAATTCCGTGAATTAAAACCGCGGTTTTGTTTTCTATTACGCTGCACCAAATTGTTTAATTCAGGGGTAGGTCGCAATGTTTATATCAAAACTTTATCCTCATAACTTTGTGCACTAAAGTTATGGGATAACAAATATTCCACTAAGTCACCATTGAAATTTTTGAAATTAACTTCAGTAACCAAGCGAGCTATATAAGTAAACACGCCGGCCATTAGACAAGATAATACGATCACACTACGATTTCCAACGAATTCACTCGATGTCACGCGAAATTCTATAGTTGTGATTGGTCGACATTGTATAAGATTGGGTCTCGATCGGTGTTGCCATTTACATGTGTTTTGCTTTTCTATTGCAATTAAGTATTCATTGGGAGTATTTGCACCGTTGTTTGCTTTTCTGTAGCAGCCATAATGAACGTTGAGAATATACCTTTCCATGCCTCCGCAGCGTTGCCACAAATCTTGAAATTAATGAAATGCAGTAAATGTAAATACCTTCTATCGTAGTTAATAAATTAAGTATATTATATAATGTAGGTTGAAAGGAAGGTAGGTGCATAAAATAATATGATTTTGATTAATATGAATATGCTGAATGCTGACTATTCAATATAATATTTTAGTGATACACGGAATATTATTGAGGAGGCTTAGCCTCCTTAGCCTCCTTTGACTAGCCGCCCCTGATATATAATATATATATTATATATATATATATATAGATATATGAAATTGAGTTTTTGGTGCCAAGCATCATAAAAAGTCATGAAACGAAAAACTATCTTGGTCCTAGGTCCAACTTTGCTAATCGAACCCATTTTAATAAGCAGGTTTTCAAAGTGAAAACCTGCTAAAAAATCACTGTCTAATATAATTCGACCCATTTCACGCAGTATGCTGCAATCATTACCAAGTATTTATAAGAGTATCTTAATGAAATTTACAAATACTGATACTTACCTGACATTATCATCGCAATCCTCAACATCTACTGAATCACTTTCACAATTCATTCTATATTAATAAAATAACAACAATCAACCGTCTGTGGTCCATGTGGTTGGCAAATTGTCTAGGGCACAGACGGTACCGGTTTCGAATCCCCGATAAGATGTGGAGGTTGTGATTATCCAGAATTGCAATTTAAAAAATTACATATAGGCGAGCATATAGGTATCTACGTGTACTATGATCTGCTGGGTAATTTACTAGCTTACGAATCCATTAGGGGAGATGATGGAGCACAGGCGAATACTCGCCTGTGTCCCATCATCCCCTTAAAAAAAATAATAACAACTATACGAATACAGATGTCTGATACAGTTTTATTGGCTGTAACGTGCTATAAGGAATTTCTTTCTTAGAATTATTCCATTAGATGGATTATGCACCATTGCGCTTGCAAGCGAAGTTTAATAAATATCTTCTTTTTCGTTTTAAATAGCTTCGTGGTTCCATACTTCGTCTCAACCTTGTATACACAACATTAGGTATTCACTGCAGGGATATCTTAAACTCGAATTTAAATGGGAATATTCAACGTAACGTCAATTTAGTATATTTGACCGAAATTGATTTAACAGAAAAATTGTATCAGGCAACATTTTTTTTTCTTTATACCCCCCATAATTCTCGCGGCAGTTTATAAAGCCACATTTTCCTCCACGGTCGCTGGTCGTCGGCGACTACGACCCAGTCGCAGCGACTGATTCGCCATGAACTTTCGGTTTTGCTCCAATTGTTGACACAGCGAATTTAGTTTAAAAAAATGGAAGATACTAGAAGAAAATGTTTAATTCTGTTGTTGCAAACTATCAAGATGAGGAAATTATCTATCTCAGTTTGCTGCAAGAACGCGAAAAAAGGAAAGACATTTTACCAATGTTTAAAAGAAGAAAAGTGGAAGAATTTAAGTCAATTTTAATAAGAAATCCTTTAAGAGATAACCAAACAAAGTTTAAACAATTTTTTAGAATTTCACGTTATCAGTTTAATTACATACTAGAACTCATACAAAATGATCTTACGATTCTTCCCTATAACCGTGTGACGGAACCAATAACCACATCAAAGAAGTAAGCAATAACATTACGGTAAGCTCACTAAACTTTTTATTTTTTAAATCTTTATTTAACAATTGATCTGTTCTACAATTAGTGAAATAAATTGTTAGGGTAGAACTTTGTTGTTGAAAACTGTCTATCCTGTGTTCCTGCTGTACCCAGTTTGTTGGTGATAATATAGTTGGCTCTAGATCTGTAGGTGATTGGAGGGGTGAATTTTTAGTACTCGTATCATACGAAGAATGCGACAGTTGATATGGTGGACTTTCTTATTCACCAAAAAAAAAAACCATAAAATCAATACAGAACAATTGTGTGCTTCTCTGAATTTAGTACCTGGCAGAATCGGAGGGGGCACACGTTGACGCTCAGCGCTTTCTAGCAGGTCCAGCTTCAGTTGCTTGTTGTCATTCAATATGTGGCAGACGGGACTGGCGTAATAAAAAGGCGGTTGCAAAATGCGCAGGCGCTAGCCGTTCCACATAGCTTTAAGCTATGTAAACAATCGGGGTAGCAGTTATATTTCTATCCATCCAGGATCCCTGCGCCCATCGAGGTAACCAGCCAGGCTCCACTGTGCACGGGTACGTTGCCAACTATGGAAACATTGTTACATCGCAGTAAGCGAGTAAGCTACCATCCCGGCTACCAGCGTGCATCCCGGGTCCACTCTGTAAATACCCTAAAGGCGCGTTTTCCTCCACTTTCGCCAGTCGCCAACGACTGCGACTGAGTAGCGTCGACCAATTCGTCAAGACATCTCCAATGCATTTTAAATCATCCTGTTTTCCTAGCCGCTACTCAGTCGCGACTACCAGCGTCCGGTCGCCGTTCGTCCAGTCGCGAGTAGCTGCTCATATTCGGAAGGGGTGCCGCGATAATCCGTCGACGAAAGTTAGTTTGCGTAGGGCTGTGGTTATAGTGGATGCGTTTTCTGACGTTTTCTGCGTTTTCCGACCAACTAGTCGGACGTACACGTCAGATCTCGCAGGAATGAATCAAATACATAATAATATATCACTATGGTTATAGTGCTTGCGAATCGGTCGTCAGATGACGTTAGAAGTCGTTCAAACGCTTTGATATTTCATTCGACTTTGTGCGAACGTCAAAATGGATATTGAAAAATTGATATCATTAGTTTTCGACATATTCACTTTTTCCCGACAGTAATAAAACTTTTAATAGCGGACTTTCTACATACTGATAATATTCTTCAAAATTATTATTGTTGATATCCAAGTTTTATGTGAGTTACGAATGACAGTCTAGGTGCGAACACAGAACCAAGTACGCATTGACTATAACCACCGTTGTCTGACGAACAGTTCTGACGTGTACGTCCGACTAGTTGGTCGTCAGAAAACGCATACACTATAACCGGAAAAACTCTTTGAATTTTGTTTCGTTATCTGTCAGGTGGTTCTGGATTAATATTGCCTGAAATCCTTCCAATCGTCTATTTCGGAACATTGCTAATTCTTCGCTTCTCTGTTTCTCAGATTCTAACGTTAACATGAGAAGCAGATTTTCCTCCTGCACTTGATAATTTAATAACATTAACATTAATGATTTTTTTGAAATATTAATTTTTCTTGTGCTGAACAGACCAGAACGAGGGACAAATACTGATTGACGCAGGCTAGCGGGTCGCAGTCGTCTCCGACTGGCGAAGGTGGAGGAAAACGCGCCTGAATGAATAGGTCGCAGCTACTACCAGTCGCGGCTACTCAGTCGCAGTCGTCGGCGACTGGCGAAAGTGGAGGAAAACGCGCCTTAAGAGCAGGCAGGCGATCCAGTCGTTGGCGAACAGCGAAGGCAGTTCAGTAGCAGCGACTAAAGAATTATAAGAAAACATTTCAAAGGATATGCTGATGTTTGCCGAATTGGTCGGCGCTACTGGGTCGTAGTCGCCGACGACCAGCGACAGTGGAGGAAAACGCGGCTTAAACAAATCAGCGACAAAATGAGTTTTAGTCGCAGCAAAAAACAGATAGCACGACACAATAATGTATCATACGACAAAAAAGCATCAAATGGGAATTAAAGGATATAGGACACAATAATGTTTACGACAAAAAAATAACTTTATAAAGAAATAAAAAACTAACTTTTCACAGGTTGAAATAAAAATCTATTGAGTAAACGCGTTTCGTCATAACATTGACTTCATCTCGTACTAAACTATGGTATTACAAAACAATCTATTTATACGAAAATTGAATATATAAGAGGGGTTCCTAGAGAAACTAAATAACAATAAGCAATTCATTCTGAGCTATTAGTAGGTACCTACTTTGAACAGATTAAGGAGAGGAGAAGGGTTTACTTCAATCTGGTCGTTAACTGAATTACCGGAATTTTTATATTTATTTATGTATAGGGATTCCCAACAGTTGGTTTTATGGAGACTATTTTCAAATTGTAATATATTATAATTGTGATTAAAGGTATGGTTTTCTTGAATAAGATGACACGCATGATAAGAATCAGTTTTCTGCTTAATATAGCTACGTTGGTGTTCGTGTATTCGAGTTTTGAAATTTCTAATTGTACATCCTATATAGAATTTTTCACAATCGTTACAGTCGAGTTTATAAACACCAGTACGTTCATCTCTATGAATTTTTGATTTGTTGTTTTTAATCAATTTTCCAATGCTATTATTGGTTTTATATGAAATTTTGAAATTTTGTTTTTGAAAAAACAATTTCAGGTTTTCGGAAGTTTTGCCAAGTATGTTAAACTGCTAAATACTCTACTTTTTTCGGATATAAGTGGGTACATTTCTGAAATTGCCATTTTGTATTTTTTCCTCTGAATGAGGCTGTCAATCATATTAGGTGAATAACCATTATTTACTGCCATTTGTTTAATTATATGCAATTCCTTCCGAAAATTAACTTCGGACAACGGAATTTTGAAAAGTCTATGAATCATACTATGATAAGCCGCTTATTTATGTGAAAAAGGGTGTAGTGATGTGTTATGAATTGTAATATCTGTATGAGATGGTTTATTCATAATACATCACTACACCCTTTTTCACATAAATTAGCGGCTTATCATAGTATGATTCATAGACTTTTCAAAATTCCGGTGTCCGAAGTTAATTTTCGGAAGGAATTGCATATAATTAAACAAATGGCAGTAAATAATGGTTATTCACCTAATATAATTGACTCATTCAGAGGAAAAAATACAAAATGGCAATTTCAGAAATGTACCCACTTGTATCCGAAAAAAGTAGAGTATTTAGCAGTTTAACATACTTGGGCAAAACTTCCGAAAACCTGAAATTGTTTTTTCAAAAAAAAAATTTCATATAAAACCAATAATAGCATTGGAAAATTGATTAAAAACAACAAATCAAAAATTCATAGAGATGAACGTACTGGTGTTTATAAACTCGACTGTAACGATTGTGAAAAATTCTATATAGGATGTACAATTAGAAATTTCAAAACTCGAATACACGAACACCAACGTAGCTATATTAAGCAGAAAACTGATTCTAATTATGCGTGTCATCTTATTCAAGAAAACCATACCTTTAATCACAATTATAATATACAGTGGGCCCCCGGTAATCCGGCCCCTGTCTAATCCGGCGCCCCTTGTAATCCGACATGCCTATCATTATTGAATGTAAGTTCACATGCATAATTTTGCGAAAAAAATTGATGAATATTTTCATACTTCAAAATTTGATTTTTATTCTTAGTTTTTGATTATGCATTTGTTTGTATACAATTATTTCATAATGTGAAATTTAGTTATTATTTTCTGTAAGTTCCATAGCATTAATAAGGTTAATTTTATAATCAAACGTAAGCTGTCTATCGTGGTGTTTAATTTACTAAATTCGACATACATAGGTATGTAGTATATTATGATTTGTAGTTCAGATAGAATCTTATCATTTTGATCTGTAACTTGTCGGACTACAATGTACTCTTTTTCAAAAAATTCCGACATATAGGGGGTCTTGGGGGTCTTAGGCAGTACTCTATAATCCGACAAATTCGATAGTCCGACACGGCCCTGCAAAACGTTTGTCGGATTACCGGGGGTCCACTGTATTACAATTTGAAAATAGTCTCCATAAAACCAACTGTTGGGAATCCCTATACATAAATAAATATAAAAATTCCGGTAATTTAGTTAACGACCAGATTGAAGTAAACCCTTCTCCTCTCCTTAATCTGTTCAAAGTAGGTCCTACTAATAGCTCAGAATGAATTGCTTATTGTTATTTAGTTTCTCTAGGAATCCCTCTGTTATATTCAATTTTCGTATAAATAGATTGTTTTGTAATACCATAGTTTAGTACGAGATGAAGTCAATTTTATGACGAAACGCGTTTACTCAATAGATTTTTATTTCAACCTGTGAAAAGTTAGTTTTTTATTTCTTTATAAAGTTATGAATATGAACTTTCACCAAGTAAATGCCAATTCCATTCAATGACAAAAAAATAGTTTAATTGGAATTAATAGATACTACACGACAGGATGAAGGATAATGCATTACAAGACAAAAAAAATATTGTCGAAAAATGGTGAAATAACCGACTAAAATTGATGTTTTGAGAGCCAATAAAACAAAAATATATTTCATTTATTTATATTAACGTAGATAATACAAACAGACTTTGTGAACTAAACTAAAAAAATTCTAAATTTAAAAAATAGATAGATATTTTCAACATATTCAAACTAAAAAACTTCTCAATTTAAAACAAAGATACAGACCAATTACTTTACAATTACAACTGTTAACGTTTACACACAAAACATAAAACACTCTCAAAATATCCAATGATATGAAATATGTTTGGGCTTGTTTGGGGGTTTCCCTCCTATTTTGTAGGCTGGCGTTGTTTGCTGTAGCTAAACGTTCGACGATTCAACGTGTTGCCAAACATGAGAATTTTTAATTTAAGTCGTTAATTTCACATTTTTTGTCGGGCTGCTTTATGTCGTTGCTAACACATTTTAACCGTGGAAGATAAAATTCTGGCGCTCGATCGATTTAATTACAGTAAGAATATTTTCCTGTCGTGCAATCTCCATTTTTAAAATGTTGTGCAGTGTACATTTTTAGCGATCAAGGATAATTTATAATGTTTAAATCATATTTTGGCCGTGTTGAACATTTTTTTGCTGTTCGAAAGACATATTTTGAAATTACTTCACCATTTTTTGTCGTGCCGATAAATCGCACCCGAATTTAAATACTCATCATGAACTGCGCGAAGAGTGTTTCTCGTCGCACTCAACTTCCCAATTTGTTTAATTTTTCCGACCATAACTTTACGTATAGGTTTCGGAGTTTGTATTATGTCCAATAATTATGTTTCACCTCGGATCATTCGATGGCCAGTCGGATTTTTCTACCAGTTTACGACCGTATTCGGTATGTTTAAGCGGTGTTGGCTCAATCGCAGTTTTGTGAACTCCGTTCCCTGAAAAGTGAATTCCTTTGAGTGTTTTCTGGATGTTCTACGTGTTCAGTTCTCGAAAAGCACTGGAATTAAGCCAATTTCGAAAATTCAGTGTTTCAACATTCGCTTTCAAATTTGTCGATAATATGAAATTGTATGTAAAAAATATACGAAACGAAGGGAAAATACGACCTTAGTGACGGCGCTCAGCTGCTCATGCGGTATTTCTTGAAGAATGCTTTTATAGGTGGAAACTACTATTGTTATTTTAAATGACAATGTTAACAATACTTGAGTATAAAATATTCATCGTTATCGAGATTAAATGATACTTAGATCGATCACTTCATTACTCCCTCAGTAATTAGTTTTTAAATATCATCATAATCTTTAAGTTTAGAAATGACTTTTTCTATTCTGCTAATGGCTTAGAAGTAAATAGCTTTCATTTTATTTTGAATACAGGACTTTTATTTCTGCCAAAGTAAATCACCATATTTAAAACACAGATAGTAGGTATACTTGATAAATTGATTTCATATCTTTTTTTTATTTTTACATTAGTAATATTAAACTAATTAATAATTAATGTGATGGATGAGTGCGTATTTTCTCAGAACGTGGAATTAAACTGATCGACAGTCCACCCTCATTTGCCTTCTCAAGTTGATTTTCACTATGTACTTGCTTTTCATTACAGCGGCCGCCGAAAATCTAGTTTTTCACAGTAAGTCGTAGAAAATTTAATAAAAATCCACTGGGGTTTTTCACTTCAACGGGGTTCATCTTTCACTAAAATCGAAAATTCTGTCAATCCCATGCAGTCAAATTTGGCTTTCGAACTTTTTTCGAATGATAACTCGATGTGAGTCTCTTCTTATCCACTGGGGTTTTTCACTTCGAAGAGAGTATTCATCTTTCACTGAAATCGAAAATTCTGTCAATCCCATGCAGTCAAATTTGGCTTTCGAACATTTTTCGCATGATAACTCGATGTGAGTCTCTTCTTATCCACTGGGGTTTTTCACTTCGAAGAGGGTATTCATCTTTCACTAAAATTGAAAATTCTGTCAATCCCATGCAGTCAAATTTGGCTTTCGAACATTTTTCGCATGATAACTCGATGTGAGTATCTTCTTATCCACTGGGGTTTTTCATTTTAACGAGGGTATTCATCTTTCACTAAAATCGAAAATTCTGTTAATCCCATGCAATCCAATTTGGCTTTCGAACATTTTTCGCATGATAACTCGATGTGAGTCTCTTCTTATCCACTGGGGTTTTTCATTTTAACGAGGGTATTCATCTTTCACTAAAATCGAAAATTCTGTCAATCCCATGCAGTCAAATTTGGCTTTCGAACATTTTTCGCATGATAACTCGATGTGAGTCTCTTCTTATCCACTGGGGTTTTTCACTTCGAAGAGGGTATTCATCTTTCACTAAAATTGAAAATTCTGTCAATCCCATGCAGTCAAATTTGTTTTTCTAACTTTTTTCGCATGATAACTCGATGTGAGTCTCTTCTTATCCGCTGGGGTTTTTCACTTCAACGGGAGTATTCATCTTTCACTAAAATCGAAAATTCTGTCAATCAAATTCATGCAATCAAATTTGGCTTTCGAACTTTTTTCGCATGATAACTCTATGTGAGTCTCTTCTTCAGCAGATGTAAATTCCGATGGAGCACTTTTGTTGTATGGATCTTGAATCCGAGCAAATCAATCGTAATTTTGATCAATATAGTATTTCTCAAACTAAATAATGAGTTGTGATAATTATATGCCTTCGAAATATGGTTTTCATATCTTGAGTGCATTAGACGTCAAATATTAGATAAGAATATTTGATATCATCTTTTCTATAACTTGAGCTCTTCATGAAAGCTGATATTTTGTCCGTTGATTTCAAAGAGTGACTCTCTCTTATATGTTTTCCGAAAGATATTCCAGAATATTCCAGATCTATCGCAAAAGGCACATCAACATGTCCAGCCTGATCATACCTAACGATCCAGAAGGCTTGACAACTTGCAAGAATTTTCTGCGATCACGAGCTAATTTTACACAAGATCAAGTGAAAATAGACCACCCCAAAATTTCCGATATTTGTGGGTTTTTACATAATTTTTTGTTGAGTTATGCCAAACGTGTCACGACGCCTCTTTGAAGTGACCCATGGCGCCCCGGGGCGTCGCGGCTCACAGTTTAGGAAACTCTGATCTAATCTATATATAAATACGCGAAGAGAAAACTTTGTAACCGTTTTTACGTATATGGAGCGCATTGAGGACTGTGAGATTTGACATAGATACAGTTGATAAGATAATTTAAGCTAAGATAAGATAATTTATTAATGTCAAATATACACAAGTCATGTATTTACACAAGTCAAAATAAAATATAGGAAACAGTACAGTCATTGACATACATTAACATTTTAAAAAAGCAAACATATTAAGCAACTTACAAATTACAAACAATACTTCGATAACAGTACATGTGTTAAATAATTAAAAATTAACATATAATGTCGAAATCATATAAAATTACCTACAGAAACTATATAAAACTATAAACAACAGTTCACTTTAAGTTATTGGAAATTTACTGTGCTAAAATCGGAATCCATGAATTCATCATATGAATAAAATGCAGATCTAAGTAAAAATTTCTTAGTTTTATTTTTAAAGATATTAATCGGAAGATTTCTCACCTCTAAAGGTAGTCTATTATAAAATGAAATAGATGTGAATCCAAAGCTTTTCTGGCTCTTACTAAGACGGCAGTAGGGAGTTTCCAGCATTTTTTGCGTGTGTTGTACATATGTATATCTTCTCTTTTAGTTGAATTTTGGTGATTCTCGCTGGCATAGTATAAAGCTTGTTGAATGTAAATACATGGAAAGGTAAGAATTTCCAGACGAACAAAAGAGTCCCTACAATCATCTCTGTATCCCTTTCCGTCGATTATACGAACAGCTCTACGCTGTAGGGCAAAAATACGAGTCCAATCCGCGGCTCGGCCCCAAATAAGCACAGCATATGATAGCAGCGAGTGACAGACCAAAATATGATGTTCGTAATATTTGCATTGATACACTGTTAGCAAGGTTTCGTAATGCATATATATTTCTACAGAGCTTTTTAGATAAACTCTCAATATGTATATTCCATCTCAATGTAGGATCCAGATGGATACCCAAAAATTTTACCGAGTCTTCAGGTTCAAGAATGACTGGTGTGTAATCCCTTAGCGTAAATACCATGTAATTCGTTTTTGATGTGTTTAGTAGCAAGTCATTGGCAGCAAACCATCGCTCCGCGCTGGACTGTGCCGCACACACCCTCTCCTCTAGTTCATTATAGCTTTTGCATTGCATAGATACCGTGGTGTCGTCGGCATAGAGAATTAGATCACAGAACTCATCATTCAGGCCCTGTGGTAGATTATTGATGTATATTAAAAAGAGCAGAGGCCCCAGAATAGAGCCCTGCGGAACACCTACCGATAAACTCCTCTCTGCCGACCGCACCCCAGCATACTCTACACTCTGCGTTCTGCCAGATAAGTAAGATTGTATTAGTTTTAAATCTATATCCTTAAACCCATAGCATTCCAGCTTTTTAAGCAAAACATAGTGGCTGTATAGTTCGTATCTTCCAGAGAAGTTAGAATATTTGAGACAAGTTCGGCAATAGCAGAGACAGTGCTATGGCCTTGACGAAAGCCATGCTGGGATTCAATAAAAATATTATTTTCTTCAAAATGCCTACCTATCTTGATGGCCATACATTTCTCCATAATCTTGGAAATTACTGGCAGCAGAGATATGGGCCTGTAATTTCCTATCTCATCCACATTTCCCTTATTTTTATAGATGGGTACAACCAGGGATTTTTTTAATACATCAGGAAAGATGCCCTCTTTCAGACATTGATTGATGAGTTTCGTTATGGGATACAGAATTATTTCCCTTATTGTTTTTATAAGTTCAGTACTCATGCCAAAAATGTCTCTACTAGATTTGATCTTTGAATTTTGTATGACATTTCTAACCTCAATGTAACCAACCTGTCCAAAACCAAAAATCGGATATGCTTGCTCTATGTTACCATAGCACAGTCCCTCCCAGCCCTGTGGAGTTTGAACACAGTCAATAAGCTCCCTCGCAATGTTGGAAAAATAATCATTGAATGAGTCAGCAGAAATAGCATCTGTATTTTCAGTCCTAGGCTGGCAGGTCCTGTTTCTTCTCACTATATCCCAGGTGGTCTTCGAGATATTCTTGGCACTGGACAGAAGCCTGTCATTAGCAGCTATCTTCGCATTTTTTATTTCGCACTTATATTTTTTTCTAAAATTATTACGAGAAATAAGTAGGTCCTGTGTGCCAAATGTTTTGTACAGCTCATTTAGAAAGTTTAACTCATCTCCCATTACTTTTAGGTCATTATTGAACCAATTAATTTCATGACTCGATTTGTTAGTTTTTTTATAGTTTTTTTCAGGGAAGCTTGCTAGAAAAGCTTCCTGCATCATGTTGTTACGCATTGAGAATTTTTCATTAACTGGTAAATCTACATCATCAACGAAGTCCCAATTACATTGTTCAATTAGAGTATAAAATTTATTTTTTCCTATCTGAGTAATTGGTCTACATGTTTTATTTTCTTTTTTACTAAGTATGTTTCTACATCTTATTCCCACTGTCAGTGAGTTATGATCAGATAAATATATATCATCATTACCTTTATAAACGATATCCACCTCACCACTTATTAAAAAGTTATCAATGCAGTTTTTTAACCTAGTGCCTGAGTAAAATGTCTGCTGCAGGCCGAAGCTGCCTACCAAATCCAGAAGTGTCTGTGCCTCTCTCTGATGGGAGTCGAGCCGCACATTGAAGTTGTTATATAGACCTCTATAAAGTTAGCACTACCACATGCGAGATAAAAGGTGGCATAATGTGATTAATTTGTTGCTTTTTCCTCGTGATTTTGTCGTGCAAAAAAAAATTTGTCGCGAAATTTGAAAAAAAAATCAATGGTAGTGCTAACTTGATATTAAGTTAGCACTACCACCTCTGGAAAACGGTCTTCCAATGATCGAACAAATGTCGCATCTGGTACATAATTTGTCGCTTTTTGTCGTGCAAAAAAAATTTTTGTCGCAATTTTTTTTCCTTGTATCAATGATAGTGCTAATTTGGTATCAAGTTAGCACTACCTCCCATCTTCGGATATTCTGATGAAAGTCTCGTCTCGCGCATAATTTGTCGTTTTTTTGTCGTGATTTCGTCGTGCAAAAATTAAATATGTCGCGAAATTTTTTTTTTATAAACTTAATGGTAGTGCTAACTTGATTTTGAGTAAGCACTACCACCTCTTGAAAACGGTCATCAATGATCGGACAAATGTCGCATCTGGTGCATAATTTTTTGCTTTTTTGTCGTGATTTTGTGCAAAGAAAAATTTTGTCGCAAAATTATTTTTTTTCAAATCAGTGGTAGTGCTAACTTGATATTAAGTTAGCACTACCACCTCTGGAAAACGGTCTTCCAATGATCGGACAAATGTCGCATCTGATGCATAACTGGTCGTTTTTTTGTCGTGCAAAGAAAAATTTTACGCGAAATTATTTTTCCATAAATCGATGATAGTTGATATCAAGTTGCACTACCAACCATCTTCTTATATTCTGATAAAAATCTCGTCTCGCGCATAATTTGTCGTGATTTTGTCGTGTAAAAATTAAATATGTCGCGAATTTCATTTTTCGATGAATATAAAATTCCCATAGTTGACCATAAAGTAAAACCATTGATGGGTCACCACACAATGCATATTCTTGAGGCTCAATATTAATCAATTGATAAAGGCTGTTTCTTATAAAAACTCAATTAAATTTATTCCAAACAAATGGTTTCTAATCTGTTCAAAAACAGAGTCTTAGTATAAGACAAAATGAGTGGTGGTAAAAAAAACTTCTCGCCGAAAATACTAATTTCATTACACATGAAAAAAATTTGATTTGGAAACTTTAAGAAAACTGTGTTCGTTTTAATTTGATAAAAGTCTGGCGCAACTAATTTTCAAAAAGTCTCTCAACACTACTGCGAAGCGTAGGGAGGGAAGACAAATATTATGTTTCCGGAAGTATAATTAAAATTTCTCTTAGTACACACAAAACAGCAATAACTTACATTTACTGGATAATCATAGGGAATAAAGCGTAATGTGTGATAAAAATATGAAATATACGTTAGTTTCCATACTTTTTTATTTTTAATAATGTTCTTTTTATATTGCACGGACAGATAGGTCATTATTAGACATATTGGAAACGCACATATTGAACATATAGAATAAATAATAATAATAGATGTCTATATTTTACATAAAATGAACAAGAAAAATTTTTCAATAATTAAAATATCAAAAATCTTCCAAGGGAGCTGGTTATATGTATTCCGCGACGCGAAATCTGCATTCACAATGCATACAATCTCCCTTGGAAGGTTGTTTGTAATATTCGAATTACTGAAAAAATTTCCTTGTCCACTTATGTGATATATGAAATTTACGCATGAATTCATTGTTGTAAATATTTTACACAAAAAATACTTTGCCTAAAATGTGAAGGTTTAAACCAGAACACTAAAATAAAATAAGGCCCTCTTCTGAGATAAAGGGTTTTTTATGTCAAAATCTAAAAATCGTTTCTGGCTTGAGATATTTTTTTCATCATACTTGTTAATGGGATTAATCATATTGAAATATATTAAAATTCATTAAGATCTAGTATCTCCCCCCTACCAAAGGAGTCAGTGCCGGATTAAGCCAGCGCGGGGCCTGTAGCAAATTCGGCCCAGAGGCCCTTGGTTTGCTTTCAGTTCTCAAGTTTATGGTATTCAAGTCAGATTAGAGAATAAAATCGAGAATGTGTGTACGAGAAAACCCGGAGCGGCAATGTGGGAACACGTATATCTGTGTACGTGTAATGATACCAGTTTCTGAAATAAACATACATATTATTTTTTATTACTATTACAAATCAAATTGGTTGGTTTAAATATTCATTAGGTACAATAAAAGTTACATACGAAAAATCAAATTCAAATTTATATTCATGTGAGTAAATGGCATCCATGATACTTGTGAAAGAACTATTTGAGCAAATTTGCCTACGGTCAGTTAGCTGATTGGGTTTGAGCCATCAGAACTGACAAGAAACTGTCACAAGTGATGGTTTTTTTTCATTCGCCAAGGGTCACAAGTGATGGTGTTACAATAATATGGTGTAATGTAAACTGATTCAACTAAAATACAATGCTAGACAAAAAATGTGAATCAAACATACAACCTTAGCAACCTTATTCTGCACTTGTTTTTAATATTACCGTTTAGTACTAAAATATCGAGAACTAGTTCCTAAAACAGTACCCACACGAAGCTTATTCAAAGACCCGAACAACTCGAATTCAAAATAATTTTTCAGGAGAATGGCTCACATCTAAAGAGCTTTTTACAGGTTTTTACGTTGTGCCAAATATAAAGGTACATCAAATTCTAATAGTTTGATAGTCAATAGAATCCTATTTTATTTGTTCGGCATTTACGACTTGCTCGATCGGTGACAATATCAGGGAATTTTCGGGTTAGTTTTACAGTGCTACCAAATTGCGTGTAGTGCAGTGCAAGTTATGAGGCCAGCGCTCAATTTTTAGAAATGTGTTACAACTTAAACTTATTGTTGTAGATTTTGAGTGCCTAAGCGCTTCGCGTTTAAGGCATGCAAGATATTTTACGTTTATTTTTTGCCCCAATTTGCGGGGCCCGTAGCATTTGCTACTCTTGCTACGTGGCTAATCCGGCACTGAAAGGAGTACAACAGTGACAAGGCGGATGTTTCCTTCCTATATTCCCCGCCACTTGAAAAATTATCATTTCAGTAGAATTTTTCTATTCTCCAATGTTTTTTATGTAAATTCTTTATTCGTACCGATTAAGGCAAGATTTTGCTAGATATTTATAATTGAACATAACGCTGCAAGATCGTGTGTTTTTAAATCTGAAAGTATGTTTCATAGTATGATTTATTTTTTATCATAAGATTTAATTTAGTACATGAATAAAATAATGTAGTTTGCTATTTTAATAGGTCATCAAAAAACAATTTTAGGATTTTGACATAAAACACTGTATCTCAGTCTTATTTCATTTAAAAGGTTTGGTTACAATCTTCACATTTTGGGCTCAGGATTTTCTGTGTAAAATATTTATATCTATTAATGAATAACCCTGTATTTAGTTACGTAGTGTTACAAATACATTAATTTATTCATTATTATTTGTACACGTTCGCATCTGACGCAATAAAACAATATTCGATACTAAACGTATAATTTTTTCTTGATTTTGGTCTATCGGGATTAGACGACGGCCTTCAGAAACCTTGACGAGGAAAAGGGTAGCGGTAATTGTAGCCGGCAGGGCCACTTCGATCGATACGGTAGAAATTTCCATAAAAACGACCGTGACAGGTAATTTTCGTGAGTATCTTTTCGCGAATTCTCAGAAATACGGACCTGTATTCAATAATACTTGCAATGATTATAGAAGTGTACCCTTTAACAAAAGAATCTCAATAACATTAAGACTCGAAAATTAATGATTTGCAGTCGAATGTCCACCTCTGCGACCAGTTTGATTTTTCAAGTTCACGAAAAGAACCTGCTTCGTTTTAAGTCATCTATAAGTTAAATTTTGATTGCATAATTTGATTATGTATTCTGAATCAGTTATTTAATCTTCTGAATTCTAAATGAAAATTTAAACTTTGGAAATTTGACGTTATTTAAAAAGCAATTGTTCTGATAAGCCTACTCCTTGAAAATTCGCTGTTCTCATATGAGACTAATGTGAATAAAATATAATTGAATTCAGAAAAATGTGATAAGTTTTATGCCTTCGAATAGAGGCAAATTAGGTTTATTGCCTTTTTATTATCTTTGGATCTTGACTGTGCTTTGAGTTTTCCAGAAATGGTCGTTAACTTTGAATTTAATGGTTATATTTTAGAGAATTTCAACTAGGATATAAAGAGTATATTTACGGCGATAAATATATATTATATATATATATATATATATATATATATATATATATATATATATATATATATATATATATATATATAATATATATATATATATATATATATATATATATATATATATATATATATTTATATATATATATATATATATATATATATATATATATATATATATATATATACATATATATATATATATATATATATATATATATATATATATATATATATATATATATATATATATATATATATATATATATATATATATATATATAAAATTAAGTGAACTAGGATATTTATTTGAAACTAATCAAACAAACCTCCTAGCGGAGCTGGTTATAAGAGTTCACGAAGCATCGAAATATCAACATCTACCCCAGACGGTAATTGTTCGAAATGTTAATTTGTTTATCACAATCGATGGAAATTGATAGACAGACTCTTATAACCAGCTCCGCTAGGAGGTTTGTTTGATTAGTTTCAAATAAATATCCTAGTTCACTTAATTTTATAACCACGGGCGTGTTTTCCGTTTAACACGAATAATTCTTACTTATATATATATATATATATATATATATATATATATATATATATATATATATATATATATATAAATATATATATATATATATATATATATATATATATATATATATATATATAAGTAAAATACAAAATGTTAGAATATCTAAAAAAAAGAATTTTTATCAGGAAAAATTATTTTAATTGGTGATAAAGATTTCATATTTAAATATTATTCCATTATAAAATATGATGTTTGTATGTATACCATTATTAATTTTTAAATCAAAACATGGCTAGAATTTTATGTTCGATAGATAATTTGAGATATTGTTGTATTTTCGTGTGCTGTACAGAGTGGTCTAATTTCGATGTTTGTATAGGGTATCTCGGAAACTATAGGAGGTACAAAAAACTTTTTGAAAATAGCTTCGTTAGGTTGTCTTCTTTCTGGGTAGTGAATGAAATGTATCTCAGATGCAATATCACAACGGTTATTACTTTGAATAAAGCTTTCAAACATATTTCTCGTAATTTTCGTACGACATCCTGACTTTTATTATGTTATCAGTTAAATAAGTTAACTTATATTATGACGGAAAGAAATTGACACCCTCTGTAATAGATGACCCCCTCTGTCATAGATGACACCCTCTGTAATAGATGACACCCTCTGTCATAGATGACACCCTCTATCATAGATGACACCCTCTGTCATAGATGACACTCTCTGTAATAGATGACACCCTCTGTCATAGATGACACCCTCTGTCATAGATGACACCCTCTGTCATAGATGACACCCTCTGTCATAGATGACACCCTCTGTCATAGATGACACCCTCTGTCATAGATGACACCCTCTGTCATAGATGACACCCTCTGTCATAGATCAATCAAAAGCGACCCAACATATGATACATCGTTAGAAAGGGGAAAATATCCGTTCCAACCAAACCAAAGCCAACACGAAATTACACTTTTTTTCAAATTTTCTCGACGCCACTGGATTATACAGAAAAAATTGCCTTAAGAATGTGAAAGTTATACCTATCTCGTAATTTCACAAACAAACATGATATTCACACTCATAAAAAAGTCGCAAAATCGAACTTTTCTTTATAACTCGAAAACAAAAGACGATAGCAAATTTTGGTGTTCGCCAGTGAATTTGTCTGGAAAAAAGAATGCGCCCTCGATTTTTTGTGTCTCCTATAGTTACCGAGATACCTCATACAAACATCGAAATTTGCCCACTCTGTACAATTTAGAAACTCAAGTTGAATCAACCTCTAAAATTGAAAGTTTTTACGAAATTTGAAATTCGAAACATTGAAGAATACAGAGAAAATAAATAGTCTGTTTTATTTCAAAAGTAGAATACTACAGCGTGTCCCAAGGATGGGGTGCCCGAGAGAAAAAACTTTTTCATTTTCAGTCTGAGCAATAAATTTTTTCTTGATAAAAAGTTTTTGCGTGTTCAAAAACCCTATAAAATGAAATTAAATTCAAGGTTTTTCAAAACTCGTTTAATTTTATATTCATTTCATGTTGGGGAATGTAATAATAATCTAGTGAGTATCTTATTTCTGTATTACTTTTTTCAATCCATTCCTCGCCACTGGATATTTTTCAATGAATAAATTAATTGCGTATTTGTACGAAACAGCTCCAATACCATAGGACTTTACAAGGTATATTCTTAATTGAAGAGCATAGTTGAGAGAATAACAGTTTGAAAATTATTTACCGAAGTTTACAGTAACCTATGAATATCGCAAAAGTTACTCACTGGATTATTTTTACATTTCCGATTTTAGTGCAAAAATTCATAGGGTTTTACGTAAAATTGAATATAAAATGAAGCAGGTTTTGTATAACTTGAATTTTATTTCATTTTATGGGATTTTTGAAGAATCAAAAATTCTTATTGAGAATAGCATTTCTCCCCAAAATTTATAATTGAAAACTTTTTCCTCTTGGACACCTAATCCAAGGACACGCTGTATAATATTTCATATACTGAAAATATTATCAACAGAGTAAAAGTGATGAGATATTCTTAATACTACTTTAGGTGATGGAAATGATGATAAATTATCTTTACCAAATGATGTTATTTTTATCGATGAAAACAAGGTTGTGATAATTAAACAAATGACCATTTTGACGCAGGTTTGAAAGGAATAACATTTAGTTAATATTTATAATATTGCATATTGCTATTGAACACCGATTACAATCGTTGATAATTTATTCGAACAATGAGTGAAAATAGTGAATAATTGAACAGTGTTTTTGAATATTGCCGAGATGTCAGCACCTCTTAGTCCATTTAGTCGATGATAACTTTGAAAAACTGGCTCGTTCGCTTTTTCTGCCCTCTTTTTTCCTCGGACCGTGAGCACATATCGGCAACAATGTCTCGACCGACGGACCTACCGGAATCGCTTTCGGAAGCGTCCGACGACGCCAAAAAGGTCAGAGCGAAGTTCGCTAACATCCCCACCATCAGGGTGGACGAGGATTTGAATCATGTGAGAACGATCCTCAGCAAACGAATGCTGAACCGAAGGAATTCTAAGAGATTCGTAATCGGCGAAGACGATTCTGCGGCAACGACGCCCGAAAGTCCAATGTCCGACGGGCTGTCAAAAGTGGATTCCGACTTGAATTTGCACGTTTCGAAGGAATGGCTGACGAGAGCTAGAAGGCTGAAAGCCGGAGATAGCATGACGTAAGTATCTAGAAAAAAATTCGTTAATGATCGCCGAAAATGGATTATGTAGAACTGGCAACATAGCAATTGCAGTATATACTATTTTCACTAGTCGGAAGAATTTTTGGAAAATTGGACAACGTTGCATATAGTGATAATATTCATGAATAATTATCTGATTTTTAAGGAAATTTTCGGTAGATTTGGCAAGTTTATATCTCTTATATATTTCTCTATTTCAAAAGCATTCTGTATTTTTGATTCATTTTTATAAGCACAAAAGGTTTAGACAACACATTTGCTAAGTATATACAAATTTCGCTGATTGTAGGAATTTTTGAGAATTTTGGCATTGTTTGCAATTCTTACACGATTCACATGAATGATATGGTTCTGCTATTAATTGCGGAATTTTGAAGAGATTTATCAACGTAGCATTTAGTAATAGCCTGTCAAGATAATTTTAAACAAGATTTCCAAATCTTTACTAAGAGAAATATGCATGAACTTTGTTTATGTAGGAGAATTGCAGGATTTTAGAAAATATTTCCCTCCTGTCAAAAATCCCTTGTAAATGGAATGCAATTATCGAAAATTACAGCGAATATTTCCCTCCTGTCAAAAATCCCTTGTAAATGGAATGCAATTATCGAAAATTACAGCGATAATTGCATTGTAGAAGGCGAAAGAGCCCTGCGATAATTGCATTGTAGAAAGCGAAGAGCCCTGCGATAATTGCATTGTAGACCGATAATTGCATAGTAGCATAGTTCGTATTACGTGTTTTGATGACAAGCTGAGAAATTATGAATTACTAACGTCAGCTTGACAAGTTGAAAGTTTATTCGGGAAATATTCCCCCAAATTACAGTCGTGTATCGAAATAACCGGATAATTTTGCATTCGAGCGTGTTGTCTTTAATAAACTGCATTCGGTCATTTTCATATTTTGGAGAAAGAGCCACCTTCGGTGTGGGTGGGTTTTTTCTCCAAAAGTGAAAATGAACTCATGCAGTTTTTTAAAGACAACACGCTGGAATGCGAAATTATCGGTAATTTCTTTTTGCAATTACTCTCGAAAATTCTCAACAAGTCATTCATGAAAATTAAGTAATATTTTGAATTTGTTTCTTAGTTTTAGCAAATTACCAGATTTTTTAAGGAAATCTTCAAATGTCTGCGTTTTACTTTTAACTTGACAACAACGCAGGAGGGAAAAGTTCTATTTTTAGTCAACATCTGAATATTTTGAGAACATGGTGGTTGCATCGTACAAAATATATCATTAAGTTGTTTGCACTTCTGTACATTTGAGAATAGAGTGACCAAATTTTCTCACGATCAAAGTATCCAGACTTGGCAAAATTTTCTACAATTTCAACGTTACCATGTCAACGCTCGGCTATCAATGATGACGCGCTTGACCCGATTCCTAGTCGGGAAAATCCAGTGGCGTGGTTATCATCAGGCACGGCCAACATTGACGTACGACGAAAAAATGAAAGTCAAAATAGAATATACCTTTCGATATTGAAGAATCTTTTTTTCCAGGCCAAGTATGTCCCAAGGGACTGTGATGCTTCACAACAGGCTTCAGGAAAAGGACTTCACGGTAGCCACTCCCGAGGAATTTGTCAAGAGGTTCAACGGTACTAAAGTCATAAATAAGGTGAGATAAATGAGAAAACTCGGTTATGTGATATTCAATTTTTTCCGGTCATATGGAAGGTCGAATATATCAATTCATAATTTCTCCGTTTAGTTTAAATCCGGGATAAATTAAGTAAATTTTACAAAAAAGCTTGCGTAGACGGTGAACGACCAGTCAATACACGTTCATATCAATCACTTAATCGATTAACTAGTCGAAAGTTATGTAGGTATATATCATCGAACATTTACAAACGTATAGAAAGTGCATTTAAAATGCTTCATGTATTTAACGCAACTTTCACAGTGTGTGTTGGTTATCTTTGAAGAGAAAAGAAATACAAAAAGGTTTCCATCCCAACCACCAGGCGGCGATATTATAATATTGCGAGTTACGGATGTGGGCGCTGTACCATTTTTAGTTTTTCTTTAGCAGTTTTTTAAATTTCGTTGGCAGCTTTTGGCACATAAATCAGCATGAGAGCTTTTATAGGGCAAAAACAGCTGATGATGCAAATCTCCCTCTTTTGAGAACATTACAGTATGAACTCACTTCTACAACACTGACTACAGCAATGTGCTTCTGTGTATTACGTGTTTAAAACACTAAACGAAAACTGACAACGGGAAAAAAATGACGACGAATACAGTCGAGGTATTCCCTATAAAACATAAACGGTTAGGGTTGCCAACTTGGGAGAACAGAGTAAAACTGACGTACAATACAATCGAGGGATTCCCCGTAAAACATGAACGAGAAGGGTTCCCAACTTGAGTGATTTAAGTTCACTTTTTTTATTTCAATAAGAAAACAATGTTACGCGTTGTTCGAAACCCCCTCCCGCCCTTGTAATGCACTGTGAACGAATAATTTTATTCTCTTTAATTTTTCACGTTGCTTGGATAGCAGCGTTTTTAATTTTCATATTTGGTCTTTTTGTTTTTTGTTTTTCGTTTTCGCCTCTGCTTAACGAAACGAAGTGAAAAAAAATGGATCAACACGTAGTTAATTCGACCCACTCTAGATACAGTTCTATATACGTCCTCCATTTCTACTGTGAAATTATCATGAAATATTAATCATGAGACTTGGCAAAGATCAAACGATGATATAACAAAAAAAGAAATATTCATTCATGTTCAAATTTAAATTTAACTCATTTGACGTTTTTTTTAGACATCTGTCAAATAATAATAATAATAATAATAATAATATAATATATATGTATATATATATATATATATATATATATATATATATATATATATATATATATATATATATATATATATATATATATATATATATATATATATATATATATATATATATAAATATATATATATATTATATATATATATATATATATATATATATATATATATATATATATATATATATATATATATATATATATATATATATATGTATATATATATATATATATATATATATATATATATATATATATATATATATATATATATATATATTAAGAGTATGACGCCTATAGGCTGAGTCCATTTACCGCCCCCTTATAGTTCAAATTTGCTTAATAAATTTTTTGTTTGTTTTATACAACAAAAGGATAGAGTTCATTGGTGTTTTTTTTAATCATAAAGTTTATTTAGTTCAGATAAAACTAAAATTTTATAATCATTTCAGTTTACTACTTGTATTTTTTAACGTTTTTTCAAGATTCGTTAACAAATGAAATGTGTTTCGAAATTAATTTATTAATTTCTTCTTGTCATATTTTTATATTTTGATGCTATTTACTATGTTTTGCATAATTGAAGAACTGTGTTCAATGTGAATTGAGTTGTCCTACACGGTAGAATTAAATTACACAAATTGTAGTTAATTACTGGTTGTTTCGTTGAAAAATATACAAACCTCTCTAAAACAAATATTTCTACTTAATTTTCGAGTGCAAATTTACATAGCTTTCTTATGCATTTTTTTGACGGCTTACTCGTTAATAATGTCCTCATAGGAAAGTGTTTTTGTTGTATTTGCCTCAAATGTAATGAAAGTGAATTTAACTGTATTTCAAAAATACTAGTTCGCAGATTTTGTACGAAAAATATTATAAACGTCATATATATATATATATATATATATATATATATATATATATATATATATATATATATATATAGAAATTTTCATTTTCTGTTGAGAATATTTGATATTTAATTATTCATCATAATTTCTTGTAGAAAAATGACGGTATCCATCAAGTAAACATTGATACTTTAATGATATGTAATCAGTGAGACTCGGAACAAAAATTAAACGTTCATATTCTCACTATGCGACAAATATAAATATGATTCATTGACGCAAATATCTACCTTCCAGTTTATATGACCATTATTCAAATAGAGGACAGGTTTTAATCAAACATCGATTCCACTTAATGAACTCTAAATTCACATAGTTACAGAGTGTCTCTCGATAATTAGAAATCTTACAAAAAATTTGTTTTCAGGTTTTAATAGCGAATAATGGTATTGCGGCTGTGAAATGCATGAGATCAGTAAGAAGGTGGTCCTACGAAATGTTCAAGAACGAAAGGGCCGTCAGGTTCGTGGTGATGGTCACGCCGGAAGACCTGAAAGCCAACGCGGAGTACATAAAGATGGCGGACCATTACGTGCCTGTTCCAGGAGGAACAAACAATAATAACTATGCCAACGTAGAGCTGATCGTAGATATAGCTATAAGACTGCAAGTGCAGGTAAGAAACATTCCTTCCGTAAAAGTTCTTCCATTTTTTTTTGGAACGAAGTTCCTTATCCCGCGTTGCGAAAGGGGGCTAGACGGAAAAACTTGAGACCAAAAGTTGTAACGACACTTTTTGCGCGCGCACGCCGTTTTCTCCCTCTTTCTTTCCGTTCCCTCATCCCGTCTCTTTCTGAGAGTGGACGTCCGCCAATGCATTGATGTGAAACATCGAAATAATTGTGTATAAGTTATATGTATAAAAGAACAGACTACGATAGGAATCAGATATGGCATAATGAAAATGAAAAGATAAAACTTTACAAATTTGTTCCATAAAATAATGACTACGTATTGTAGGTTCATATTCAATTCTATAGCGTGGCGATACGTTATCCTCTGGTTATTATCACTTTTGCGTCTAAAAAATTATATAGCGTTGACGACCGGGTGGTCTAAATACCGAACCCTGGTGTATTTCTGGGTTCGAATCCCAGAGGTGACTCCTGGCTTTTTTTATTTTTTCATTTACAATCTCGTAAGAGCTCTTAGCCCCACATTTCAAAATTAATTATTTAAGTTTACGTTATTTGTTATTCTCTATAATACTAAATTTCCTGAATACTTTTATGCACTTAAATAAAAATCAATCAGCAATTTTATTACAATTCCTTCACTAATTAATCGAAAGGAACTTCGTTCCACCCGGGTGTCCCTTGACACACCTCTCTTCTTTTTTAAACAAATTAAAACCTTACCATTGATTATGTCAGGATTCCCCGAGACTCTGTGTAGCTTAGTAATTTAATTATTTTCAAATAATGTTCGACCCTTTTTTCAAGGCTGTATGGGCAGGTTGGGGCCATGCGTCGGAGAACCCTAAATTGCCAGAACTTCTTCACAAAAACAACATATCTTTTATCGGTCCCAACGAGAAGGCTATGTGGGCGTTAGGAGATAAAATAGCATCTTCAATCGTTGCCCAAACAGCGGAAGTGCCAACGTTACCATGGTCTGGCTCAGGTAAGTGTTGAATTTGAAATTTTCAAAGTACAATAGTATCCCAAATTAATGTCAAAATGAATATCAAATTAATATCATTTTTTTTCTGTAGAACTGAAAGCGCATTATTCTGGAAAGAAGATAAAAATTTCTTCAGAACTTTTCGCAAGAGGTTGCGTGTCCACATCGGAAGAAGGTCTTAAAGCCGCCCAAAAAATCGGGTTTCCTGTAATGATAAAAGCTTCGGAAGGAGGCGGGGGGAAAGGTATAAGAAAGGTCGAAGCTGCTGAAGAATTCGCCCAAGCTTTCCGGCAAGTTCAGGCCGAAATACCTGGAAGTCCCATCTTCGTTATGAAACTGGCAAAATGTGCAAGGCATCTCGAGGTACAACTTTTAGCTGATAGTTACGGTAAGTTTGTTAATCGAAATTCTAATGGGATATACTACTATTAAATTTAGGTTTAAAGTAATGAATAATAAGCCTCATTTGGAGATTATAGTAAAAAAATGACTTTAAATGATTGTCGATAGGTAACGCCATATCTCTATTTGGTCGCGACTGTTCCATACAACGAAGACATCAAAAAATCATCGAAGAAGCTCCTGCTGTGATTGCTTCTCCTGACATTTTCGAAGAGATGGAAAAAGCCGCAGTTCGCCTCGCTAAAATGGTTGGATACGTATCCGCTGGTACAGTTGAATATCTGTACGATCCCTCGGGGGCATACTATTTCTTAGAATTAAACCCCAGGCTTCAAGTGGAACATCCTTGCACGGAGATGGTGTCAGATGTTAATTTGCCAGCTGCTCAACTACAGGTATGTTTCACGAAACAAGAATGCAGCTTATGCAATAGACATAACCTAAGTTATATGTCTAAGTGTAATTTGTTCTTTCAGATCGCCATGGGACTTCCTTTGCATTATATCAAAGATATTCGGTTGATGTACGGTGAATCGCCGTGGGGTATAACTGAAATAAATTTCGATTCTCCAACTCAAAAACCGCAACCCTGGGGTCATGTTATTGCTGCCCGAATAACCTCAGAAAACCCCGACGAAGGTGAATCCCCGAGCAAATTTATCAAAAACACATGTTATAGATTTTCTGTTTTCTAGGTTTCAAACCCAGCTCAGGTACAGTCCAAGAACTGAACTTCAGGTCTTCCAAAAACGTATGGGGTTATTTCTCCGTTGCTGCTTCCGGAGGTCTTCATGAATTTGCCGATTCCCAATTCGGCCACTGTTTTTCTTGGGGTGAAGACAGGGAACAGGCTAGGGAAAATTTGGTGATAGCCCTCAAAGAGTTATCTATTAGAGGTGACTTTAGAACTACGGTAGAATATTTGATCACCCTTCTGGAGACCAAGAGCTTCCAAGTAAGTGGTTTTTGGCCGAGAAAATATATTTCATTTAAAAGAGGAACCATATTGACCTTCTAGCCGTAGTTATTTGTGCCAGAGATACTTTACCACACTAATATTTATTTTTTTAGGAAAACACTATAGACACTGCCTGGCTTGACGTTTTAATCTCTGAAAGGATGCAAGCAGAGAAACCGGATATTATGTTAGGAGTAATTTGCGGCGCTCTTCTTATAGCAGACAAAACCATAAGTATAACTTTCGACGATTTCCAGGCTTCTCTGGAAAGGGGTCAGATCCAAGCGCCCAATACACTGAATAACGTTGTAGATGTTGAGTTGATACACGAAGGGTAAGAAGAAGATTATCAATTGATTTTGACGGGATAATAAGAGAATTATTTCATCTTGCAGCAATAAATATAAGGTTCAGGCTACTAAGAGTGGCCAAAACACATATTTTCTGTTGATGAACGGTTCATTCAAGGAAATTGAAGTTCACAGACTGAATGACAGTGGAATTTTGCTATCCGTCGATGGATCGTCGTTCACGACCTACATGAAAGAAGAAGTAGACAGATACCGAATTGTCATTGGTAATCAGACATGCGTCTTCGAGAAAGAAAACGACCCTACCGTTCTCAGATCACCCTCCGCCGGCAAACTCTTGGGTTTCTTGGTGGAAGAAGGTTGTCACGTTGATAAGGGTCAAGCATACGCGGAGATCGAGGTTATGAAGATGGTGATGACTCTGGTGGTTAATGAAACAGGTACTATAAACTACGCGAAAAGGCCTGGAGCTGTTTTGGAGCCCGGAAGTATTCTAGCCAATTTAGAATTGGATGATCCTTCTCTAGTTACCAAAGCAGTGTTATACAAAGGTATGTTTAGTACATATGGTTGAATAATTTGAAATTGCACCAAAAGTTTTAATTGAAAATATCATTTCTAGGAAGACTGGTTGTCGTCAGCATGCCTTGGTATTTATTTCTGTTATCTTATATCAATTTTTATATCACCAGGTCCTTTCCCGGAGTTAGACGTTTCTCAGCCTATGAGTTCCGACAAACTCAATCATATTCATGAGGGATACAAGGCTGTTCTTGAAAATACTCTTGCGGGATACTGCCTGCCGGAGCCGTATCATTCGGCTCGTCTGAGGGACATAATTGAGAACTTCATGTCCAGTCTAAGAGATCCAAGTCTGCCCTTACTCGAATTGCAAGAAGTTATGGCATCCATTTCCGGTAGGATACATAACCGAGTCGAGAAACCCATAAGACAGCTGATGTTGCAGTACGAGAAGAACATAACTTCCGTTTTGTCGCAGTTTCCTAGTCAAGAGGTCAGTAACGTAAATTTTCCATCTCTTATCAGAAAAAGTCATTGGAATTTCTAGACATCTTGAGAAATTTTTCATTTATAATAATGGTATTTACCACTGAACAAATATTAAAGCAGAAAACAGAGTAGATGAACTTTCTAGATCTATTTCTCTTGATAAATTTGATTTTATTGATACTTAACTACATACTAAAAATGCATTAAGTATATCAACATGCCAATTATTGATTGAGTCAGATATGTATTTGTTTCTGAGGTCAAAATTTCACTCTGAAGGTATCCAAACATTACTACTCCTTTTAACAATATTCGTTTATAATTTGTGTGCAGTGCTTATAAAAACTATAAACATTTCTCACATTTTATAATTTGTGTTGATTTTATAATGCGTAAACCGTGTTAATGTTGCGTTTTCCTGCACAGATCGCTGCAGTCATCGACCAGTTCGCGGCCACGCTCTCCAAAAGGGCCGAACGTGACAGCTTCTTCCTGGCTACTGAGGGAATTATACAGTTGGTCCAGAGGTACCGCAACGGCATCAGAGGCAGGATGAAGGCGGCCGTGGAACTGCTGCTCAAACAATACTACGAAGTCGAGAGTCAGTTTCAGCAGGGAAGCTACGACAAATGCGTCGCCCAGCTACGCGAAAAATTCAAGGACAACATGTCCGAGGTGTCTGCCACTATCTTCTCGCACGGCCAAGTGGCAAAGAAGAATCTGTTGATCACGATGCTGATCGATCATCTTTGGAGTAATGAGCCGGGTCTTACCGACGAGCTCGCGCCCGCCCTCAACGAATTGACTGCCCTGAACCGCTCAGAGCATTCCAGAGTGGCTCTGAGGGCGCGTCAGGTGCTGATTGCCGCCCACCAGCCCGCATACGAACTAAGACATAATCAGATGGAAAGCATATTCCTCTCCGCTGTGGATATGTACGGACACGAGTTCCATCCGGAGAATCTACAAAAGTTAATTGTGTCGGAGACTTCAATATTCGATATCTTACACGATTTTTTCTACCACAGGTAAACAATATTTGAATGAATAGAAATTTTTCTAAGAAGCAGTTTTGGATAGGCGAAAATGTGCTATTCGTAATTTAGATAAAGCCCTTATGTTCATTTGGTTTGTTCAAAATTTCAGCAACAGGGCTGTTTGTAACGCCGCTTTAGAAGTCTACGTGCGTAGATCTTACACCAGTTACAATATCTCCACCCTTCAACACTTAGAATTAAGCGGGGAGGTTCCCATAGTCTATTTCCAATTCATGCTGCCGCCTTCTCATCCAAGTAGATTGTCTAAACTGGATGAGATTAAGGAAAACCCACCGGAAACTGTGGATATCGAAGCTAGAAGGGTTATCGACAGTTTCCATAGAACAGGTGATTTTCACATTAATAACAACACTAACATTTATATCAACGTTAAATTGAACAAGAGCGAATTGAAAACTCTGGAACATCTTTTGAAAAGGAGTAGATTTATCAGTTCTGATATATATATATATATATATATATATATATATATATATATACATATATATATATATATATATATATATATATATATATATATATATATATATATATATACACACAGGGTGATTCACGGTGGATAGCACATTAGACGTAGATGTAGAGCATAATCGAACATTCTCTACCCAACTAAAATATTTTTGATAATGCGGTGTTGCCATTTCTATTAGAAATTAGTAGCAACTTTGATTTTTCAAATAGAACAACCTGTATATAATATTATTTTTAGAACCTCCAACAACTTTTCATAATATTTTCCTATACCTATCTGTTACCGTTATGTTATAATTAATAAAAATTATTTTCATTTTTTTTTTCGGAAATCAAGACCTCTAAAAACTGATATCTTTGAACTAAGAAATACTATGATATCAAAATTTCGGATTAAGTTTGTTGATACTTGAAAGCTTCCTACACTTCAGCCTAATCTTCGTTACCTCAATACAGGGTGTTAAAAAAATACAGTTATTTCGTTTGCTTGAAAGAGTGACTGTAAGTTGATTATTTCAAATGGAATACCCTGTATATTATTGAAAATTCGGAAAGCTGCTAGAATTTCCTTTTTATCTATGTATATCATACCTATACCTAACTAGTCAAGTTTCGGACTTATGAACATTTGTGAAAATGTTCCTTAAACATGGTATCCCCATTCGATATTTGCTAAGCATGTCATGATTACTATTTGGTAGTAACGTTGTGACAATCTACTAATAATATCAAGATTTTCTTCATTTCAGAAGTTGCAAATACCTTCAAAAACGATGGAACAAAACTGTTCAAACGAAGTTCATATGAATTTGTTTATCATTTTTGGACAGTGTGATAAAATTATTAGCAGGACATGTAGAACGTTCAATGAATCTCAAGAAATTAATACAAATTCATAAAAATTTCAAAACGCTTGAATCAACTTTAAAAAGGGACCAAGTAACTCAATAGTGAAAATATTGATACAAATAATTATAAAAAAGGAGAACAATTATGTGGAATATTTCAAAATATATTCGAATCGCTGGCGGTTCACTTCCAAGAACTTCAAAAAATGCGGGTGTTGACTGATTTCGTCGTAGCAGATCTGATTTCATTCTGAGCCAAAGCTTCAAATATTTGGGTAATCCTTTGTAACGATTCGTCCCTCGAACGCACGGGTGTTTTGTATACTTTTTCTCTAAACTTTCCCCAAAAATAAAAATCTAATGGATTACGGTCGGGTGATCTCGCTGGCCAATTCCACCTATCGTAAAAAAGTCTTTACAGTTCTGCGCTCACTTCTCTTGAACAATGTGCAGGAGCCCCGTCTAGTTGGTAGCAACAGTCGATATTCTCCGACTGACAGATTATCGACGAAGTTCTCTACAATATTTTCCGAAATATTCAGGTAGCTTCTGGATGTTGATGACTCATCGTATATCACGTACCTCAATTTGTTGTCCATTAACATGCATAAAACGAAATATTTCTTGATATCCGGTTTTTTTTGTGACGTGAGGATTTTCACTACACCAAAAATGAAAATTTTTTCTTTTGAAAAACCCTTCTCTTGAAAATTCCGATTCATGAGCCCAAAATATTTTATTTAAAAAAATCTTCTTGAGTGCGTACCAACATCATTTCACAAACTTCAACTCTCTGTTGAGGGTCATGAACAGATTCTTCGAACAGAAGAATATTTTATACCCAAATCTTCTTCAGCACTTCTTATCAATGCCTCGGGCAATGCGTTAAAATATGCTAGGACATTAACTTGGTTGTCTCCTGGTTGAGGTAAGTTTCTTGGTGCTTTTAAAGTTGATCCGAACGTTTTGAAATTGGCGGTAGATTAGGATACATTTCATTGAACTTTCTACATGTCCTGCTGATAATTTTATCACACTGTCCAAAAATGATGAACAAATTCATAAGAACTTCGTTTGAACAGTTTTTTTCATCGTTTTTAAAGGTATTTGCAACTTCTGAAGTGAAGAAAATCTTGATATTATTAGTAGATTGTCACAACGTTACTATCAAATAGTAATCAGGACATGCTTAGCAAATACCGAATGGGGATACCATGTTCAAGGAACATTTTCACAAATGTTCATAAGTCCGAAACTTGACTAGTTGGGTATAGGTATGATATACATAGATAAAAAGGAAATTCTAGCAGCTTTCCGAATTTTCAATAACATACAGGGTATTCCATTTGAAATAATCAACTTACAGTCACTTTTTCAAGCAAACGAAATAACTGTATTTTTTTAACACCCTGTATTGAGGTAACGAAAATTAGGCTGAAGTGCAGGAAGCCTTCAAGTTTCAACAAACTTCAACTGAAATTTTGATATCATAGTATTTCTTAGTTCAAAGATATCAGTTTTGAGAGGTCTTGATTTCCGACGAAAAAAAATCAAAATAATTTTTATTTCGGAAACGGTAACAGATAAGTATAGGAAAATATTATGAAAAGTTGACGAAAAATTGTTCTAAAACTTTTAAAAATAATATTATATACTACTGTTCCATTTGAAAAATCAAAGTTGCTACTACTTTCTAATAGAAGTGGCAACACCGCATTATCAAAAATATTTTGGTTGGGTAGAGAATGTTCGATTTTGCTCTATATTGAATGTTCAAAGTATTCCGTTGTATGGTTCATCAGAAACGTCTAATGTGCCATCCACCATGAATCACCATGTATATATATATATATATATATATATATATATATATATATATATATATATATATATATATAGTTTTCTCAAGAAATTTGTTCAGTTGTTTTGTGATTGAATAATTGTTCATTTGTGGTTAGACAAGTATCATATTCAGAATATTATATTCATGTATTTATGTTTAACTGCTTTTTTATAAAGGTATTATGGCTGCTTTCGATACCCTCCATCAGTTCGAGAAATATCTTGACGAAATTTTGGATCTCATAGAAGACTTCAACAGCAGTGCTCAAATTTCTATTAGAGACATAAACGCATTGGAAAATGGTTCCGATTCTAGAAATAACAGTACATCAATCAACGTCAGCTTGTCAACAGATCCATCCACAGTTAAGCATGCAGACGAAGAGATCCTATTAGAACCGATACACATTATGCATATCGGCTACAGAGATAAAGGCGATAATGACGATTCGACGATGGGAAGAATACTAGGGAAGCTGTGCAAGAAGTACAAGGACGAAATGGACAAAAGAGGTGAGTAAGGAGGGTACAATTAATGAAAGTTATAAAATTTTCCGAAATCCAAAGGGACCCTTGGGGAACTCCGTACAATTCTAATTTATTTATACACCTATAGTCTATTTGAAATCAATAGACAAAAAAGGTAGCTAAAGAAAGTGAAACTCCTAAAAATTGCAACTTAGCTATGTACAGACTCTTTGGAAGTTCCATATTGTATTCGATTAGATTTTAATTAACATCATAGCTTTATTTCAATTGATTCATAGATAGTCTATTTGAAATCAGAAAGACAAAAGGGTTATTAAGGAAAGTGAAAATACTGAAAATTGCAACATTTGTGGAGCTATATACACACTTAGGGAATTCCATACTGTATTCGAATAGGCTACAATTTATCTCAAATCGACTGTCAACAGAATTGAGTAGCCTTTGTCTATTTCAAATCAATAGAAAAAAGGGGTAATTAAGTGAAGTGAAGTTAGTGAAAATTGCAACATTTTTTGAGTTATATATAGACTCTTGGGGAATACAAAACTGTATTTGAATATATTATTCTAGAGATCTAAACATTTGGAAAACAGCATTAATTTATCGAGAACAGTATCCTAATGTAATTATCTATCTTGATTAGGTATCAGGAGGATAACGTTCGCAGCATTGAAGCACAAACAGTCGCCTAAATTCTTCACGTTCAGAGCCAGGGACGGATTCGTCGAGGATAAAATCTACCGTCATCTGGAGCCAGCCTGCGCCTTCCAGCTCGAGTTGAACAGAATGAGAAACTATAACCTGGAGGCGTTAACGACCTCTAACCAAAAAATGCACCTGTACTTAGGGAAAGCCAAAGTGGATGGAGGCCTAGAAGTTACTGACTATAGATTCTTCATAAGGACCATCATCAGGCATTCGGATCTGATAACCAAAGAGGCCTCATTCGAGTATCTTCAGAACGAGGGTGAAAGGGTGCTGCTTGAGGCAATGGACGAACTAGATGTCGCTTTCAGTCATCCTCACTCGAGGAGGACAGACTGCAATCACATTTTTTTGAATTTTGTGCCTACTGTGATAATGGACCCTGCTAAGGTATGTTCACGTGTTCATAGTTGACTATTTTAGCATTGAAACAAGTTTTTATGCGTATATTCCTAAACATAGTAAAACATTCACTTCAATATTTTTACATTTTAGAATCATTATCGGTTATCGCATGAACAACTCGTTGGCCAAATATATAAAGAACAATAATACAAAAAAGGATAAATTTTTAAAATCTGGTGTCTATAAATTGTAACTTAATTATTGTAACAATATGTATATTGGTAGATGCATAGAAACTTCGGAAAAAGAATCAAAGAACATGATCGTAGTTCAATAAGGGAGATTCTAATTATTCATCATTAGATGAGAATCATACAATCAATTTAGATTTCCATATTTCATATCGAAAGAGTAGAGAATTGAAATTGAACTTCTGGGAAGAGAGAAAATAGACTTAACTCATTTCCTCCTGCTGAATATATTCAATAATTCATATAACTTGTACAAGCTCCATCGAACGATTATCTACCATTCACCCCAGTATTTAATTTCTTATTGTTATTGTTTATCCTTATTATATAACTGTGACACCAAGATTTTTATATTCAGTTCATCTGATCAAGCCAACTTGTAGTAACACGCTGCGCCATAAATTTAATTATAGATTCAATTCAGAGTTGGCTGAACAACAATTCAAATTCTATATAAGTGAAAGTCTAGCAATTTATTTCATTCAATGCATCATTTACTCTAAAGATTCCAAACAAAAATTGTACACAAAGTAAGGTTCCTTATATCTATTTGAATATTTCAGTGACTTAAAATTGATTTAAAAAAAATTTATGATTAATAATGACGATATTATATTAGAAAATTTAAGTAAATATCAAAAAATTTTGAGGATTACTAGAAGTCATGGAAAATGGAAATATTTTATTGGAAGTTATGAAATTGCAGATTCTATATTTTTTTCGATGTTTCTAAATTTTTCATTCATTGACACTTGTTATAATTATAGAATAAATAATAATCCTTGGAGTTCATGCACTAAAGATTTCAACTGATCTTTTGGAGAAATTTTGAGGATTATCGTTAATTTATTTAATCTTTATTCAGATTGAAGAAGCTGTTACGAACATGGTTATACGATATGGTCCCAGGCTTTGGAAACTCAGGGTTCTTCAGGCAGAACTCAAAATCATCATAAGATCAACTCCTAACAGTCCAACCACCCCTATAAGGTTATGTCTGGCAAACGACAGCGGATACTACTTGGACATCAACATGTACACCGAAGTTGTAGATAAAGAAACTGGAGTAGTAAGTTCAAATTTCACTTTGAAACGTGAATAATCAGCTGAGTAAATACTTTTTCGAATATAATCAAATACTTCTTAGAAATTAGGAATTACTTTTAACCTCCATCTCAACTGCCGAAAAAAAAATCGTTTACTATTCTCGTTGGGAATCAAGTTCCTTACGTATTTATCAAGTTCTTTTCGCAATTTGTTATTTTTTTTTCGATTTTTTCATCAATTCGATACTTTTTTGACTTTGAGCATTTTAACGTATGTAAAAGAAAATACTTGTATCAAGTTATACAATTTTATACTTTTTAAGTTTGTATTACTTGCTTACTTGCTACAATTTACATTTCTTGAATCTTCATTGCAAAAATTGCATATAAATCAGGTATTATTTAAAACGAAACCAAATATATAAATTCTTCCTATTAATAAATATATTAATTTTTGATAGAAGACGATGTAGAGTCGCATTATAAAATAACCGATATTATATATATATATATATATATATATATATATATATCAGTATATATATATATATATATATATATATATTTATATATATATATATATATATATATATATATATATATATATATATATATATATATATATATATATATATATATATATATATATATATATATAGATATATCTTTGGGTTTCTTGTTCTTGAGTTTTTAGAACTTACTTTCATCTATATTGAAATATAGATGAAAGTATTTGTTATTATATTATGTGTCCGATCCGAAAATTTTGGTTACAATAGGTGCATAACCTTGTTCCGAATGTCTTGCAAGGTTATGCACCTATTGTAACCAAAATTTTCGGATCGGACACATATATAATAACAAATACTTTCATCTATATTTCAATAAGCACTAAAACCTCAAGAACAAGAAACCCAAAGATAGTATTATACAGAGCAAGAAAACCTAACTCAAATATATAGATATATATATATATATATATATATATATATATATATATATATATATATATATATATATATATATATATATATATATATATATATATATATATCTATCGGCATATGAATATGTTGGACAAACCGATCACAATTTTTCATTTCGCTTAATCAGATAATAAATCACACGTTTCTGAAAATCTTGCAAATAACAATCAACAACTACCTATGATAATCTTGAAATTATCCTTATGTATCATAAAAGTAGGAAAATGAATCTGTTGGAAAATTTGAAAATTAATGGACTATATTGGACAAACCAGTCACAAGTTTTCAGCTCGGTTCATGAGATAATAAATCACAAATTTCTGAAAATCTTGAAAATAACAATCAATAAATATCTATTGATAATCTTGAAATTATCCATATGTACAATAAAGGTAGGAAAATAAATCTGTTGGAAAATATGAGAATTAATAGACTATGTTAGACTAACCGGTCACAAGTTTCCATCTCGGTTCATCAGATAATAAATCAAACATTTCTGAAAATGTTGAAAATAACAATCAACAAATATCTATTAATAATCTTAAAATTATCCATATGTATGATAAACGTAGGAAAATGAATCTGTTGGAAAGTTTGAAAATTAATTGACTATAGTGGACAAACCGGTCACAAGTTTTCATCTTGGTTCATCAGATAATAACATATTTCTGAAAATCTTGAAAATAACAATCAACAAATATCTATTGGTAATCTTAAAATTATCCATATGTATCACAAAGCCAGGGATCTCTACTGACATGGGAGTGCCGTAATACCATAAAGCAACTGGCCAGAGGCAATAAAGTGACTCTACTGTGGGTGCCAGGGCATTGTGGTGTTGAAGGAAATGAAAAAGCCGATGAACTTGCAAAAAGTGCATCAAGGTTAACACCTGCTGGACCTGAGCCTTTCTGTGGTCTTGGAAAAGACCAATATAAGGCAGCGGTTCAACAATGGGAGTTGGATAATAGAGTAACCCTCTGGAGAAACACTCCTGGACTCACGCAGTCAAAGAAGTTCGTGAAGATTTCACAGACCTATGCCAGAAAGCTCCTGAAGCTGTCACGAGCTGAGCTTCGGGTGATGGTTGGACTGCTGACAGGGCACTGTCGGTACAAATACCATTTGTACCGTATGGGAAAGTCAGCAGATGATATTTGTAGGCTCTGTGGATCAGAAGCAGAAACAGCTGAACACATGGTATGCAAGTGCCCAGAGTTGGCGGGACTAAGAACCACTCATATGGGGAAACCTGTCCTGGATACCCATGAGGTAACGGCCAAGGCCCCCAAGGATGTTGTCGGGTTTATCAACACCATTGACGACCTCCTTGGGTTTCAATGAATGGGTAGGGTAGAGAACAAAAGATCTACATGGTCGCAGTTCCCGGAAGGCTAACCGAGCCACAACGACCCCGGTTCAAAATAATAATAATAATAATGTTAGACTAACCGGTCACAAGTTTCCATCTCGGTTCATCAGATAATAAATCAAACATTTCTGAAAATGTTGAAAATAACAATCAACAAATATCTATTAATAATCTTAAAATTATCCATATGTATGATAAACGTAGGAAAATGAATCTGTTGTAAAGTTTGAGAATTAAGAGACAATATTGGACAAACCGGTCACAAGTTTTCATCATAGTTCATCAGAAAATAAATCAAACATTTCTGAAAATCTTGAAAATAACAATCAACAAATGTCTATTGATAATCTTAAAATTATCCATATGTGTGATAAACGTAGGAAAATGAATCTGTTGGAAAGTTTGAAAATTAATGGACTATAGTGGACAATCCGGTCACAAGTTTTCATCTTGGTTCATCAGATAATAACATATTTCTGAAAATCTTGAAAATAACAATGATCAAATATCTATTGATAATCTTAAAATTATCCATATGTATGATAAAGATAGGAAAATGAATCTGTTGTAAAGTTTGAGAATTAAGAGACTATATTGGACAAACCGGTCACAAGTTTTCATCTCAGTTCATCAGAAAATAAATCGCACATTTCTGAAAATATTGAGAATAACAAATGTCTATTGATAATCTTAAAATTACCCATATTATGATAAAGGTGAGAAAATTAATCTGATGGATGATTTTGAAGTTAATAGACTTTCTACACATTTTAATTGGCAAATGCTGAAAAGTCAATTAGACCTTAATTCTTCCCAAATATTGAACTTAGACGAGATCGCAACTGGTCATCCTATTTAGACCACTATTAGGTTCTCAAATTACTTATCTTCTTAGAAAATAAAAAACTGTACCAAAATATCTATCTTCTTGTATTTCATTCACGCGAAAATTTTTAAGTCGTCAAAACCGGTCTTATTTTTGTTGAAAATAAATTGGAAATCAAAAACTAAGAATAGCTATTTAGAAGCATATACTTTTTATGATATTTTTTTGATTTATAATATATATTTGAAGAATGCTATTAGAGAAAGAAATTGTAATAGTTATTTCAAATGAAAAGGTTTATCAATACCCAGGAAAATTTTAAAATTTTTTTTCACAAATTTTAGATACGTTTCGAAGCATATGGCCAGAAACAGGGTCCCATGCACGGTCTTCCAATTTCGACTCCGTATTTGGCAAAAGATTACCTGCAACAAAAAAGATTTCAAGCTCAAAGTTCGGGCACAACTTACGTTTACGATTTCCCTGATATGTTCCGGCAGATGGTGAATTTGCATTGGAAACAGTACCAAGAAAGAAGTGCAGGTAAATAAATTCCGTTGAAAAATTCAACTGCATAGGATATGTTAGTAAGTTGGGAAACATCCGTAAATTATGTCTTAAGAATTCAATAATTTTTAGAATTTGATATTCGATATCTGGGATTGTTTTTGGGGCAGAACGGAACTATCAAAATTACATCATTACAAATTTTGAATTTTTTTTAATAAAATGAATTATTTTTTTATTTTCATTAAGGTTTATAATTTATTCCTGTCGAGTCGCATCTCGACGCGATGCACTTAGTGCGACAAAAATACGATATTAGTGACGAAGCTCTGCTAATCACACGTTTTTTCCATTTTAGCCAATATAAAAATACCTGAGAAACTAATGGACATAAAGGAGCTGATTTTAGATCCGGAAACGGAAACCAGGTTGATTGAGCAGAAGCGAGTTCCTGGAGAAAACAATGTCGGAATGATAGTGTGGAAGTTAACTTTATACACTCCAGAGTATCCCCAAGGAAGACATATCATCGTTATTGCTAACGATATAACATATTTAATCGGATCTTTTGGACCTAGGGAAGACAAGGTAATGAAATGAACAATTTCTATTCTATATTTTTGGAAGAATACTTCGAGATAATTGAAGTTCTCGGTATACCTGGTGGCACGCACATTCAAGACAGTCTACTTGTAAAAATTTTGATGTTGATTTGGACTTTATTATTATCATTATAATTGTTAGTGTCTTCATCAGAACATTTCCTGATTTCAGCAAGTTTTCATTATCTTTGTTATTTTAATCATCTTTAGTGATTGTTTTTAGATTAAGTACCAATAATTTTCTGACATGTGTAGTATCGAAAATAATACCCTTGCACAAGTCTGGATCTCATACAGTTTTGGAGAATTATAGACCTATTTCCATCTTATCTGTTTTCTCAAAGATCATAGAGAAATTGCTAAAAAAGAGACTTCTAGGATATATAAAAAAATTTAATTTAATAGATGCACGACAATATGGTTTCTTGGAAGATAGTGGTACCCAGAATGCAGTTATGGATCTTGTTCATGTCCTCTCACTTAACTTGGACCAGGATAAATATATAATAGTAATTTTAATAGATTTAAAAAAGGCCTTCGATGTAATTGAGCATCAAAAACTTTTAGTCAAACTGCATAGCCTAGGAATTCGAGGGAATATGTTTCGTTTGCTGAAATCATATTTGAGTAATAGAAAACAAACTGTTATACTTGATCGTGAGAAAAGTACTGAACGCAACATTACATATGGAGTCCCACAAGGATTTGTTCTGGGTCCATTACTGTATATTTTGTATGTTTTGAGTTTGAAGAAGGCGGAGCTGAGAGCTAACTATTTCATGTTCGCTGATGATACTATTCTAGTATATACTGGAGAAAACTTACAGTGCATGGAAGAGGAGATAAATAATGATGCTAAAATACAGCTCATGGTTAACAGAAAACAAATTGAAACTCAATACCAACAAAACAAAATATATGTTATTCAAACAGAAAAATAAGAACGAAGATATCATTCAACTCAGATTAGGAAGCAGTATTTTAACTAAAACAGATCAAGCTAAATATTTAGGAATCATTTTGGACAACAAGTTGAACTGGCAAGCACATTACCAATATTTGAGCAGTAAAATTATTCCGATGATAGGTATGATATATAAATGTCAACAGTATTTGGATATTAATTCTAAATATAAGTTATACAATGCTTTCTTTGCTTCGAACATAAGATACCTGATGCATCTGGGGGACATGTTCTGAAACTCTGCTATCAAAATTCCAGAGGCTACAAAATAAATTTGTTAAACTCTTATTTCACATTGATTATAGGACTCCTACTGCAGAGGTATACAAAACACTAAATATAGAACCAATAAAAACACTATCAGAAATAGAACAATGTAAAGTAATTTATAAAAAAGAATATGAAGGATATAAACTCAACATCAGGTTAACAAGAAATAGTGAAATTCATCAATACGGAACCAGAATAAAACATAATCTCCACTTACAACAAGCAAGGACTGAAATAGGCAAAAGGAATCCAATAAGGAAATGCTCTGAAACATTTAATAGATTACCTCTAGAAATACAGAATAGCAGCTCATTTCCTAAGTTTGTGAAGTCAATAGAAACATTTTTTTGTTCAGCAGACTTGAATTGAATATTAACTTCTAAGAGCAATTGACCTCCTGGAACAGCAATACGCTGATTTGGAGTAAACTTACCTAAATCATGAATTATAATTTTGAGTTTAATATTTTATATATGAGATTATTTTTGATTTACTGTATGTTTAGGTAAATAAATAAATAAATCTATATTTTGATATGTTCTCTACTAAGTATGGTTGTGCTACAGGTGTTCGATTTAGCTAGCAAAATGGCTCGTCAGCTCAAGATTCCACGTATTTACATATCGGCGAATGGTGGAGCGCGAATAGGATTGGCAGAAGAGATGAAGGCTCTCTTCAAGGTGGCTCTGGTAGATTCGGACGATCCCGACAAAGGTTTTAAATACCTTTATCTAACACCCGAAGATTACGCGAAGGTCAGTGCGAAAAATTCGTGCAGGGCCGTTTTGATAGAAGACGATGGAGAGTCGCGTTACAAAATAACCGATATTATAGGTGAGATTTGGATAATGAACTTTAATGACCTTCTGATTTCATAATTTTTCTCACAGGCAAGGACGACGGTCTCGGAGTGGAAAATCTTCGCTACGCTGGTATGATAGCTGGCGAGACATCGCAAGCGTACAACGAAGTTGTTACCATATCGATGGTAACATGTAGAGCAATAGGAATAGGATCCTATCTGCTTCGACTAGGACAGAGAGTTGTGCAGATCGAGAATTCCATTATAATTCTGACTGGATTTCAAGCTCTTAATAAGGTCTGCTCATTATGTTATTATAGATGTGTTTCAAGAGCTACTTTACTATATATTATAATATAAAAAAACAACGTTAGCAGCAGAGCTCCACTATTAAAGTCGTATTTTCCCCTATTTCTTGTTTTACATAGAAGTTATTGGACCTTTAAGTCAATTTGAAGGGGCCGAAGGAAGACTTGAACGATCCCTTGAAACCACCGAAAACCACCGAAATTTATATTAAAAAGGCGGAGATTGGAGAAAAGAGTACATACTCCCAAAAGACACATCCCTAACATTAAATTAGTATAGTAAAAATTTCCAACATTATAACTCAATATGGAAGGGGGTTGGGATGGCAAAATTCATTAAAAATCATTTTTTTTTCTCTAGGACTTAAAAGTCCTAAAAGGGTGATTTTCGGATATGTTGTTCAATTAATTTCCACATTTTTGCTCATACTCCTCCCTGCCCTGTCAGTTGCACTGAATCGACTGAATGAACCCAAATTTTGATAGTTTTGTTTAACCCCAGTCACAATCCAACAGTGACATTTCATCTCAGGAAAAATGTATTCTCGCGACGATATTCTGCATTTTCGATCTAAGCGGTGAATTGTTGGTTTCCAATATCTTTGTTGAAGGGCGCTCTGGGTTGTTATCCAGATAGTAGTCCCGACCGCGATTTGTATTGAGCAACAATTATTTGTTAATTCGCTACGAGTCAAATAAGCTGCACTGATGATATCTGAATAGATCGAAAAAGCTGTATGAAGATTTTGAGTCGGGGTGACTTGACGATTTCTATAATCAACTGTTGGATTGTGAATGTAGAATTCTCGTCGCAGAATTCATATAACCAGCTCCCTTGGAAAGTTATCTGATAATTTTTTTTAATTATGGAAGAATTTTTCCCATTCACTTTATGTAGTATTTTAAATTGACCATGGTCAACTTGTATATTTTTCATGATTTGATTTGATCTGATCGAGACACCGAAAAAACATCAAAAATCGTGGTTCGTGAGATATAAAACGGATTTTAAATTTACTCCCACTTATCAGCTGACTTTGGATACAGTTTTTAATTTTTTTGTGGAAAAATCTAAATAAAAACGTTAACCATTCCACTGTAAATAGTGATTCTATTTCCTATTTTCGTTTGCGTACATATTACCATCACATTAACGAATTTACTTCCACGAATCGCCACAACTGAGAATTTATATGTTACGCATCAGTAGTTCAGATGTATAATGTGATAATCAAAAGATTTCAATTCTATAAAACTTGTAACTTTGTAATTCAATTTCATTATCTCAGCTTGTCATTCTCAGGTTTTAGGCAGGCCCGTGTACGCCTCGAATAATCAATTGGGAGGGATACAAATTATGTACAATAACGGCGTTTCACATAAAACCGAGCAGAGCGACTTGGATGGAATTTACACAATTCTGAAGTGGTTGTCTTATATTCCAAAGGTAATTTTTCTGTTGAATTAATTCTTTCAGCTTTATATAAATCAAACAAATTTATTTTGTCCGATTTCCGCTTTATCTTTAACATAAATACTACCCTTTTTGAGGACAAGTGATTTGAATACCAGCCAAAAACCAAAAAATACTTATATCAGTGTTTGTGTTATGCTTGTTAACTCTTGGATAACATGAAGAGGTACTTTTTAGAATTCAAAATTCGATGCTCCTTTTCTAACGAACCTAAGCAATCTACCTTTCAAGGCAAAACATAAAATCGATAAAATTAATAAAAGTGGTATATATAGAATTGAATGCAGTGAATGTCTAGCAGCTTATGTTGGACAAACCTGTCTCAATTTTTCATCCCGATTCATCGCATAATAAATCAAGAATTTCTGAAAATCTTGAGAATAACAATCATCAAATATCTGAAAATAATCCTAAAATTATCTATATGTTTGATAGGTAGGAAAATGAATCAGTTGGAAAGTTTGAAAATTAATAGACTATGTTGGACAAACTGGCCACAAGTTTTCATATTGGTTCGTCAAATAATAAATCACACATTTCACATTTCTGAAAATATTGAGAATAACAATTATGAAATATCTACAGATAATCTTAAAATTATCCATTATGTATGGTCAAGGTATGAAAATTAATCTGATGGATAGTTTTGAAATTAATAAACTATCTACACATTTTAATTGGCAAATGCTGAAAAGTCAATTAGACCTTAATTCTTTCCAACTATTGAACTTATAGACGAGGTCGCAACAGGTCAATCTGTCTGGACCAGTATAAGGTTCTCCAATTACTGTACTTCTTAGAATAAAAAACTATACAAAAATATCTATTTTCTTGTATTTCATTCGTCGAAACCGGTATTATTTTTGTTGAAAATAAAGTAGAAATCAGTTGAAATCAATTTGTTTCATTTATACTATCACCTTTATTACGATTGGTTTCTTTCCCTCAGGATAAAGAATCTCCTGTACCTATTATGCCACCAGTAGATCCAGTCGATAGAGAAATAGGTTATGTTCCCACCAAAGCACCTTATGATCCAAGATTTATGCTAGCCGGCCGAATTAAGCACAGTACGTAAATATAGTCTTTCGATTCCACATCTTAGAGTTTCCTAATATCGTTTTCACTTCAGATGGAACTAGTGAATGGGAGTCTGGTTTCTTTGACAAGGACAGTTGGAGCGAAATACTGCAACCATGGGCACAAACGGTCGTTACTGGAAGAGCGAAACTTGGTGGCATACCAGTCGGAGTGATTGCAGTTGAAACGAGAACTGTTGAGTTTACGTTGCCTGCTGATCCTGCTAATTTAGATTCTGAAGCTAAGGTGAGAGTTCGTCGGAAAACGACATTTATATCTCTTATATCGGAAAATTATTACTATTGAAGAAATGGTATTTTGTTGCGTTGTCTACTAACTCTAATATTCTAGTTTTTATTGTATACCCTGCTATATATTGACCTCACAAATACTATAATAAATAAATTTTTATATACACTGGCCAGCAAAATTAACGCACCACTAAAATTTGGGTCAATTTCAAAGTTAATTTTCTCGCGAACTGCTGAATCGATTTAGATAAAAAAAATTTCAATGTAGCTTAAATCTTCAGAAATGACGTTATGCAAAGAGAGAAAATTTAAATTCGAGTTTTAGGCATATACTGGGTGTTTGAAGAAAAACTAGTAAAATGCACAACTTTTGTCATATTCTGTGGGAATTCCCATCAACAGTATAAGGTGTCTCTCTAAGTCAAAATATAGCCCCATCTTTTACAAGCATTTTGTTTTTTTATTCACTTTTTTATCTTGCTTATTAAATGAAATACGGAATTTAATGTAAAACGTAACAACTAAAATTTATTTTAAAAAAATTTGAAATAAAATCTTAAACATTAAAATAAAAAGTCAACAGTGTTTTCTCCCCTATTCCTTATAACTGATTGACATCGACGACCCATATTTTGAACCAGACGTCTAATTTTTGCTTGATCTATATTTGTCCATATTTCCCTCATAATGTTTTCTACATCATCCAAGGAGGCAGGTGGGGGTTGATGATCTCTAAGCTGCCCTTCATTAGATCCCATAAATGTTCTGGTTAATTTAGTTCTATTTCCGCAGTATGTGGTCTGGCATTATCTTGCATTAGTATAAAATTATCTCCAATATAACCAGCTATAGGGATCACATGCTCTGACAAAATTTCGTCAATGTACTTTTCGCTATTTAAAGGTGCTCCATGCAAGGACATGATGTCTGTACGAGCTGCCAAAGAAATTCCGCCCCAAAACATCACAGAGCCTCCATTAAATAACTCGGTTTAGCGAATATTATTTTGTGAATAACGTTCGTTTGGCTGTCGAATAATTTCTGAGCTTCGATCCTTGCTGTAGAGATAAAACCTCGTCTCATCAGTGAACAAAACTCATTCCCAATCTTCAGCAGTCCAGTTCACATGTTCCCTAGCAAATTGAAGTCTTTAAGTCTTTTTTCGACATTAAATTCCGTATTTCATTTAATATGTGATATAAAAACGTGAATAAAAAAACAAAATGCTTGTAAAAGATGGGGCTATATTTTGACTTAAAGAGACACCTAATACTGTTGATGGGAATTCCCACAGAATATGACAAAAGTTGTGCATTTTACTAGTTTTTCTTCAAACACCCAGTATATGCCTAAAACCCGAATTTAAATTATCTCTCTTTGCATAACGTCATTTCTGAAGATTTAAGCTACATTGAAAAAATTTTTTATCTAAATCGATTCAGCAGTTCGCGAGAAAATTAACTTTGAAATTGACCCAAATTTTAGTGGTGCGTTAATTTTGCTGGCCAGTGTATATATATAAATGAAAAGTGTTTGTGGGTTTGTCCAGCCTTTTCTCGATAACTACCTCCTGCCACTCGCTCAGGGTTGTAGTGGTAGATAGCCTTTGATCTGCATTTGTAAGTGAGGGAGTTTGGTCTTGGTGGGTGTGTGGGTGGTAAACATTTCTGTTTGAAAATTTCTATTTTTTTTTCTAACACATTGTGTGACTTATCCAAGTTTCAGGTTGTGTTGCTTTTACATATTAAGCGAGTATATGTGTGACAATGGTGAGGACTTCTCTAGAATAGTAATTGTGTGTTGTAGAATGTTGTTAAACTAGAAATTTTGATCGTTGAAGATATACAAGCAGAAGGTCATTTCTTTTTTTATCAGCCAAGCTCTATCAGCTATGGCCAATAGATCGTTAATAAGCAAAGTGCTAAACTGATGCTATCACTATTGAGCGTACGATGTATCTCGACCTTGGCAACGCCGAGTTTTATCGCTAGTATATACCTGAACAATAGTTAATTGAGTTTTGCACTATCGCTAATAATAGGTAACCTCAACCCCCAATAACAAATAAAATTTCCTTGAAACGTACCTAAGGCTATGTAACGTGCTGTTCAAGACTACGTTAGCAGAACTAAAGATCCATCCCTGTGTATTCTCTTTTTCCCTTCTTTATTTGCAAACATTATGATTGATGTTCGTCGCTAACACGCTGCAGCACGAGCGCAGTATATTGAAAAGCGAGAGCTTGCCTCTACTTCCTATTGCGCATTCACGAAAGAAGCCCCACCAAGTGCCACATCAGAGAGTATACTCATCAAAATAATATGTGAAAATAATCAACAATAATACCCTTTGCAATATTTCAGACTGTGTCACAAGCCGGTCAGGTGTGGTTCCCAGATTCGGCCCACAAAACAGCCACCGCAATCGAAGATTTTTCGAGAGAAGATCTCCCTCTTATGATATTCGCGAACTGGAGAGGATTCAGTGGTGGAATGAAAGGTGAGTTGATATGAGAAAAGCGGTCAAGTAGGACTAGAAAAGTTCAACTTATCCTCATGGCTATTTTCAAAAATATTTCAATGGAGAAGTTTCCGTTTATTTTTAATAGACTGATTACAAAAATTTATGTAAAATAAAACAAAAAGCTGAAAGAATCAGTAAAATATCTCTAGAAATAAAAAAGTTATGGGACTTTGAAGTTGTGCCTGTAAGAATAATTTCGTTCCACAGGCGCTCTATCGTGTGACGTCATTTGACCTAGACGACACAGCGCGTATTCGCCTAGTACGTACAAATTTATTGCTGTATAGTCGAATCGTATTTTATGAAAACCTATATACAAAAGAAGTACCGTCGACTTCAAGCAAATCCTTCGTTACAATCTTTTGAAATGATTGAGTGTGATAAAATGGAGTTAATGAAACGGAGGATCCGCTACCAAAGAACATTACTTTTACAGAATCAGATAATCATCCAAATAAGAGGAGAAGCCAAGGAGTTCAAGTCAATATCAAAACTTCACAGAAAAATTAATCAGTGCAATCACAAGAAATAAAGTGCGAAAGAAACAGGAAATAAGTGCTCCCAAATTGTTTATGAATCTCCTCAGCACTCTCCATCAAGGCTATCCTCACTTAACAGTTTTCTTTCAAAAGCATCAATATTTTCGCAGAACAGTACAAGTTCAGCTAGTTCTTTCTCAAATACAATCAAGCAATAATATCGCAACGACATAAACAAAATAACTAAAAACGTTATTTTTTATATGGGGTTGCCAGAAGAATTTTCTTCCTCACGAAGCTACTATTTGAAAGGGTTGCTAGTCTAGTGAGAGATATTTTAATATCATTGAAGAAAATTCGTTCAGACAATTCCTATGTGCGTCTGGCTATAGATTTTGATATATGTAAAAGCTCAGTTAGTGAAATATTCAATAAAACTTTTCCCTTTATAGTTGACTGAATGGAACAGTTAATATATTTTCCACCTATCGAAGAAATTTAAGTTAAGTTACCAATATCTTTTAGAAAAAAATATTCAACTACAGTGAGTATTTTGCACTGTATTGAAATAAGAATCGAAAAATCTTCAAACGCAATGAAATAGGTTCGTTTTGACGTGGCCAGAGTATATACATTGTAATACAATGAAATATTTGATTTAATAAACATCAATTTTTTGAGATGTCTAAAAATCTACATGATCAATGTAAAAAAAAGCCTTTCACTTAGTCGCGAAGTGCATTTTTAGTTGTACTGGAGCTTAACATTTCCTGTATATTTTGCATGTTTTTTCATGGTTTCAGTTTTCAACGGATATTTAATTTTCAATAGTAGTATGTTCTTCTGTTATCCCTTCTTCCATTATACATGAAATAAAAACTAAACAAACGACTGTCCAACGTAAATGAATACGAAGCAAGAGTCCTGTCGCGACTCTGAAACTAATACTTGAATGATTCGTGGTGCGGCGATCTTGGATAGGTCGAATGTCGTCACAGGCAAACCAGAGACCATACACGTTCCCTACTAAAATAGGAAACTTCAACAATCCATTTCTAAGTCATTTATTGATGGATTCAAAAATTTTTTCAGTGATTTATTAGTTTTGGTCTATATTTTAATAGTATTGCGTTAAATATAATATTTATAATAGCATGAAACTTCTCCATTATAGTGGTTTAATTCAAAAAACCAATTCTTCGTCTGATTCTGACTTAATAATAGTAAAATTCTACATATATAGATATGTATATATATATATATATATATATATATATATATATATATATATATATATATATATATATATATATATATATATATATATAAGAAAAATACTTGGAGAATTTAAACTGAACTATTACCTGGAACAGCATTGTTGAACAAGTTCAATAAAGAGCTACGTGAGAAGATGACCTGAGTATTTATCGATACGTAAAGGTTCTAGGGACAATTCATCTTGAACCCTTATTCTCTATATTTAATATATCTAAGTTTGAGCTAAATGAGTGGTTCTTATCGATCAAATCATTTGCATAATCGGAATCTGTTGTGAAATTCCAATTCGAAAATTTGTGGAAGTTCTACCAACGTAAAATTGTTCACAACTACCACAATGAATGTTACATACTCCGGACTTTTTCTTTTTATAGTTTTTTTGATTTATTATTCTTAATATGTTTTCCAATATTGTTACCGTTCCGGAACTATACGTTGATATTGTTTCGAGAAAGAAGGGGTTCACTATTAACATCTTCTTCTTCCACATATCGTTGGCCGTAGGTCTGTATTTTCCAACCTTCAGTTCTCCTGAGATATTGAAGACCACGATTCTGTCCATCTCTTTGGAGGTCTGCCTAAGGGGGTCGTGTTCGTGGTATACCATCCCTAGCGATTATTGCTAGCCTTTCTCCAGCTATTCTGTCCACATGGTCATTCCAGGCTCTTCTACGTTTACGTCCCCACCTGAAAATATCTTCCATTAATATTAACATAACCATTTTTATATAGATATGTACGATGAAATTTTGAAGTTCGGCGCCAAGATTGTGGACGGATTGAGAAAATACAAACAACCTGTAATAGTTTACATTCCACCAAACGGAGAACTTCGCGGAGGCGCTTGGGCTGTGGTAGATCCAACCATCAACTCGAACTACATGGAAATGTACGCCGATTCCGAAAGCAGGGGCGGTGTTCTGGAACCTGAAGGTAATTGCTTCATATTCTCAATAGTAAAATCATCCAAAAACATGTTTGTGCTTAAGACCGCACGGCAAAAGTGAAAATTTCATTGGGAATCGCCATCAATTTATATATATATATATATATATATATATATATATATATATATATATATATATATATATATATATATATATATATATATATATAATAATTATATAATAATAATAAATTTATTGAATGCCACAACAGAGTTGTCGTTAGTAGTTAATACATATTGAAAGAAAACATGGTGAGAACAGGCATCAGTAATATAACATAATTTATGACAAACATTTTGTCGAATAGACCATGAAAGGACAAATCCTTGTGTATGGTTTAATAAAACACAATTTTCTTCGAACCGGTGAACATAATGCCTTCAGACTGCTTTCCGATAATTATGATCATCATAAGTACCTATAATAATTTCTCTAGAACGAACGATTTGAGTTCTACTAAGTCTGCTATGAATGATCATGACTGTGATTTAATCCAATTTTGAAACTTCCTCCTGAATAACATGAAAGAAACTGTTGCACGAATCTCATGAGTCTGTTGAAGATTCTTGGTGCCAGATATACAAAAGACTTCTGAAAGACACTCTTGTGTGCAGCAGGCAGCCTATACTGAGCATTAGCCCTTCTGGTGTCATATCCATGTGACGTAAGTTCAGATTTAGAGTGGTTATGGAACTGTGATAAAAGACTCTTAGCACAGTATGTCTACCTTGGATCCATTATTCCTGCCGCCAGGAACAGTGCATCAGATGAATTCATAAGTGGTTTATTGAACATGATTTTTAGAAATCTCTTCTGAACAACCTCCAATTTTCTTAAGTGAAAAGTGAACACCGTCCACACCACTCCACACCAGAATAGCATACTCGATCACTTTTCCAACGAGTGCATGATAATGGTGATCCATACTACATATATATATATATATATATATATATATATATATATATATATATATATATATATATATATATATATATATATATATATATATATATATATATATATATATCTATATACAGGGTGATTCACGGTGGATGGCACATTAGACGTTTCTGGTGAACCATACAACGGATCACTTTGAAAATTCAATGGAGGGCATAATCGGACTTTCTCTACCCAACTAAAATATTTTCGGTGATGCGGTGTTGCCACTTCTATAAGAAAGTAGTAGCAACTTTGATTTTTCAAATAGAACTACCTGTATATTATATTATTTTTAGAATCTCCAACAATTTCCAAACAACTTTTCATGATATTTTCCTATACCTATCTGTTACCGTTTTCGAATTAAAAATTATTTTCTTTTTTTTTCGTCGGAAATCGAGACCTCTAAAAACTCTGATATCTTTGAGCTAAGAAATACAATGATATCGAAATTTCGGATTAAGTTTGTTAATACCTAGGGGCTTCCTACACTTTAGCCCAATTTTCGTTATTTCAATACAGGGTGGTCAAAATATACAGTTATTTCGTTAGCTTGGCTAAGTGACTATAAGTTGGTTATTTCAAATGGAATAGCCTGTATATTATTACAAATGCGGAAAGCTGCTAGAATTTCCTTTTTATCTATGTATATCATACCTATACCTAACTAGTCAAGTTTCGAACTTATGAGCACTTATTTGTGAAAATGTTCCTTGAACATGGTATCCCCTTGGTATTTGCTAAACATGTCATGATTACCTACTATTAGACAGTAATGTTGTGACAATCTACTAATAATATCGAAACTTTCATCACTTCAGAAGTTGGAAATACCTTCAAAAACGATGGAAAAAATTTATTCAAATGAAGTTCTTATGAATTTGTTTATGATTTTTGGACAGTGTGATAAAATTATCAGCAGGACATAGAAAGATCAATGAAATGTATCCGAATCTACCGCCAATGAACCTCAAGAAATTTATACGAATGTTATCCGGCTTCTTTTGTGAAATTTTCACTGCACCAAAAATGACAATTTTTTCTATTGAAAATTCCTTCTCTTGAAAATTATGATTCATCAGTCCAAATCATTTTATTTAAAAAAAATGGATCTTTTTGAAGCGTACCAACATCATTTCACAAAATTCAACTCTCTGTTGAGGGTGTTGAGGCTTCATTGCTTTAATTTTGGTGAATTTGTAATCATGCATGTTATGTCTTTGCAAGATTCTTTGAACAGATGAATGTTTAATGCGTGAAAATATGATAGGACATTAATTTGGTTGTCTTCGGAAGTTACGGGCCGATGTACATTTCTTAGTGCTTTTAAAGTTGATCCAAACATTTTGAAATTGTTCTGAATTCGTATAAATTTCTTGAGGTTCATTGGCGGTAGATTCGGATACATTTCATTGAACTTTCTACATGTCCTGCTGATAATTTTATCACACTGTCCTAAAATAATAAATAAATTCATAAGAACTTCATTTCAATAAATTTTTTCCATCGTTTCTGAAGGTATTTCCAACTTCTGAAGTGATGAAAGTTTCGATATTATTAGTAGATTGTCACAAGGTTACTGTCAAATAGTAGGTAATCATGACATGCTTAGCAAATACCAAGGGGATACCATGTTTCAGGAACATTTTCACAAATGTTCATAAGTCCGAAACTTGACTAGTTAGGTATAGGTATGTTATACATAGATAAAAAGGAAATTCTAGCAGCTTTCCGAATTTGTAATAATATACAGGCTATTCCATTTGAAATAACCAACTTATAGTCACTTTTCCAAGCTAACGAAATAACTGTATTTTTTGACCACCCTGTATTGAAATAATGAAAATTGGGCTAAAGTGTAGGAAGCCCCTTAATCCGAAATTTCGATATCATTGTATTTCTAAGCTCAAAGATATCAGAGTTTTTAGAGGTCTTGATTTCCGACGAAAAAAAACGAAAATAATTTTTATTTCGAAAACGGTAACAGATAGGTATAGGGAAATATTATGAAAAGTTGTTAGGAAATTGTTGGAGATTCTAAAAATAATATAATATACAGGTGGCTCCATTTGAAAAATCAAAGTTGCTACTACTTTCTTATAGAAGTGGCAACACCGCATTACCGAAAATATTTTAGTTGGGTAGAGAAAGTCCGATTATGCCCTCCATTGAATTTTCAAAGGGATCTGTTGTATAGTTCACCAGAAACGTCTAATGTGCCATCCACCGTGAATCACCCTGTATATATATATAATCAATTGTAGTTCCGTATTTTGTTGTACTTTCATTTTTATTTTTTGACACATTTAAATCCAATGTGATCTCTAAAAACTCAATTAAAGGCTTTGATGTTTTTCGTGAAAAACGATATTGAAATCTCCACTCTAGATCATAGGTAATTTATTTTTAATACCTATATATTTATATGTATGCATGTATGTGTATTTATTATATATAAACAAAAATAACAATAATTATGTTTTCTATAATATTTAGTGTTTATAATGTTTTTTTCAATATATTATAGTAGCACGATAAACCGCTAACTACTCACACTAACCACATAATGTAAACCAAATAATTGTTACAATAATTATTATTACGTGCCAATAATAACTATTAAATTAATAAAGACAATTATTACGTATGAATTGAATATACTAAACGCAGCGACACAACAGCGAAGAGCAGCTGGCTGTATCTTTCTCGCTCGGGTACACCCGGCGGTCCCGAGTTCACCCGATCGAGCCTTTCACCTCAGAGCGTGACGGATCAGCGTAACTTACTACCTACGAAGTGTGGTGCGCCAAAAAAAGTTTTCACTTCAAAAAGAAATACACGCTTGGCTTACGTTTCGATATTCTCAGATGTTTTTTTAATTTTCATCTCGCCAAATGATATGTGTGCAGTGGTTTGTTGTATACAATAACTCTCATTACAGGTATCGTGGAAATCAAGTTCCGTCTGAAAGACCAGATTAAGGTCATGCATCGCAACGACCGCGAACTGATCGAGCTGGACGGGCAGCTCAGGTCGCTGCAACAGAACCAGCCGGTGACAATGCGCGAGCGTTCGTCAAGCATATCGCAGAGCATCGAACAACGTCCGAAGTCGCAGGAAGTACTCGACCTGGAGCAAAAGATAGCCGAACGCGAAAAGGCGCTGTTGCCGCTCTATCACACTGTCGCGGTACATTTTGCGGACCTTCACGACACGCCCATCCGGATGTTGGAGAAGGACACGATAACGGTAAGCGATGCGATCGATTGATCTAATGAATATTCGTTCTAGTAGGCGAAACCCCTGACTCTGAACGACTTATATTGGACTGAGTTGATCGATAATTTAAGAAAATCCACTGCAGTTTATTATATTCGTAAAAGGAAATAATATTATGAAAAAATACGAGTCTTAAGTTACTACAATAATTTCACCAGTGACATAATTATCAAGTAACTGAATGGTGTAACTTGATAATGCTGTAAATGTCGAAACTAGTCGTGAATAAAAAATTACGAGAGGTTCCGTGAGACACCCGGGTGGAACGTAGTTCTTTTCGCTATAAATTATATATTGATAAGTAGGCACAATGAAATAAATTAACAACGTTTGAGAGTTTGAGGATTTATATATTACTTCGAGAGAAAATATAAGCTGTTTAAAACAATGATCTTTTCAGAAGAACAAAGTTATTTTCCTTGAACATTTTACAAGGATTGTCATTAAGTTAGTAATAAAAAATATGAATGAAAATAAAAGTACATATTGTACAATAGGTACAAAACACACAATGCATACATAACAAATCACGAATTTGTTGGCAACATGGCTAGTTATTAAAAAATTGTAAAAACTTTTTTCAAGTAATATTTTTTTAAAAAAACTTTTTAAATTTAATAATGTCCATAGACCTGACATTATCAGGTACTTTGTTAAATAATTTGGTACTCAGTTTCTCGAATGAATTTTGACTTTTTGTAAGCCTTAATTCAGACAAAACAAAGTTGTTCCTGTTTCTGGTAAAGTGGGGCCGTGTCTATTCAAAAATTTGGGTGGATCATTTTTTCTTTCATGTAAATAACACAGGCATGCAAGAATATAGCAACTTGGCATGGTAAGTATCCTATGCTTCTTGAAAAGCTCCCCACAGCTTGTCCTCTGTGAAACTCCAGATAATATTCTCAGAGCTCTTTTTTGTTGCAAGAAAACTTTATATGCATCGGTTGATCCCCCCCTCAAAATAATGCCATAAGTTGCTACATTGTGGATATGTGCGTGATAGGTTAGATTTGCAGCGGATTATCTGACAATTGACTTTATTCTTCTAATTGTGTAGCAGGCGGTGCATAACTTTTTACACAATTTGTCCAAGTGAGTGCGCCATCCAGAGAAAAGCCGTGAAGGGATAGTTTACCGGGAACACACAGGCGCCTCGTAGTAAAAACTAGTTCCTGGGTCTTATTTATATTCATCACCAGTTCATTTGCTTCCATCCATAATTTTGGGTCTGTTATTGCAGTTTTTGATTTTTTTGAAGTTCTAGTTTCGTGTTCGCTCTATTTATGAGCGTGGTGTCGTCAGCAAAGACCTTCAAACTATCGGAGTCAACATTGTCAAATATATCATTTATATACAGAATAAATAGACTTGGCCCAAGAATTGAGCCTTGTGGAACACCTCGGGTTACTCTCATTTGGATCTATGCCCATACCATTCCACAAATTGGTATCTATCTTGAAGATACAATGTCAAAACTTCTAGGATTGGCCCTCTTATACCGTCATATTGAAGCTTCTGTAATAGCTTTGAATGGGTTACACAATCAAATGCCTTGCTCACATCAAGGCATGTAACCACAACTTCATCCATCTCCTTGAAGGCGCCCGTAATAAATTCCAAAACCTCAATCATCGCAGTTGTTTAATATTGATTTAACGATTAGATACTTCACAATTCTCACTTTTAGTAATGCTTCAAAAATCTTTGATATCGTCGGAAGGATCGAAATCGTTCTATAATTTGCACACTTATTTACATCATTCTTTTTGTAAATCGGAATCACTCTGACTACCTTAAGTTGATCGGGAAAATATCTCTGACTAAAACAAACGTTAATCAAATACCAAAGAGGTTCTGCTAGATGACAAATTACCTGTTTCATAAGAAAAGCAGTAAATCCATAACTATATTTGGATTTTTTGCATTGCATCTTCAAGACAATATTTATGATTTCTTGGGGTGTTGTTTCGAAAAGCGCCATAGAGCCTACCTCCACAAAGTGCTTATTGTCCAATACTTGTGAAGTATTCATTCATCTCTGCTGCAGTTAGAACGCTGTCAGGATTCCTTCTTTGAAGTTTGGTTTTGAAGTAATAACTTTCCAAATAGCCTCACTCTTATATTCGGCATGTTCAATGACTCAAGGATCTTCTGATTTAATTTTCATTTCAATTTTTGAATTAAATGTTTTCTTTAAAATTCTATACAGATTGAAAGAGTCGATGTCCTTTTTCACCCTTGCTATTGCATATGCTGCTTCAACTTGATTTTGCAATTTTCTTATAGCCGGATCTACAAGCAAACAATTTTTATTTTTCTTATTTACTGTCTGATTTTTAACTATTTTCTCCGGAAAAAATTCATCAAAAATCTCAAGCAACTTGTTGTGGAAGTATTCATAGGATTTTCTGGCAGCAATTTCCAAAATAAGATCCCGATTTGTAGTTCTCACGGCGTCTATGAATAGTTGAGTACTATTTTTGTTTGTGAGCCTTGCCAATTTAAATACAAATTTATTTGGTTTATTTTTCGGATTTGAGAGGATATTAAAAACTTGGACAAAGTGATCCGACAAATGAAGATTTTTCGTTAAATGTTGGGAACTATTTGTGAAGTTATTGTCTACACTTGTGCTTGAGGTAGCTGTTACTCGTGATGGTTCCAGGAAAAGTCTATGGAGCCCATATGATTTCATAAGTTCTTCGATCCTGAGCTTTTCACTGCTTCGAGTCAAAAAGTTTACATTGAAATCTCCAGCGACTACAATACCGCATTGAAAGTTTGTCACTAAAGTGGTAAGTGCTAAGTCCAGTTGGTAAATAAATTGATCGCAGCTATTTCGATGTGTTTATCCATAGAAAGAGAGTTAACGTAATTTAGCTCTCGACAGTGTATATTATCTTTCGCCATTATCAAACAGCCACCGTGTAGAAAGTTTTTACGTATATAGCAACTTACAATATTGTAATCATTTAGAACTAAATTTTTTTCTTGGCCTTTCTTGAGCCAGTGTTCCCTCAGACACACTATATCACAATTTTTACCCCACTCGGTCACGTCTCCGGTGTGTAAAGCTCGTCCAATAGCGAAATGTCAGCCCCAACCTTGAATGCAACACTGTTTGCGTCATCTCGTCTTGGTAATGCTCCTACTTCAAAATGTTCCTGGGGAAATATATTTTTAAACCTTAACACTTTTTCAACATCGTTTTTCGCCCGGCCGACATATAATCAGGCGCATTTTACTGCGTGGTAAATGCGACTCCGGATCTTCCGTTACCCATAAAGGCGTTATTTTTTGAATTGTTTGTATTTTTTGAATTAGTAGCTGCTTTGAAAGTATCGTTTCATCGATATGGGTATATAAGCTGTTATTTCCTTCTCATTGGTTTTATTTTTTATATCGGCAACGTCTAATTTATTTCTTTCACGAGCAGGTTTGTTTCGATTATTCTTATTTACATTTAATAGACTTATTATTAAATCTTTGTCGCAAATAGGCTTTTCCAGGTTACTCACTAGTTTATTCAAGCACTTCAGTTCAGCTCGAGCGTCGAGCCACAGTGAGTTCACCTTTCAAACCCATAACATGCAGTTCACTTTGAAAGTTAACTTCACCTTGTGTGACGTTTTCAATAACAGGTACTTGAAATTTGTTTGTATCATTATCTCTAGGCACTTTTCTAGTCATGATAATATCTATTAAAAATTCCTTTTTCAATTTCGATACCTCGAGAGCTAGTTCAGCAGTTGGCACCACATTGTCATATGTTCAATGTAACATGTAACAGTATTAACATGAAAACATATAATGGTAATAATGAATAACTATGCTATCAAAACTATCCAAAATAAATGTATATATATATATATATATATATATATATATATATATATATATATATATATATATATATATATATATAATCAGTGGCGGCTCGTGAGGTTTTGGTTTAAGGAGGCTACAAGAGGAATTAAAAAATACACCATAGGCGAAAATTTTTAGGATTTCAAGGTCAACCGCCTTATAATTTAAAGAAAATCAAAGTAAAACAAGCACCCTAAGCTATTAATTTGTTTGGAAAAAAAACTACTATTTTCAATATTCACAAAAACTCTTCTCAGCCAATTAATCAATTCATCTATTCATCAAATTTTTCTTTCTTTCACAAAATAGGTACCTACCTACCCACTTAACGAATTTGTTACCTATTCGAGGAATTAATCAATTATTGCCCAACAAGTATCAATAACATTAATTATGTTTTGTTTTCCAAGCAATTTAAATTTGATCCGCGACACGACATGTTCCTGGGATTTTTCGTGCCTTTCCAAAGAACGTGATAAATTTTTTAAATCGTCAAATCCTAAGCGGCCCCAAACAGAGACATTTTCCCTAGTAAAAAGTAAACACTGCCAACAAAATAATTTATTTTTTACCTGTGATCCGGTTAGGCAAGGATGTCTCTCATAATTTCTTGTATTAAAACCGCGGTTTTGTTGTCTGTTACGCTGCACCAAATTGTTTAATTCAGGGGTAGGTCGCAATGTTTTTATCAAAACTTTATCTTCATAACTTAGTGCACTAAAGTTATGGGATAACAAATATTCCTCTAAGTCACCATTGAAATTTTTGAAATTAACTTCAGTAACCAAACTCATTTTAAAACAATACGCGAGCAATATAAGTGAACAAGCTGTTTTCGGCCATTAGTTACTACGATCACATTACGATTAAATTAATGCTTTCCAACGAATTCACTCGATTTCACCCGAAATTCTATAGTTGTGATTGGTCGACATTGTATGAGACTCAGGCTCCATCGGTGTTGCCATTTACATGTGCTTTGCTTTTCTATTGCAATGAAGTATTCATTGGCTGTATTCGCACCGTTGTTTTCTTTTCTGTGACAGGCATAATGAACGTTGAGAATATACCTTTCTAAGCCTCCGCAGCGTTGCCACAAATCTTGAAATGAATGAAATGCAGTAAATGTAAATACTATGTATGTAAATATGTATGTATGTGTTGAAAAGTTTTTTTCCTGCTGATGTTAATTGATACTTCCGATCGCTGATTATCATTATATGAAGAGATAGTCGATTATTTGTGAAATAAATAATCAAGTCTTTACTTCAAAATCATAGGTAATCTATGATCTAATAAAAAATTCTATCTTCAAGATAAAATTCCGACGAATATTAATTTACTTGAAAGAAGAAATGTTACATAGTTTTTGATTCACATATTGAATGTATACTTCTCTGGTACTAAATATGCCGCGCTCGTTGAATTGGATCACCTTTGTTACGCTTATATTACGTTTCATAATTTCTAAGGCAAGCATTCCATTCGCCTAGTGTCTGGAGTGTAACGTACGATAAGGAACTTTATTCCGAAAACTTTTAAGTTGTTTTAAGACTGTGTTTTCATCATCTTATTTCAATTTATCGAATATGAATCAGCATAAAATTGATTCCTCATCCATTGGTTTCATTAAATCTATTGATTGACTGAAGCGGGTTTCACGTACTTACAGGATATAGTACATTGGAAAAAGGCACGTCATGTCTTATATTTACGCCTCAGGAGACTCCTTCTACAGCACAGGGTATTGAAAATGTTAACTGAAGCCCAACCGAACTTGACAATTGGACAGAGTGAGGCCATGCTTAGAAGATGGTTCGTAGAAGACAACGGATCATCAGAGGTGAAACACAACTTTGGGTCATTATAAAGAGCTAACAATAACCGAAATAACTTTTTCAGGGTTATAAATGGGACAGCAACGAAGTGGTAACCAGTTGGTTAGAACATCAAATGAATGATCCAAATGCACTAGTCAACAGAAATATTAATGCAATAAAAAAAGACACAGTTATCAACGAAATAAAGACACATTTAGAAGTGAGTAGAGCAAATTATTATATGACTAATATATATATATATATATATATATATATATATATATATATATATATATATATATATATATATATATATATAGTATATATATATATATATATATATATATATATATATATATATAATATATATATATATATATATATATATATATATATATATATATATATATATATATATATATATATATATATATATATATATATTTATTTGAATTGTTATTGCCAGTGAACAATTTTTAACTTTTTGATAATTATTAGGAATAACAGGCATGGTAAATCTCAAAAAACTCGATTTTATTAAAAAGTTAACGTTTCGCCACGGCATTCGTGGCTTTTTCAAAACTTTTGAAATATTGAAATTTCTTTGACATTCATTGATTTGAAAAAATTTGAATAGTTAAAAAAGACTACTATGTTTCATCCAAAATTTTTTTGACTGTGGCCGTTCTCTGTTATTTATTACGTGCTATTCAGTCCAATATTAACATTCAAATCTGTTATTATTAGATGGTAAGGGAAACCACAGAAACGTTTACCCACGTAATGTTCGAAATAGGTTCAAATCATTTTGATTTTGAAAAGTCAAAGAATAGGGTACTATTTATCTTTTTTCCAATAACTGAAGACGGACACAGCCGTAATAAAAAATTTTTGAAAAAAAGATAAATAGTACCCTATTCTTTGACTTTTCAAAATCAAAATAATTTGAACCTATTTCGTGGGAAAAGGTTTCTGTGGTTCCCCTTACCATCTAATAATAACAGATTTGAATGTTAATATTGGACTGAATAACACTTAATAAATAACAGAGAACGGCCACAGCCAAAACAATTTTTGATGAAACATAGTAGTCTTTTTTTAACTATTCAAATTTTTTCAAATCAATAAATGTCGAAGAAATTTCAATATTTCAAAAGTTTTGAAAAAGCCACGAATGCCGTGGCGAAACGTTAACTTTTTAATAAAATCTTTTGAGATTCATCAAACCTGTCATTGCTAATAATTATCAAAAAGTTATAAAGTTATATAAATATATATATATATATATATATATATATATATATATATATATATATATATATATATATATATATATATATATATATATATATAATAATCTTTGTAATTTTGGTATAGATTATATAATAATAGCCGGTATTTTATGTTGGCTAATAATATCGGTAAGAGTCATTCTGCCATCATGATTCCACGACGGTATTTTCTAAATTAAAAAAAAGTATATACTTACCTGGGAATAAGGGAAAAAGAAAAGATTAATCATAGCCTCATGAAGGAAGTATCTATTCAATATTGAATGACAGAGGAAGAAATTTGTCAATAAATCGAGTACACACAGTTATCAGTAATTTCCAAAATTTTTCTCAGGACTGCCCAGAAATAGCTGTTGATGCCGTAGTTGATCTGATCCAAAAGCTCAAGGATCACCAGCAAGCAGAAGTTTTCAAGAGAGTGTTCAATAAATTTTAGTTATATATATTTAACATTCCAGTGCAAAGAATGGATGATTAAATTAACTTCTACAACTTTTTCCATTCTATTATTGCCACAAGTGAATTTTGATGGTTTTATTTATATCTTCCACCATTAGTGCCTTCTGTATGAAACCAAGCTTTTCGACCCTTATCAATTCATAAGAAGACTTACACAGTAGCACAATTTCATGGATAAGTAGACCATTTATGTAATTTTTCATTCAATATTATAATAGATCGTTGAATCAATATTCTTTTGATGGAAAAGGTTATATAGAGGAGCTTAGTTATATTTTGAAAAATTGCAAATATGTTTCCTATGAGTTTTTACTATGAATGTAAATACCTCAGAATTAGTTTAACAAGGTTTATTTAAACGTAGAAGAAATGTTTATAGATATCAAGAAAAAAACATAGACTGTAAATATTTAAGATATAGTTGGAAACATTCATACTGGAATTAAGAATATTTTTTCTAATAGGCCTTTTGTACAAATTTTATAAATAAAAAAATGTTTATTTATTCAAAAGTTAGGTTATGTTCTGTCATAAATATTGTTATTTTGTTGAAATATATTGTGAAATGTAATTATTCCTGTTTTTGTACAATTGAATTTAATATGAACATTAACAACATGACTTCAATAGTTCTATATTTTTGGTAATTACTTGATTAGAAACGAAATAAAAACACTAGATTTCAAAAAAGAATTATATTTCTTCGGGTAGTGCCTGAAGAAATCCTAGTAGAGGCGAAACGTGCGTCACCTGTAGCACAATTCATGTCGAACATTTCAAAAACAAATATCTTCGCTTTGTTTCGAAAATGAATTCAGAAATAGTTTAGACGAAGGAAATACTTCGGAACTCTTTTCAAAATGAGGATATATATTCGACCCATTATATATATATATTTTTTCACAATTTAGTGTTCTTGTAATTAGGTCACGTTAATTAACACAATTGAGGTGTCATGCAAATTATTGTCAATTGACTTTTCGACCATTTTGTGGCGTTTTTCAAAATCCTTAAACGTAGATGAACAACACTAAAATAAAATAGTGAAACATTTTTACAACACATATTATCACAAACAAAGGCACCGTGTTGGTAGGTGAATTCATAACTCTGCACATTGTGAATATATATATATATATATATATATATATATATATATATATATATATATATATATATATATATATATAATTGTTAAGGTTAGACGACTGTCTAAGTTAAGGAGAGAAAATGCTTAATCAGGTATGCAGTCTTAGGGCTGAATAAAAAGAAAACTCTTGTTTCTGTCCAAGCTTTCGAGTCTTTATTGGCTCTTCATCAGGAACTCTACAATAATTACCATAAAGATATAAACAACATTATAAAATGCCTCTAAATAGATATTACTTACGAAAATGAGGTTTGAATTCAACAGGTGGTAACAGTAAAAACATTACGCCAAACATCAAAACCGATATGGATACACACAAAACATGTCACAAACTAAAACCCCAATATGAGGTGGTGTAAAATAATAATAATAAATTATAAAAGAATATTTGAGAGAGAATCATTGAAAAAATTTTTTTAATTAAAAAGAAAATGCGAGAAAGAACTCCCACATGACAAGTGACGATCCCCAAAGGGGAAGGTACCCATTACAGAGTTTATAATGGTGTTTGCAATAAATTCTATGGACTTCCAAAGATCCACAAACCTATGTTACAACTTAGACCTATCATTTCTGGTATTGATAGTCCTAATAGAGGTATAGCTCAACTCATCACGAATGTTCTCACAATTTCATATAAATCAGACAACAATTTTTTTGTTAAAGATTCTTTTCAGTTTAGTTCCTTTATTAATGAGTTCCAACTCCCTCATAATTATGTAATTATCAGTTTAGATGTTGTTTCCCTTTTTAATAATATCTCTGTTATGTACTAAACCTGGTGCTTCTGGTAGATTTTTGCATTATGATTCTTACCACCAACATAAACAAAAAATCAACCTCGTGATTGGCATGAAAAACAGAGTTGTTAGAACCAGCCACACCTCCTTACGGAATCAAAATTTAAAAAAGCTCGCTCTGCTTTTTATTAATAGCGGTTATCCAAGTAAGTTGGTCTATGGACTTATTTTCAGGAGAGCTACCATTGATGTTGTACCTTCTGATAATGTTCCACCCAATCTAGTTTCACAAAACTCTAAATTCTATTTCTCTTTACCTTATTTCCATTCGATAGTCCACAAATTCAGAAAAATTTTTTCAAAATTTCCCTCTATCAATATTGCCTATAAAAATCAACCCACTATTTATAGTATTTTTTCAAAGTTAAAAGATAAAGACCCAATTTTGGAACAATCTAATGTGGTTTATTGCATACCTTGTTCACAGTGTGACTTAAAATATATTGGTCAGACGAAACGAAAGCTTAAAGACAGAATTTGCGCACATAGGGGAGATGTTAGAAATTCAAGAATTACTCGCACCTTAGCACAACATGTTTTAGAGAAGGATCACATTCCTGATTATAATGGTGTTACTATTCTGGAACATGAATCTAATTTGAAAAGGAGATGTTTCCTAGAAATGTCTTCCATTGTTAAGGAACCTAGTGCTATGAATGCCAGGACTGATATCGCTAATCTGAGTGTTTTTTATGCATATTTGTTAAACCTCCCCTCTCGAACTGATGACTCTTTTCTCCAATCTAGTTTATAGTGATTTTTCATGTGTTGGCACGCCTTGCTGATCATCGAGTTACTTAAGGTTGGCAATACAATCTGTCAACTGTTTTACGTTTTTCTATAGACGACTAATGGCGTCCCACGCTGCTCGTCACTTGTCATGTGGGAGTTCTTTCTCGCATTTTCTTTTTAATTAAAATTTTTTCAATGATTCTCTCTCAAATATTCTTTTATAATTTATTATTATTATTTTACACCACCTCATATTGGGGTTTTAGTTTGTGACATGTTTTGTGTGTATCCATATCGGTTTTGATGTTTGGCGTAAAGTTTTTACTGTTACCACCTGTTGAATTCAAACCTCATTTTCGTAAGTAATATCTATTTAGAGGCATTTTATAATGTTGTTTATATCTTTATGGTAATTATTGTAGAGTTCCTGATGAAGAGCCAATAAAGACTCGAAAGCTTGGACAGAAACAAGAGTTTTCTTTTTATTCAGCCCTAAGACTGCATACCTGATTAAGCATTTTCTCTCCTATATATATATATATATATATATATATATATATATATATATATATATATATATACAAGGGCGTCGCCAAGGTGGGGCAGGTAGGGGCAGTTGCCCCCCTAGAGATTCATGTAGTCACATGCAAAGAACTAAATATCCTAAGTCGGAGTTAAGACTAAATCCGACGCGACCGTTTGCGGTTTCCATAATTGTAATCTTTTGTCGAATCATTCTCTACGTTGTTGGCTATCGTTATGGCCAGCATTGCTATAAACTGTGTTGTTTTTTATAGTCTGTAAAAGTTGAAAAACCTATACTAAAAGTTGTTTGCATTGATGCCTATCAAAATGAACCATTTTTAGTACAGATTTTTCAACTTTGAAGTTAGTTTGCTTTGCACCCTGGAGTTAGTTTGGATAGTGATTCAAAAATCTTCGTATGGCATATAAAAGGGAATAGATTTTTCAGTTATCATTCTGTCCATATGAAATATATTGTTTCACAGTGAATTTAAAAAGAAAAAAGCCTAGTGGAAGAAGCAGTGACAGCGATAAACAGGATGAAAAAGTTCGAAAGGAAAAAGAGAACATAATGGAAACAATATCGCATGATTCTAGGTCGGTTACCACAACGGGAAATACTCAGTCTCAGGAACTCGTTCCGGACTCTTATATAGGTACAAATTCTTGTGATGATGATTCCGAGGCTGACCTGCCGATACCTTACTCATCCAAAGATCTGGACTTGGATCCCGATTCTTCAATAGACGACTGCAATGAAAATGACAGTCGATTTATTGGACGAGCATCGTTGTTATCAACCGGAAAGAAGAAGGAATTGCTGGATAACTGTTGGTCCCCTTCTGCACATACAATTTTGCGGAAGACGCCAAACATTTAAAGAAAAAATTCAATTATTCCTGGTTGGAAATTTACTCTCCATGGTTGGCTTATTCCAGGCTCCAAAAAGGATCCTTTTGTTAATATTGTACGTCGTTTCAACAAAATTCGAGCACTTTAGAGGCATTTTGTAAGTTCAAAGATGTTCACGAGCAGTTCTCGGAAGTGTTCCTGTAGTAACTCAACAAATACTCTCAGGGTATTATTAAAGAAAACCGAAAAATTATAACATCTATCATTTCCTGCATTACATTTTGCGGGTCGCATGATTCAGCTCTGAGAGGTAAACATTATGGCGAAGGTTTTCTCGAGGACTTATACAAGCTGCGAATTGATGCGGGAGATTTGGTTTTGAAGAAACACATTGAGCATGGGAAAAAGAATGCAAGCTATCGATCGGTTGATATTCAAAAAGAACTTATCGACATTTGTGGAGAGGTCATTAGGCAGATATTAAGAATACAAAAGCAACTGAAGCATATAGTGTGTTAGCGGCCAAAACAGGTGACATTTCTGGCACTAAACAATTATCGATAGGGCTGCGATATTTCGATGAGGGAATCAAGTCCAATAAATCTATCGCATATAGCATCGATCAGTTTTTGACAAAAGAAGACCCTAATCCAAATGAATGCGTCAGTTTTGGATTTGACGGTTGTTCGACAATGTCCGGAAAAGACTGCGGGGTATAAGCTTTTCTACGTCAAAAATACACGGAAGCTTTGTTCTTCCATTCGAAATTCCATGGGAACCACGAAAGATATAAGATTTTTTCGGGAATAAGTATTGAGAAGAAAGTTGATTTAACCGTTATTGATGTCTTAAAAGAGCAAAGCGTTGATAATTTTCATCGCTCTACCGTGCACAACGTGTACCTACGGTAGAGCGATCGTTCAGCAGGAGACTGAAAACCTGGTTAAGAAGCACTATGGGGAAATATCGCCTCAATGGTCTGGCCATGATGAGTGTGCACAGAAAACATATTAGAAAAACAAGATTTTCATAATGAAGTGTTTCATAAAGAAGTGTTCGAAAAGTTAACAAAAAAACCACGAAAATTGTGTTTTAATTAACTTAATAAAAAAATAATTTTCTCAAATTATTTCTCAAACGAATTTTTGAGGGGCCTCGGGCCTCCCCAAGGCATGGAGTCTGCGCCACTGTATATATATATATATATATATATATATATATATATATATATATATAATATATATATATATATATATATATATATATATATATATATATATATATATATATCCCGCCTCCGTGGCAAAGTTTGACCAAATCTCCCATACCAGAGAGATTATATATAAAGATATATATATATATATATATATATATATATATATATATATATATATATATATATATATATATATTTATAGACCGATGTTTATGAATTTTTTTATATATATTTCATAAGTATGAGAATAGGCTGTGAAGTATATTTCATACTGCAAGATGATAAGGATGTCCGTTTCCAGAAAATTGTTTTCTATTTTACTGGTATTTTTTCATTTGATTTTGCTCCAAAAAATACCTAAAGCCCCTAATTTTTACCCTCCTACCCCCACCGTCTCACATTTGAATTTCGATTTTAGTATTTTTGTTTGAAATAAAAATTTATTTTCTATCCGAGTATTCCCCAAAAATTTGTTTCAACCGTCGTTCGTATTTCAAACCGGACGAAATTATTCATGTTGTTGAATGACAGATGGCGCTACGTTCGCCTCATCGAACTTTGCAAGGTATTCACGAGAAGCGTCGCGATATTTTGTCATTCCATTCTGCATTTGTTATGTTATCACATTGCAGTATTTGCAAAATTCAAAATTCATTTTAACTTATAAGAAATATATCTGTGTTTTATAATTGTGAAAGGTTAGTGAAATACTAAAAGGACAAATACATAATATAAGATGTTTTTAATCATCAAGTACAACTGCTAGGTATTCATTTGGGACGGGGTCATGAATGAAATAACCAAAATATTCTTGACCGACGTTTCGACAATTTATTTTGTCATCTTCAGGGTTGCTGGAAATGAGATAGTTGCTACATATTTGATGTTAACATAAGATATAAAAAGCACAAATTCTTAATATGATTCACTTTTTACACAGAAACAGTTTACAAAACAAAAAGAGAATTATCAATGTTTAAAAACAGATATCATGGAATTAATTATGAAAATGGTTTGTTTTATAAATGTAATTGAGGTGATCAAACAATATCATACTTGCAAATATAACGGCTATTTTCTGTAGTCAAAGTTTCTGATTTATTTAGTAATTAGTAGTGAGGAATAACCTCTACACAATGGCATTGAAAACGAAACTGAAATAATATTCTTCGCTTGCAACTAACACATGAAAGGCAGCGGACGTATGAACCATGACAAAAAACAATATGCTACACGGCCGGCTCTTTATTTTGATAATTTTTTTATTTTATTTAGAATGTTGAAGTATCCTTGATTGATAGGTTCGCAATATCAGTTCTTGAATTAACAGAATCATTTAATTTGATATATAACATTTCATAGATCAACCGCTTATACAATAATCGTTCTTTCTTTAAAATAACTGTTTGTCAAAATCGAAAGAATGGTTATAAATTTTAAAATATTCAGCTAATGAAGTTTTTGGTTGTATATTTGTTTTGCTGATTGAATATTTATGCTTTTCTATACGTTTGCCTAGATATCTTTTAGTTTGAACTATGTAGTAGGTACTTGTTACATTGGAGACAAGGAACTGCATAAATTACATTTGATTCTTGATGTCTGGAAGTATTATCTTTTAATTTGCTGTAAAAATTTAGGTAGTTATGTTTTTGAAAACTATAGATATATCTTCCGTTTTAAATATTTTAGATAGTATCTCTGACAGGCCTTGTATATATGTTAATTTTAGATAAGTATTTGTTCTATTATTATTGTTTATATTATTTTTGGAACGAAGTTCCTTATCGCGCGTTGCGAAAGAGGACTGGACCATAGAGATAATACAGATAGAGTAGGCATGCCTAGGTAGATATAAAAGAAAAAGAGAATCGGGTAGGTATACTATCTCTCTCTAGCATTGCTTATGCGCTTCGTTTGTACTCCGTACAAACGAAACATTTTTATTCCTATCCCGTGCTGACATGAATGAGTCCGACGCGCGCGCCAGTAGACAAGGACAGCATACGTATGTCATTCTCTCTTTCTGAAGGCCGGACGCTCTCTCTTATGCCCGCCACATACGCTACGGTAGACCGGAGAGGTCTACCTGCGCAGGTAGACCGGAGCGTATGTGGGAATAGTATTTGCATTTTGTGTACGTACACAGACCTGCGCAGGTATACCTGCACAGGTTTCCTATCCGGTCTACCGTAGCGTATATGGCGGGCATTACACACGCGCCTATAGTATGCCTACTCTATCTGTATTACCTCTATGGGCTAGACGGAATAAATTAAGACCAAAAGTTGTACCGACACTTTTTGCGTGCGCACGCCATTTTTCTTCTCTTTCTTTCTGTTCTCTCATCCCGTCTCTTTCTGATCCCACTCCGCTACGTCGCCAATGCATTGTAGTGCAGTCATTGAAGCGTAAAATAGGTTTTTACCTCCGAAATTTTTTACTATAAACCGATTTACATGAAATTTTGGAATTAGGCTTACTCCGAACTCCGTTTTCACCCTGGGGGTGGCCACCCTTTTTCGGTGGTAGAATTTTTTTAAAATAACCTCGGATATGGATAGAAGACTTAATTTTAATCAAAAAATATTCCATAAAGTTTTTTCAGAAATCCAATACTTTTCAAGTTATTGGCAATTGAAAAATTCGGAGTTTTCAGTTTCTTACTAATATTTAGTTTACCAAGTAGAAAAAAATACGATTAGTTTTTGGGCCATAACTCCTTCAATTTTGAAGCTATCACAACTTATAAAAACAGTTTTAAAGGTAATTAAAAGAGCTACAACTTTTTTCATTACAATATGTAGTGAAAAACATTTTATTTAAAAACGGTGAAGGGTCAAAGGGCTCGAGAGAGACTGTGCGCTACCGCGCGCTCTTTAAACAATCATATCTCTGTCAATTTTCGTGTAACAGGGAAAAAAAACCAAAATTCTTGTCAAAAAAACCTACATTTTTTATTATCACACTTTTTTACGTATCTTTCATTATTTTTGAGATATTATGAAAAGAAGGTGGTTTTTTTAAAAATACGAAATTTTTTTTTTCTTAAAATCGTGATTTTTTCGAAAAATATGTGTTCCAAAGCAGCCAAACTGCTAGAATCCATCAAACTCTTCATATTAAAGTCAATTCTAGACGGAATACGATTAGTTTTAATTTTGGTGGAAATGGCACTTATGAAACCCATTGATTTAAAAAAAAGCCATTAGATATTCCTCTTTTTTTCATTACAGCTCTCATTTTACGTGCAAAAGACTTTTAACAGTGCTCATTTTGAAGCTTGTTTCAAGCACTATAAAAACCTTTTTCATTAGCATGCATAAAATTTATTCGCTCTCCGCTAGATGGCATGGAATACATCGATTAAATTTCAGACAAAATAAAAAAAGGCTTTGATCTTCAATATCTCGCTTAATATTGCACTTAGAACACTCTATGAAAAACCAGTTTGTTCATTTTTTCACCGGCTACAATTTTGTTCATCCTAATATTATCGTTAAAAGCATATTTTTGTAGATATTTGCAAAAAACCGTTGAAAATTGTGGAAAAATTCCGAATTTTCAATTGCCAATAACTTGAAAAGTATTCGCTTTCTGAAAAAACTTTATAGAATATTTTTTGCTTGAAAAAAATTCCACCACTGAAAAGGGGTGGCAACCACCCCCAGGGTGAAACCGGAGTTCGGGTCTGTATCACTTTTGAAGTTAAGGGTAAAATAAGCCTAATTCCAAAATTTCATGTAAATCGGTTCATAGTAAAAAATTACTGAGCTAAAAAGCTTCAATGACTGCACTATAGATTGATGTGAAACATCGAAATAATTGTGTATAAGTTATATGTATAAAAGAACAGATTACGACAGGAATCAGATATGGCATTATGAAAATGAAAAGATAAAGCTTTACAAATTTGTTCCATAAAATAATGACTACGTATTGTAGCTTTATATTCAATTACAATTATATAGCGTGGCGATACGTTATCCTCTCATATACACTCTTGCGTCTATATAATTACATATAGCGTTAACGACTGGGTGGTCCAAGCATCGAACCCTGCTGTGTCGTATTTCTGGGTTCTAATCCCAGAGGTGACTCCTGGCTCTTTTCATTTTTTCATTTACAATCTCGTTAGAGCTCTTAGCCCCACATTTCAAAATTAATTATTTAAGTTTACGTTATTTGTTATTCTCTATAATACTAAATTTCCTAAATACTTTTATGTACTAAAATAAACATCAATCAGCAATTTTATTACAATTCCTTCAATATTTCGTTGTGTTACTTCATTTATAACACTGGTATAATCATTTTCCAAATCATTAATGTTGAGAATTTTGGAAACAAATGGCTTAGGATAATGGTTTGATTGTAGAAGAGAGCTTATATAATTTTCGTAATCCCATACTGTTATTTTGATTTAACGGTATTCAGATGACAATTGAAAAGTCAGTGTTAACGGCCGCCGGCCGTTAAGAAATCACGTGTTCAAATATTTATTTCAAAACATCATTCTGCTTACAATAACAATTATAATAAAACTAACTATTTATTTATTTGAAAAGTGATTTGACAATTGCTATTATTTGAAATGTCTATCTTATTGATTAGAGATTTACCATCTATAGCAACAGTTTTTGAACTTCTTGTCGGTGAAGCCTCATTATTATGAAAAAGTTGTCTCGTTATTTTCATTCTCTTCGAAACTGAATTTTCAATATACGACTCCGCCACCGCAGAGGAGTCCCAACCTCCAAGTTCTTTTACCGATAGTAGATCGCCACCATTTTCTACAAGCATGGTAGCCGAGGATCTGCGAAACGAGTGCCCTGTGTAGAGCTGAGGGTTTTCTAATTTTAAGAATGCTGCAATTTTCTTTGGAATGCCTCCAATAGTATGAATGCCGACTACTTGTTTTACACATTTACCATTTCTATAACCAATGAAAAATCGCCGATTTTCCAGATTCGAAGGTCGCAAATCTACGTATTTTTGGTATGAACCATAGGCATCAAAATGAAGTCCTTCTTTGGGGATGACAAATACCCTATTCTTTTTGTTTTTAGTCATCCTCAATGTAACCAAAACTTTGGTACTGGTGCTTTCAAAATCATCCACAGTCAGCTTCACAAGTTCTTCACGTCTACAGGCACCAAAAATTCCACACATTAATACAACCTTTTCAAGCAACCATGTATGATCATTTGCCTCCAACAAAAACTTAATTACTTCTTCTTCAGACAAAATTTTTGATTTCTTTGGGTTGTATCCATCAGACTTTCGTCTCAAGAATAAAAATAATTTTCCAAATCTGAAAATACATTTCTGTTGGTAAAATATTGGATTTAAAATGTTGGATTTAAAATAACTAACCTTGAAATGTCAATGTTGTCATAAACTTTCAAAGCAAGTTTCAACATTGAAATCTTCGTTCACAGCGAGTTGGGAGAATAAACCTTCGATTTTCCTTTCGCATAGGCTATTAAAACATCCTCATTAACCACCTTTACATTCTTGCTATTACGCCAATTTTCAAAGTTTTCATATTCTTTTTTATACCGCTGTTGAGTTATTGCCGGCAGTAAATCAACACTCGCTGCACATGATTCTTCCAATATTTCAAAAGGAATTTCATTTTGTTCCTCAATTTCATCCATAATCGTCGTTACAGCGAACTTGCGAACACAAAAAACTGACGTTGTTTATAAAATTGCCAAACAGTTCCATGACAACAGAGTGCACGACGTTGGAATTTTTTTTCAGAATTACGAGGTACGGGGTTTGTTTTTTCTTCGGAATCAAAATGTAATCTTCCAACGGAATTACGAAAAGTCTTCAACGACACACGGCCGATACGCAAATAACGGATTCGGTTAGTTATAATCCTCGGCTGCGCCTCGGATTACAATATCCAACCTCATCCGTTATTTGCTACATATCGGCCTTGTTACGTTAATAACTATAATATTCTTATGCCAGAATTGTTTGATAAATGCAAAGCTCGATATTTGAGATTTTTGATAATATTAATTTTATATTGGATAGGATGGTGAGAATGAAAACTGATATATCGTTCTGCATTGGTAGGTTTATGATACCAATCCTCTACCAGCAAATTATTCTCATTACGTATGATCTTCAATAAGTCCAGAAACGATATAGGTACTAGAATTTGTTTCTTTTTCCAAAGTGAAGTGTAAACGGTCATGAAAGCTGTGAAATATTTGAAGAACTATATTTTCGGTATCTCTTGGTATCGCCAGAATGATGTCATCAACATAACGTTTGAATAATTTAATTTCACATGGGAGCTGATTGAGATAAACCTCCTGCAATTTTGCTATCACAATATCTGCACAAATTGGGGATAACCAATGTCCCATACCTAAACCAAACCTCTGCTTCCAAACATGACCATCAAAACTAAAATAATTATTATCAGTTAAAAACTCAACTCAATCAAAATTCTTCTCTTGAGTAAGATTCCATTTTCTTTCTATAATGTTTAGACATAAATCTTTGGGTATATTTGTACACAATGAAACAATGTCCGATGAAATTAATATATAATTTTCAGGTAATTGTAGATTATTTAGTATGCTGAACAGCATACTAAATGAACAGAAATGAATTTTGCACATATTTATCATTCTTGACAAACACTTACTTAGATAATATGTTGGTGAAACTACACAACTAAGAATGGGTCTTAATGGAGCGTTATTTTTGTGTATTTTTGGTGTGAAGTACATTTTTGGAAGTACACCAGTATCACATTTTAATCTATTATACTGTTGTTCCGTGATAATTTATTTTGATAGAAGTATCGAGACTAAGCGATTGTTTTTATTCTGTATCATCTTCAATGGATCATTAGCGATGTTAAGGTAAGTAGTAGTATCATTAAGTAAACTGTGAGCTTTGTTAATGTTGTCTATAACTACTGTTGTGTTACTTTTGTCTGCTTTCATGATGAGAATATCCTTGTTATTATTAATGAACTTATGTGTTGCTTCAATATCCGATATGAGCGTATTATTTATGGAACGTTTATAATTTTTAGAATTTAGAAAATAAGTGATAATATTTATTGCATTATTGCGTACAAGTGTCCTATCTTCTATTTCATGTTTTTGAATGATGACCTCACATTCTGATATTATATTTAGTATGGGAAACGATTTTATGTATGGTAAATTGAATTTATCTCCCATGCTTAATAAATATTGAACATTGATTGGGATATTTGTATTGGAAGACAAATTAACAAACCATTTATCATTTTTTTCTGTTAGGTATGTTTTTTGGTTTTTGATAAGCTAGTAATTTATGAAATTCTGATATCTGTCTTTGCTTTACAATTTCAAAATGTTCGTTAAAATTTTTTTTTGGTTAATAGCAAATGATTGATATATGTTTCCAGAGACCACTGTGTATATAACATTACATATTTCATCTATGTTTTTTTCTATTTTTATTGAATTCCAATGGTGGTAACTTATTTCTTTATTTAGTATCTGCATTTGAAATCTCTTCAGTGTATTAATACAGGCCTGTGAAAACGGACTATTAGAGATAACCAAGGAATTGATACATTTTGAATATTGCATAATGTGAGTAGGTAAAACATTGTAGTGCAATGAATGGCACATGCTATGAATGGGACAGAGCATATCACAAATATTCTCCGCAATATTTCTATGTCATATTGCTCTGTTAGATGGGATACCGACGATGACGAAAAAAAAATTTCATTTGTAGTCAACTGTAATACGTTGTGAGATCTAGTGCATGTTGCTTGTTGTTAAATTGACGAGTTTAGGAACTTACAATTTTCATTCTCAGATCGTATTTCAACGTGTTATCCCAACGGAAAAATTTTTTACGGTAAGAAACTTTTTATTTTCTACTTTTTATGCATAAAAACATCAATAAACATAGAGTTTATATTTTTTATGTCCATGTTTACACCCCCGTGTTACCAAGCTATGAATGGGACACAAATATAAGTCATGAATGGGACGTGTCCCATTAATAGCCTGAAGTATATATTTTTTTGCAGATGAGCCAGGAAAAACAAAATAAAAGAGAACGTGTTTCTACCGAACAAATGGAACGAGCTGTTATTTATTGCATTGAAAATAATATATCAGCCAGGGACGGTTCTGCAAGATTTTCTGTTTCAAAGTCAGCACTTCACCGTCAAATGCAGGCTGCTAGAAAACTAAGTAACGTACGAGACTTCACTCTCCTAATATAGGTAATAGGAGGATCTTCCGTATTGAGCAGGAAACTCAATTGGTAGAATATCTAATCACATCTAATCATAGCACAAATGTGCTATGGTTTAGGGTCTAAAGGGCTTCGCATCCTTGCTTATAAATATGCAAAAGAACTGAATTTGGCCTATCCATAGAAGTGGGATGATAGTCAGATGGCTAGTGAAGACTGGCTGAAAGGATTTCGAAGCCGCCATAAAGAAATTTTGAGTTTACGTAAGCCAGAAAAAACTAGCCTGTCAAGAGCTACATCTTTTAATGCGGTCAATGTGAACAAATTCTTCGATAATCTTGAGAGCGTCTTGAGTAAATTCAACTTTACGCCAGACCGAATATTTAATTGTGATGAGACGGGCGTAACAGCTGTAACGGACCCACCAAAAATTTTCGCGAAAAAGGGCCTCAAACAAGTGGGTCAGGCTACATCAACTGAAAGGGGGCAACTTGTGACTGTTCTCAATTTCATTTGTGCTTCTGGAAATTTTGTTCCGCCAGTCTTCATATTTCCGAGGGTAAACTTCAAAACTTTCATGTTGAAAGGCGCTCCTGTGGGAAGTATTGGTCTGGCGAATAAATCGGGATGGATGAATGAAGCAAATTTCTATAGCAGCCTTGAACATTTCATCAAACATATGAAACCGTCGAGAGAATCACCAATTCTTCTTATATTAGACAACCACGAATCTCATATTAGCGTGAGAGTTGTCAGATTGGCGAAAGAAAACAATATTGTTTTGCTCACTTTCCCACCGCACTGTAGCCACAGGCTGCAGCCATTAGATAAGTCTGTATATGGTCCTTTTAAGACTTATGTAAAGGTGGCGTAAAACGAGTGGATGCTTGCTAATCCTGGCCAAACTTTAACAATTTATGAAATTGCTGAAATTGTCAATAAAGCCTTTTTGAATTCGTTCACTCCTAAGAATATTATTTCTGGATTCTCATCTACTGGAATATATCCACTCAATCGTAACATATTCGGCGAAGAAGATTTTTTGTGTTCTTTTGTAACAGACCGTGAGAATCCTAATATTAGGAACGATGAGGCACCAAATAGAGATTCTGTTGAGGCTTTAGGCCAGTAAAACGGTGCACAAAAAGGGGTCGAAGTGGAAAGTTTTGAAGTAATTGTTTTTATTGGTTTATTCTATGTTTTTTGGGGTGCTGAATACGAATCTGAAGTTGTCTAACAAAAATTTGCTCGGCAAATAAGAGAAATCATCAAAAAAACACTCAAAATATTGTTTTTTAGTGGTTTTCAGCTTATAACTTGCAAAGTAAGCTATTTATGAAAAAAGTGTTTATGTAGTAAAATGAAGAGGAGAAAATTTCCTACAATTTATATTCTTTAACATTTTTTCGTACATCGTATGGTTTCCACGCAAAAGAGTGCTGAAATATGAAGCTAATCAGTATTTTTTGGAAAAAAGCAAAACATAATGAATGAATCAATGCAACTTTCCCTTTAAGTGAAACAATTCATTTGCAGCACCTCGCCTTTCGATTTAAAAGCAAAGACAGTTCGGTTCGACTATCCTGACTGGAGGGGGTATCCGTCAAAATCACGTGACTGAAAAGGGTAAGCGTCAAGGGCGCGTCTTCATGCATTCAGTACTGCTATTGCCGTGGTCGTGTCATTTGTCTCTTTCTGTGGCGGCGCGAAGTCCAGTTATTTTCGTTTCCGAGTGTTTCCGTTGAGATACAATACAACAACTCTTTACAATGTCCAGTGATAAGTGTTTTATTTGTGAAAAACATTTAAATTGAGGTAAAAATGCTACCTCAGATCGGCATACAAAACATCAGCACATTTGGCGCGCTACTTCCTACCGAAGCTGCAGCTCAGCAAAATTCTTTGAGAGTGTACTTTCAAGTACAAAAATGGCTTGAAAAAGAAAAAGATCTTGAGCAATGGGGTTGGAAGAAAACCAAAGGAGGTCTGCAACCGGTAACAACATTACAGCCACCAGCACCAGACGCAGTATTAAAACTAATTTCTTGCAAATGCATCAAGACCTGTCAGACCAACTGTGGATGTAGAAAAGCTGGCCTTCCAATATCTGCCTCAACTGCGAGAACGGCTGCAATAATATGCCAATTGTAGAAATTGAAGAAGAAGCAGAGGATGATCCGGAGTTACTTGAAGGTAACTGTGCATGGATAATTCTATCTTACCATCATTTATCTGCTCACTAATTATTTGTGTGTCAAAATATGTACCTACTGCTTTCATATCTATTCAATATGTTGACAAGTGTTTGAAATTTGGTCTCTTATTTATTTCAGACGTTGAAGAACTGGATGGCTGCCCTGAGGAAAACATGGAGCCGGTACCTAAAAGGGCTCGTATACAAGTAAATAGATAGGTAATACTACTTATAAATTGATATTTTTCATATTTATTCGATAAATTGTTGAATATTTTGCAATTAAGTCGATGATTTTTGTTTCAGACCTAGAAGAATTGGAATGCTGCCCTGCTGGAATCCGGTGTCTAAGAGGTCATAAATATTTAAGTGTGTTGAAATAATTAACACTCGGTTAGGCGCACCTCTATTAGACACACAAATAGTCGCTATGGATCTGAGAGATCCAAATGAGGAGAAATGAATAATTTCGAAATGTTGCAATGAATTTCTTATCAAATAGGCGGAATAAGAGAATTAACGACTTTCTTGATGTATTTATTGAAAAAAAAACGAAAATGATTTTTCTGGTAACATTCTGCAAACTTAAATAATAACATAAATACATGATATGATAAACATCACATAACAATTCAGGATTTGTCTTACTTATATGAATATGTATATATATATATATATATATATATATATATATATATATATAATTTTATATATATATTTATAATTATATATATATATATATATATATATATATATATATATATATATATATATATATATATATATATATATATTCATTCATCTTCATCATAAGAATTAATTTTATTTTCGGTTCCACAACCATCGGCACACACAAAGCCACAGTGCTGAAGGCACAAGTACAAGCCGCACTGTTTGCAAGTGTACTTTGTCAGTCTTTTTTTTTTTGTTGTGAGACAGGGGCGGCAACGATTTCTAGTATTCACTTCAGAAGAGTTAGGTTCTGTAGAATTGCAGGTCGCAGTGGGATGAGCAGGTTTGGGTAGAATTTCTGCAAGCCTCATACGAATGGTGTGTGGTAAATTAGACACCAACATTCGCTTTGCTAACTGGTCTTCAATAAGTTCCATCCCAAGCTGCTTGAGGAAAAGGCGACGTGATGTTTTTTCATTGTCTTTAGAAAAATAAATTATTTGAGAATTTATTCCAGCAATGTTGAGCATAGAATACAATACAACCATACTCCATCTCCTTGTTCCCCTTTGAACGTTGTAGGACGAACACATTCTATCAACAACGTCCACTCCTATTTTGTGATGGTTGTAATATGTGATGATCTCTGGTTTTTTTTTCGGTCCCGTCAATTCATCGATTGCATCATCTGTGTGCAAACTGGAAATCAAAATCACATTTTTCTTTTTGTTTTTATTCTGTGGAACGTAAGAGACGATTGTTCCTTCCTTCCTGAATGCAAAAATACTAGAAAAGTTCTCTCTTTTGCTGATGTCTTTCAGTTCCTTTGGTATTTGCCATTTGTTTTTTTTCAGTGTGCCTACGAAGGACAGGTGATAATTTGTTGATAATTCTTGAAGCAATGATACATCTGAAAACCAATTGTTCGCTGTAACATTGCGCCCAGAATTACGAAGAGGGGTTATCAACCGCTTCACTACATCTACACTACTATTACTAACTTGAAATGGCCCTTCTGGCTGTCTGCCTGCGTAAATTTCGAGGTTACAAGTATAAAACATTTTTGAGTCCACAACGGCAAAAATTTTTATTCCATATTTGGCGGGTTTAGAGGGAATATATTGGATGAAGGAGCATCTGCCACGGAATGCCTCCAGTTTTTCATCGATCGTGACATCTGCTCCAACTGAGTATGAGTTCTTACAATTTTCCACGAATTGCTCGAACAAATCCCGAACTGGGGCTAAACGATCATATTTTCTACGTTCTTGGCGAGTTTCTCGATCGTCAAATCGCAGACAACAAAGAAGAAATCTGAATCTTTTCAGGCTCATGGTGAGCCGAAAAATTTCCACTCCAAACCCTGCTGAATCCCATAAGTGATCAAGATTTATCTTCCCTCCTTTGTATATGCCAGCAATATATAAGAGCCCAATCATTGCTTTTATTTCTGTCCTATCTGTTGGTTTTGCATCCCTTTCTCTAGCGAATTTTTCATAAATCAAATTGATATACTGATTTGTGAATGTAACAATGGTGTCCAACATAGCATCATTGAAAAAAACACTGCCAGGTATTAGGATGCCTTCTACATTTCTTGCTCTTCCAATAACCCCTGGTAGTTTCACCAGCAAGTGATGAGAACGTGTTATCTTCCGATTGGTGTATGGAGTTCTTTTTCCATGAAAAGGATTCGGTAACCTTTTTCCCTTTACTCCGATTGCAAACGTAGAAATCTGCATTTTCCCTCCGATCGGAGTCAGAGTCTGATTCAATATCATCCTGCTCCGACTCCGAATCTTCTTGCTCTTCTATTTCCTCTGATGCATCCGTGTCATGATCCTCTTCATCCAGGTCATACAGAGATTGTCTCAGATTATTTGTAGAAGTCCCTGGAGTGGCATCATTGAAATTCATCAAAGATTCATCATCATCAAATAGATATTTGTGAATTTCTGCAATATGTGCTGGATTATTTAGGTCAAAACGTCTAGATGACATGTTGTACCTGTAATATGAAAATATTTAAAATATAAATAATAATCACTTGAAATTATATAAAGTGATTTTTCAGGGTAAAACAAAAAACAAACACATAAAAGATGCAGAGGTTGATGGACAGAACAAAAATGATCGCGTTGGACCTATAGGATCCATCCCCTGCATAACATATGAAAAAAATACTTTCGGAAAAAAAAAGTGGTAAAGGTAATTACACTAATGTTAATGTATCGTAACAATAAAAAAAACTAGAAATAAAATAAATCAGAAATACTTACGAATTTGATCGCTAGGGCTCTCACAGATCCAACAGGTAACTACGGAAGTATATATCACGAACGAACAGTCAAAACAATACTAGAGCGTGGCTACAGACGCGTTAGGAGGATACTGGAAGGGCTACTCCCCCACTCCAAATCTCTGGCGTTGTACACCAAGAAATAGAACTTGTGGATCTCACAGATCCATAGCGACTAACCGACTGTTAAATACCTTTGTTTTCTTTTGTTTAATAACCTTTTTCATTAATGTATCATATAATTAATTAAAACATTTTACAAAACATCAAATAATGTTCACCTACATAAAATAAAAAATATAAACTAATGACGTATTCTGCTATTTTTTTGCAAATGCTAATTTGTCCCATATTTCAGCACTCTTTTGCGTGGAAACCATACGACGTACGAAAAAATACTGGGAAACATGAATTATAGGAAATTTTCTCTCCTTTATTTTACTATATAAACACTTTTTGCATAAATAGCTTGCTTTGCAAGTTATGAGCCCAATACCACTAAAAAACAAGATTTTTAGGTTTTTTTTGATGAGTTCTCTTATTTGCCGAGCTAATATTTGTTAGACAACTTCAGATTCGTGTTCAGCACCCCAAAAAACATAGAATAAACCGATTAAAACAATTACTCCAAAACTTTCCACTTCAAACTAACATTTGACTGGGCTACTTCTTCAATCAGTGGACCTTCTACCCTTACTGTACCATCCGAAATTGCTAGATTTTCTACCACTCCAGTAGCAATACGCCCTTTCCCAAAAGCACCTGAGAGAAAATTAAAACAAGGTGGGAGAAAACGGGGTAGAACAAAAATTCTCACAGACACTCCTGAACTCACGGGTTTAATGAAAGAAGAAGCAGAAAAAATGGAGAAAAATCGTCAAAAAGGAGCAAAAAAGAAAAAAGTTGTCCGAAGGGTTTTACAAGAAAGTGAATCGAGTGATGAGCCGGAAGAATTTGAGGCTAAAGATTCAGATGACACAGATGAATTTTTACAAGAATTGGAAAGAAACAGCGTCAAGGAATGTGAAATATTTGAAGATGTGGATGATTTTGAAGTACAAAAAAATGATTACGTGTTGGTGGACTTTTCCACAAAGAAGAATAGAATTTCCTATATTGGAGTTGTTGAAGAGAAGCTTGACAATTCAGAATTCCGAATTAAATTTTTGAGGCGTTATGGAAATTCTGAAAAGTTTGTGTATCCTGTAGAGGAAGACATTTGTCAAGTGGCAAGAGAGAGGATTTTAAGGAAGATACCTGAACCCGAAATAAATGAGGCTACAGCTCGTACTCAATCAACTTTAAGATTCCATATTTCATTTAATCATTATGAAAAAGAATTTGGAAAGATTTTGTAATAATTTAAAAAAAAAGTAACGCGGAACTCTGTTATTATATTCAAGTAGTAACAGTTTACTATTTTAATTTTTTTATATGCATTTTGTCAATAAAATCTGAGTTAATCAAGATCATGCATAATTTATTCTTCTGTCCCATTCATAACGTAGTCTCGTCCCACACGAAACATGTGTGTTATGAATGGGACATTAATTCTGATTATGAAAAACAAAAAAATTTTCATTTTTGATTTGGAATTAATAAGTTTGAGTGTGGGCTTCATATATTGTTCACGGTTCCACACAAACTGGCAAAAATCCAGACCATTTTTTCTAAAAACTAGAAAAATATAGCTGTTATAAAAAAATTGTCCCATTCATACCACTTCTCCCCTACTTGCGATATTTTTGAAGAAATATGATGTGGTTGTTTGTAGTAGCCAACTTCTTAGTTTCCTTAGTATACGCTATTGAGATAATCAGCTGAGAAGAACTTCTCTGAAAAAAATAATTACGCTTGTGAGGAATATAGGAATAATCCATTAATAATAAGAAAAGGACGCAGAAAATATTGGGAATAGCTAGTAAATGTATTGAACAGAACGGTGGATATTTTGCAAATTTATTACAAGTGATAGTTTCCTCTCAAGTGTTTTCGTTTTTAAACATATTCTAATCAAATAAGTATGTATGTAAACTACCAAAGTTGTTGTCCAATATCTAAGCATTTTTCAAAACATCACATTTTTAGATTTGTCTCTTGTTTTTAGCCGTTAATTACTGTTGAGACACAATAATATGAATATTCAATGACTTTTTTTATGAACTTTCCTGACTAATTAAATATGGGTTTGAATGTTAATAGTAGAATGAAATGTGTAACTATGAAAATATTTCAGTGTCATTCAGTTTTTTCCGTTCTTCTCGAATATCTGCTCCGATTTTAGAAATTCTGATATAAAGTGTGTTGTTTTGGGAATTATCAAATTTCACAAATCGTTCTTACTTCGGAACTGGATTTTAGCTGTTGTTCCTACATTATACTATCGGGCAATATATACCTCTACCGAAATGAAAGAAATCCTGAGGGTAGTTCTAAAGTTATGGGTAAATAAAATATTGAGCGAAATGAATCAAACACCCTGTATCTAGGTTACCTATTTATAGAGTTAGACCCACTGACCTAGGTCTTTTGAAATAACCGAAGGGCGCTCTATTTGGAATCAACGTATGTCGGTTTACCTATGGAACACCCATTCATACATACATATATATAAATATATATATATATATATATATATATATATATATATATATATATATATATATATATATTTATATATATATATATATATATATATATATATATATATTGTTATGGTTTAAATATTATTGTCATGAAATATCTAGAATGTCTCTCCTTAAAAAATAATTGATAAGAGTTGTCATAATAATATTGTACGTCAATATAAGTTATTAAAACTTACAAAAATTGTACTCATTCTTAAAACACTGTGTATATTCAAATACTTTAACTGGTTATGGGCCCAGTAAATCGTGTATAAGAATAAAAGAAGCAATTTGAAGAAGTAAAAAAATTAATTTGGTGAATTTTTGAAGTCAGTAGCAGCTTTCGAGAATGGAATTTTCTAAACTTCAAATTGAAAAATTAGAAGCAAACTCAAATTGGGTTGACTGGAAATCCCAGGTCAAAATTCAACTGCAAGCTAATGGTGTTATGGAAGCAGTTGAAGGTAAGCTGAAGTATCCCAAAGAACCTAAGGAAGATGCAAGTGAAAAAGAACTTAAAAAGAATAAGGAACCTCTTATTAAAATGGAATATATGGCTCAGAATTTCATTGTTTCAAGTTTGACTTCACAGGTTAGATAACTTATTAATATGTGCAGCACAGCTGAAGAAATGTGGCTAAAACTCCATAGTGTTTTTGAGCAACGTACGCTGAGCAGAGACAGGATCGCTTGTTTAACCAATTTTTCAGTATTGAAGAAAAGGATCCAGTTCAAAGTATTGCCAAACATATAGCTGTTTTAGAAAAGTTATGGGTTGAATTACAAGATGAGACATGGAAAGAAGACAAAGTTAAATTACCAGATTCTTTGTTCCTTAATCGAGTGCTAAATACATTGCCCTCCCAATTCTTTGAATTTATAAATGCATGGGAGTCAGTACCGAAAGAATAGCGAACAATCACTCTTCTTCGAGAACGACTGTGTACCGTTGAAATCCGTTTACAAGAACGTGTTGAAAATGAAGAAAGTACAACAGCATATGTTGCGGTGAAAAAACAAACTTTTCCACGTATAAATTATGGTGCATCTAAGAAAAATACGGAAGAAGTTAAGAATAAGAAGAAATTCTTCAAGTGCTACGCATGTGGGAAAAGGGGCAATTTTAAGAAAGATTGTCCCTCAAGTAACAGTGAAGGCAATGTCTGTGAAGAAGTTGCTTTTGTACATGAGGATTTTGTGGTAAACCTTAGTAACGATGATGCTTGGATAGCACATTCTGGCGCAACTCACCATATGTCAATGCATAAACATTGGTTTATAAGCTACGAAGATTTTTCTTGTCCTCAGTATGTGGTGGTTGGTAACGGTGAACGTATTCAAGCTTATAGTAAAGGTCAAATAAATGTTGAAATGTTTGTTGATAATTCTTGGTCAAAAAACTATCCTCAAGATGTCTGGTATATACCTAATATAAAAAGAAACTTATTTTCAATTTCTGCTGTAGCTAATAAGGGAATGAGCTCTATATTAAGCAAAAATGAATGAATAATTCTTAAAAATAGTGAAGTTGTTGCCAGAGGAGTACGAAGAGATAATTTATACATTATGTATGTACATCAGAGTTGTAGTTCCTAAAGCGAAAGTTGAAGCAAAGGTATCAATTTCTAATAACCTTCAGATATGGCATGAGCGACTAGGACATCAAAATAAACGTCATGTACAAACATTTTTAAAAGGTATTGGTGTGGAAGTTACCATTTACAAAGAATTCTGTGCATGCATGTTTGGAAAACAACATCGATTAAGTTTTGGACATCGTAAACAAAGAGGAGAAGCTTCAGGTGAAATTATTCACGCTGATATTTGTGGTCCTATGAGAATGAAGTCAATTGGTGGATCAAAGTATTTTCTTCGTTTGAAAGATGACTACAGTAAATTTCGAAGTGTTTATTTTCTGAAAGAAAAGTCAGAAGTTGAAGATAGAATGAAGGTGTTTATTTCTGAATGCAAGACTCAGGGTCATGTTATTAAAGAAATATGTTCTGATGGAGGAAAGGAGTTTGTTAATCAAGATGTAAGAAGAACTCTTGAAGAGGCTGGAATACGTCATAGAATTACTATGCCTTTTACACCAGAGCAGAATGGATCTGCAGAGAGAGAACACAGAACTTTGGTGGAAGCAGCTAGGTCTATGCTTCATGCCAAGAATCTTCCGGAATACTTGTGGGCCGAAGCTGTCTTTACAGCTGCTTACGTACTTAATAGAACAGGTCCTACAAATATTAAAGAAAAAACTCCTTTAATGCTTTGATCAGGAGAACAGGCTCCAGTAGATCATTTAAAAATTTTTGGTACTGAATGTTTTATACATGTACCGAAGCAAAAACGGCACAAGTGGGACAAGAAAAGTGAAAAAGGCAAAGTAGTAGGTTATTGTGGAAATAAAGATGGTTTTAGAATATGGTTACCTGAGAAAAACAAAATTATTTTTAGTCGAGATGTGGTCTTTAAACCTGAAGAAGTGGTGATAGATTCTATATCAAGCAATTCTATCGATCACATTAATTGTATAAACTCAAAGAAAATTTTATGTTACCTGAATCTTCTAACAGTGATGCTTGCGCTACTTTAGCAATAGATGAGCCAGATACTTTAGAAGAAGCAATTTCTTCTGAATCCTCTGAAAAATGGGTCGAAGCTATGATAGAAGAAATGTAGTCTTTGATAGAAAATGAAACTTGGGAAGTGACAGAATTATCTGCAAAAGAAATAGTTTGGATCCAGAGATTACTTGAACAAATTTCAGAAACAAAGAAGATTCCAATTTTATGGTTGGATAATAATAGTGCTGTGAAACTTGTTTATAATCCTGAATTCCATAAGCGGTCTAAGCACATTGATGTTCGCTATCATTACATCAGAGATCGAGTAAATGAAGGAGTTTTTGAAGTCAAACATATAGCAGGTGAAGATCAGATTGCTGATGTATTGACAAAATCTTTGTGCCGTGTTAGATTTAAAAAATTTAGAGTTTTACTTGGTATAGTTAATGGAAAAGAAAATATTATTTAAGGGGGGGGGTGTTATGGTTTAAATATTATTGTCACGAAATATCTAGAATGTCTCTCCTTAAATAAAATAATTGATAAGAGTTGTCATAATAATATTGTACGTCAATATGAGTTATTAACTTTCTTACAAAAATTGTACTTATTCTTAAAACACTGTGTATATTCAAATACTTTAACTTATATATATACACACACATATATATATATATATATATATATATATATATATAAATATATATATATACATATATATATATATATATATATATATATATATATATATATATAATTATATATATATATATATATATATATATATAATCTCTTGATAATTATTACCAATAACAGGCTGGTTGAATCTTAAAAAACTCGATTTTATTAAAAAGTTGACGTTTCACTACGATATTCGTAATTGAAATTTCTTTGACATTTATTGATTTGAAAAAATTGAATAGACAAGGTTGCTTTGTATATGCTATTCAGTCTAATATTAATACTCAAAATTGTTATCATTAGATGGTAAGGGAAACCAGCCTGTTATTGCTAATAATTATCAAGAGATTAAAAATAGATCACAGGCAACAACAATTCGAATAAATATATATATATATATATATATATATATATATATATATATATATATATATATATATATATATATATATATATATATATATATATATATATATTATATATATATATATATATATATATATATATATATATATATATCAGTGGCGTAGATAGGGGGGGGGGATCAATCCCCTCCCATGAGCCAACAAACATAGTGTTGTATAATTTCCGCGCTTCAGGCCGACCAATCAGGAGCCACGAAATGGTCGCTCGCTATAAGTATGGACAGATTGAGCACATGCAAAGTGAAAATCTATTCATAATCTTAATATAATAGTAAATCTAGAAATTGAATCGTTATAAAAAAAAAGGAAGAAGTCAACCAAAATCTCCTCGCACTTCTTCTCTTTCTAAATTGTATACTGTACTTACTTACTATCAAACAAAACTGCTCGAGCTTTTGTTTAATAGTATGGTATTATATCTAAAGCACGAGCAGTTTCGTTCAATAGTATAGGTTGTATAAAATTTAGAAAGAGAAGTGCGAGGAGATTTTGGTTGACTTCTTCCTTCGTAAATAAAATCATTTTTGGACTTATAGATCATGGATCTTGGAGAAAGATTTACTAATCATGAGAATATATTCTAGTCAACAATTGCTTTCTTTGTTCAACTTTTTTCATGAGTCTCGGAAGAATATGAACAAGGTGTCATTCGATTCGGAAGAACATGTAGATATTTTTTGAAAAAAGTTAAGTTCCGTTTAAGAAAATTGTAAAAGTTATAATCAATTTACTGAAAGAAAAAATTATCTCAAAAACTAATTGATATTTTTGATATCTAAATAAAGATACAAAAAGAGGAGGATATTTTCTGAAAGAAAGTATCCTGAAACTGTAGGATTAATACCAATAATTTTCTAAATATACGGTCGAAAACAGGTAATCTGGCTTGCGAAAGTAATGCCCATTTCAGACACTTCAACAATAAATATTATTCAACTAAGTATATTAAATATTATATTAAGGAATTAAAAATTTCTGGTTCTTACTGGATAGCTAAATGAACAATAATCCAGCCACAAAACATTTTTATCGCGATTTTTCAATCAGTTATGCAATCGTTTTTTGCTTGCACAAGAACATTGCAAGTGTGATAACTGTTAAACTATAGATCTGATATGTTTTCGTTTCTTAGAGCTAATTTCGAAAGACTGCAGAATAGATCCCCGTTAAAAAAAATTTGAAAATTAAATTTTTTAGTTTTTTACTAACAATTTACTTATTTGCAAAATTGAACACTTTAATTAAACATAACTTTTTTTTCTTAATTCTCTTATAAACAAAGCATTCGTTTAAGACAATTTTTTAAACAATAGGAGATGAATATTGCTTCCTATAATAAAAAACAGATCATTAAAATTATAAAAATAATTTCATTTTGATGTTACAAAACTACGTAAATTGTTAATGAACAACTGAAAAATTGAAATTTTTTTATTTTTTCAACGGGGATTTACTCTGAAGCCTTATAATTATAGCTCCAAGAATGAAAAAAATCTCAGATCTATAGTGAACAGTTGTCAAACTCAAAATTTTCATGTTCAAGTACCAAAAAATTTTAAATTAACTATTGCATAACTATTTGAAAAATCGCTATTATCGCCAGATTACTGCTCATTCACCGATTTAGTAACTGTCTGAATTTTTTCATTCCTTGATTTCCATATTTATTATGGTTGAATAATGTTTGTTGTTGAAGTGTCGTCCTTAATGCTTGTGACTTGCCCAAATCAAATTACCCGTTTTCGGTCGTATTTTTACCTCTCTGAGAAAATATTGATCCTACAGTTCCGGAAGTTGGGTCTTTCTTTTGAGAAGTTTCCTCTTCTTTTTGAATCTTTCTTCAAGTTTCAAAAATCTCAATTAATTTTTGACATATTGGCAAAAAAAACAAACCCCTTTTTTCAGGATATTGTTTATAACTTTCACAATTTTCGCGAGCGAATTTTCATTTTTCTCAAAAAACATCTACATGCCACTCCGAATCGAGTGACATATTTTGCTCATAATTTTCCGAGACTTGCGAAAAAAGTTGAACAAAAAAGCACTTGTTGACTAGACTAAATGTATTAGAAAGATTTTCGGTATTTTTCAAGCATGATTCATACGAAATTGACAAAGCACTTGATAAATTCATCAAAACTGACAAGTTTCATCAAAAATTTCTTACTGCCACACCTGTTGTTCTCGTTAGTTGAAAGTGTGGAAGAAATATTTGATTCATAGAGGCGATGTTTAGCCTAAAAATTCAATAAGAGAGCTGGATGATTGCCTAGAATTTTTTTTTCGAATATCATGTTGCTCAGAATATTAGCTACGTTGCCGGTATCGACGTTTGAAGCGAATAAAAACGATTTAAAGGATCACGATCAAAGAAATAGACTTGTAATGACCCTTCTGAATATATAAAATTCATTGCAAATTAAAAACTCATGTTTGTCCAATTTTTTGTTATTGAAAGGTTTGGCTGTTCTGGCAATTCATTGTGACAATGGAATCACAGCTGACGAAGTCATAAATGGATTGTCAAAAAACGCCGAAAACTAGATTTTCTCTTCTGATTTTCCCAAGAATATTTTCAATGATGTATATATCCAATTAAATATAATTCAATTTTTCACTGATTTTTAATTAATTTTTTCCAATTCAAATAATTTGATTTTTTTGCAATTTAATTCAACTTTTCTGCTTATTTTGTACTACCTACATGAAAGATTATTTTTATCAACAAAAATAGAACATTAGATGAAAAACTTGAAAAATAAAATGAAATTTTTCACTAAGTCATATCCCCCTCCCATCGCAAAAAGCTATCTACGCCACTGATATATATATATATATATATATATATATATATATATATATATATATATATATATATATGTTATTTACATATATGTAAATAACACGCCAGAGTGACACTAGAGGTAGATTGGCTTCAGGTCAATCAGATAACATCTGATGACTCCAGTAAAAGTTTTCTGGTTTTCGAATCATTGCCACTCTTATGTTGACTTTTTGGTCATTTTCTCCCCTGTTTTGAATAGAAATAACTTCTAACTTATTGTTTTTTTTTCTTATGCCATTATCAATAGTTGGCTGAGGCAATCGACCTATCATTTCATTAAAAACTAGCTCGCTATCCTTTTGCCTTCAGCTTTCAGCCTAATTTTTTTTTTAAGTTAGCGAGCTAGTTCTTAATGAAATGATGGGTCGATTATCTGAATCAACTATTGATGATAGCACAAAAAAATAAAACCATAAGTTAGAAGAAGTTATTTATATTCAAAACAGAGGAGAAAATGACCAAAAAGTATAGATTTAAAAAAAAACATAAGATCTCGAAAACCAGAAAACTTTTACTAAGGTCATGTTGATGTTATCTGATTGAACTGAAGCCAATCTACCTCCAGTGTCGCTCTGGCGTGTTATTTATGTATATATATATATATATATATATATATATATATATATATATAAATACATATATATATATATATATATATATATATATATATATATATATATATATATATATATATATATATATATATATATATATATATATATATATATATATATATATATATATATATATATATATATATATATATATATATATATATATATGTATATATACACGCTTACAATAGAGTTTTATGGTCTTCTAGAATGCATTCTGAACCTAGCAGTGTTGAATTGAGTCTTTTCTATTTTTTTCTTGCATCCTTTTTTCCATTGCTAAAATTCAGCTTTAATACCATTTCGAAATCTTTTCTGGCATTTTTGACATGCGACTCAGGTCATTTTGAGTCTGAGGGTTCAACCACACTGTCCGTATTCATCTATTTTTTAATTAGACCCAAAAAACAAAATTATTCAGAATTAACATAATTCGAATATTGTCTTTGATTTTTCACCAATGATTATTGATGTGTATTTTTCTTTTGTCAATTTGTGCACACTTTAATAGTGAAACTCACTTCGATTCTTGCATATAAATCCTACCGTTTGTATTCTCCTTAATGTCAACCACATTTACTCTTCCTTATTTAGTGATTCAGTTAAACGTTTTTTCAAATTAGCTGGAAAGGTTAGTTCATTTTTTTTAATTGACGATTTGTTATTTAGTCGTAATGGTTATAACCTTGGTTTTTCAAACATGATAATTACATCTTTCTAAAATATTTTTTTATATCTACGATACCTGCCAAATACACTCACCGACTTAAAATTCGGGACAGCCAAAATTTTGATGAAATTTAATGGATAATAACTTTTTTCTCCATACTCAGATTCGAATGTTTTTTTTTTCAAAATGTAGATAGATGCTTCTAGTTTGAGTAATGTTATGCAATTCTGAAAAAAAAGTGTACATGTGGAAATATAAAGGAAAATAGCTAAAAAATATTTTTCCCTGCAGTTTGTAACACCCTGTAGAGTAATTCTGCAATCTAAACTCCAGTGTTTATGTTTTTCTGCAGATTCTGATTCATTCTTAACATTTTGCTCATTAATTCGTCTCGATATCGTTCTCGGTTGAAGAGATATGAATTTTTTAAGAAAACATTACACATTTTGCAACAATCATGGTTTGTTTTGGATTCTTTCGTTTTCCATAGAAACTTACTCCGCATTCGTTAACTATTTTTATCTGACATTTCGAACATTTGGCTTGTGAATGCCGTATCTACTTTTCAATTCGCGATGTCTTTGTCATCCGAAGATTCAGCTAGAGCTGTTGCTCTTCATGATGTTGGTTATTCCTACAGAGAAGTGGCGTGGGTTTAACAAAATCTAGCGTGGAAAGAGCCATGGCAAGGTTTCGAGAGACATGTAGAGTAATTCTGCAATTTAAAATCCGCTATATCTGCTTTTCTGCAGAGTAGGATTTTGTCCTAACATTTTATTTGTTTATTCTTATCGATATCTTTATCGGTGGAGGAGATAATTATGAATTTTTTAAGAAAACATTACACATTTTAATTAGAAAATTTTAATTTTTATTGAAACATGAAAGAAGATGTGCTAAAAATGAGTAGGTGCTTCGTGTTACCTCCTCTAGCTCTTATAACAGCTACTAAACGTCGATTCATTCCTATAATTAGACTTTGGATATCCTCTGGTGGAATATTATTCCATTCCCCTTCCAGAGCGTCTCGGAGCTGGTCGAGAGTGAGTAATTATCCCCGATGTTTCTTGATTCGTCTACCTAACATGTCCCATACATGTTCTATCGGATTCATATCACGACTACGAGCGGGCCAGTCCATAATATTTGTTGTATCTTCTTCTAAATATTGGGCCGTTATTCTTGCAGTATGTGGACGGGCATTGTCATGCATGAAATTGTGAAAAAACAGCAACATGTCCTTCCAAAATTTCGTCGATATACCTACGAGCTGTGACATTAACTTGACAGACTCTTTCAAGTTCATTCCTCATCTTTACCGCACTGGTATGTCGATTTCTTAAAACTGAAACCCTAATAAAGCGATCATCAATGACAAAAGTAGCACGTTTTCTTCCAGATTCATGTCTTCTACATTAACTTCCGGTCTCTCGAAACCTTGCCACGGCTCTTTTCACGCTAGATTTTGCTAAACCCATCATATTCGCCACTTCTCTGTAGAACCAACATCATGAAGAGCAACAGCTCTAGCTGAATCTTCGGATGAAAAAGGCATCGCGAAATGAAAAGTAGATATGGAATTCACAAACCAAATATTTCAAACGTTTGAAATGTCAGATAAAACTAGTTAACGAATGCAGAGTAAATTTCTATGGAAACCGAAAGAATCCAAAACACACCATCATTGTTGCAAAATGTGTAATGTTTTCTTAAAAAATTCATATCTCTTCAACCGAGAACGATATCGAGACCAATTAATGAGCAAAATGTTAAATATGAATCAGAATCTGCAGAAAAACATATACACTGGAGTTTAGATTGCAGAATTACTCTACAGGGTGTTACAAACTGCAGGGAAAAATATTCTTTAGCTATTTTCCTTTATATTTCCACACTTTTTTTTCAGAATTGAATAACATCACTCAAACTCGAAACATCTGTCTACATTTTGAAAGGAAAAACATTTGAATCGGACTATGGAGAAAAAAGTTATCATACATTAAATTTCATCAAAATTTTGGCTGTCCCAAATTTAAAGTCGGTGAGTGTATATTTCAATTAATGAAATTGAGTGGTTTTTAAGTGAAGTTTGACTAAAGCGGTTTTATGACTCATATAATTTTCGGGTTGAAATGATGTTGATTTAATTTAATTACGACTAGTATAATTTATTTTCCCAAAGTTTGCAGTTTCCATACTAAATTTTGAACTTTTGAATATCAAGATTTTGTGAACTGTGAAAATTTTATTCTGGTTTTTTTAATTCAAAATGAAAATACCCAGAAAATACAGTGACATTGAGCAAAATTATTTCAGCCAATTGCATTAAACAGGCAGGAAAAATGAGAACATAATAGGTTGCATAGTAACAAGTATTACTGTAGAACCGTAATCAGATAATCTTAAATAATATAGTTTATCTACTCCTATTGAATAATATATTCATTATTCAACTGCATTTTAGCAATTAATAGTTACCAAACAGCGTGAGTAATAATAACTCACTGCTATAACTCACTATATAGTCTACTAAGATCCCAAGTAAGATCGACTGTCACTCATCTGCTAATGTCACTTGAATAATTCTGACGTTTTCAAATTAAGTTAATACTACCTGATTATTGTGAATTTGTATTTGTATCTTAGTATTCATTGTTATAGTCGTAGATAAAGTATAGTATTCAACTTGCGGTGATGGTCATAACTCACTTGATGAAAACTTCATCTGCGTGAGTTATGAACTTCATTACCGCTCGTTGAATAATATACTATTATTTTCGTACGTACAATAATAACGTCATTTCTCGATTGACAGGATCATGGAAAAGTTCTATTTCTCCGCCAAGGAGGAGAAGTGTATGCAACACTTTTCCGGCCGGCGGCAGGAAAAGTGTAACTATGCAAAAGATGAATTGGTAACCATGAACAAAAAATTCTCCAATTCAAACGTCATTTTCACTTTCAACCTTTTCTTACCAGGTTGCGAATTATACTATCAATTATTTTACTTTATATCTGTCAGAATCAATTTTGCGTGGCAACCGTAACTAGGCAAATGTTCCATAATTCATAACGATCGTAAGTGGATAGTAGGTATGTGCGTAAATGTGAATCAATCCAAGAATGGATAATCATAATCAATGGATATCAATATTTTATGAATTTCAAAACGTTTGAAAATAAAATAACATATTTCATTCGGAGTAGAAGTGACTTTTCATGAAATAATATACTATTTTCTTCAAACGTCATATAAGTGTTAACTTCTGTGACTTTCCTCATTGACATTAAGTGTGATTTATATGACTAGGAGTATAAGTACTTATACTCCTAAGCGTATAAACACATTATAGTACTACGAATTTATTTACAATGTTATTTACATTATGCTTCAAATTCAACACGGACCTTATCATTGAATAATGAGCCGACAAACTAGAACTCTTGATATTCAGTGCCATTTCGGTAAAATATGCCAATAAAACGTTCTCAGAGTATTGCGCTACTTTTTTCCCAATGCGCCATTCGTTGAACTTGACAAAGGCAGCTTCATATACTGCAGCAGATTTCGTCGGCAGCAAATTTTGCATAGCTATTCTAGCTGCCTCTACCACCTCGGGAGGATCATTACACATTTCTAAACTCATTTTCTTCACCGAATTTGAAATATTTGTTTTAATGGATTTCAAACAAGTCCTTATCCATAACAACGATACCAAAAAGGCAATATACAGTGAAATAAGTTAAAGTTTCAATCTTGTTATCTTTATTAAAAAATTCGTTTCCTCTTATTGTTTTATTTCGAATAAAATTATGTACGTTTCAAGAAAAAATAGTATATGATATTCGGGGAATAAGATACTTTATGTGCTTCGTTGTGGCCTCGGTAGACCAGCGGTAAGGTGCACCGCTTGTAAGCCGAGGATGTGGGTTCGAGTCCCACCTTGCTCTTGGGCGTTGTGTATGTCCTGAATTTAGTGGTTCTAGTTATGAGATTAAGTGTTGGGTACTTTACATTGTTTACAAGCCCATTGGCCGTTCGGAACCGGCGTTAAACTGTAGGTCCCTCGAGTTGAAAAAAAAAAATGTGCTTCGCATGGATTGTCTGACCCACTGCGTTCGTCAGACAAACTTTCCACACTCAGCACATAAAGTATCACTTATTCTCCTAATATCATAATATCCTAATATATGAAGAAAGCAATTTTAGTGATTCATCTGATATTCCTGCTGATGTGATGAACTCAGCGGTAGCCGGTAGCTTAGAACAGTCAAGTCCCGACTACTATACGAAAAAGAATATAATAGATTTGGTAGTTGGCGTTCTCAGAAAAACGTATCTGAACCCGCTATTCTTGCGTATTTGGTAGAAAAGGCGAAAACTATAAAGTCGTCAACCCTGTGGTCGAAGTTTTCTATGTTGAAATCAACTCTACCTGTTCACGAGGACATGCATAGGTATAAGTGATTATCCCAAAGTGAAAGCATTTCGGAAAGGAAAAAGTACTCATTGATTTCGTATTACCACAATCATCGTTTGGAATTAACATACAGAATAATAGCAATTGAACAAATACCTAATATAAATCTACAAATTACTATTGATGGAATATGATTGCAATATGTTCAATAAAAACGATTGAAATGAGAATTATGGTTATTGTGTATTACCTTTACTTCAACAAGGTAGGTCTGTACTTTATTGAACGACGACATGTGGAAGTAGTAATGTACGTAAAAAGTTCTGAAAGTAATATTTCACGTGATGAGTAGGAATCTTGCGAGTCCCATCAAAGCACTTTTGGATCGTGTGCCCTAAAATATTTTAGAAAAGCAGTCAGGTGCCGAAGTAGTTTTTTAATATTCGTTTTAGACCTACTGGACCACGATTTTTAAAAATTTTTTATGTCATATATATATATATATATATATATATATATATATATATATATATATATATATATATATATATATAATCTCTTGATGATTATTAGCAATAACAGACTTGTTGAATCTTAAAAAACTCGATTTTATTAAAAAGTTGAAGTTTCGCCTACGACATTCGTGGCTTTATCAAAACTTTTGAAAAAATTGAGATTTATTTGACATTTATTGATTTGAAAAAATTTGAATAGAAAAAGACTACTATGTTTCACTCAAATTTTTCGGCTATGGCCGTTCTTTGTTATTTATTACGTGCTATTCAGTCCAATATTAACATTCAAATCTGTTATTATTAGATGGTAAGGGAAACCACAGAAACCTTTACCCACGTAATGTTCGAAATAGGTTCAAATTATTTTGATTTTGAAGAGTCAAAGAATAGGGTACTATTTATCTTTTTTCAAAAATTTCTCATTGCGGCTGTGGCCGTCTTCAGTTATTAATTACGTGCTATTCAGTCCAATATCAACAGACAGGTCTGTTGATATTAGATGGGAAAGGAGCCACAGAAACCTTCACCCACGTAATGTACAAAATAGGTTTGAAATATTTGATTGTTGTCTTTAAAAAGACATTACTTGTAATTTTGGAGATCACATGTTCTAAACTATACTTTAGATATCTTTTTAGAAAAATTGAAAATTCTAGATGTTTAGATTTTGTCTAAGAAGATGAGTTGTTATGGTTAGAGTTTGTTTGTTGAATTATTTTGTTTCGATTTATGTTGTTTCTTAGACAAAATCTAAACATTTAGAATTTTCAATTTTTCTAAAAAGAAAGTATAGTTTAGAACATGTGATCTCCAAAATTACAAATAATGTCTTTTTAAAGACAACAATCAAATATTTCAAACCTATTTTGTACATTACGTGCGTGAAGGTTTCTGTGGTTCCCTTCCCATCTAATATCAACAGACCTGTCTGTTGATATTGGACTTAATAGCACGTAATTAATAACTGAAGACGGCCACAGCCGCAATGAGAAATTTTTGAAAAAAGATAAATAGTACCCTATTCTTTGACTCTTCAAAATCAAAATAATTTGAACCTATTTCGAACATAACGTGGGTAAAGGTTTCTGTGGTTTCCCTTACCATCTAATAAAAACAGATTTGAATGTCAATATTGGACTGAATAGCACGTAATAAATAACAAAGAACGGCCACAGCCGAAAAATTTGAGTGAAAGATAGTAGTCTTTTTCTATTCAAATTTTTTCAAATCAATAAATGTCAAAGAAATTTCAATATTTTCAAAAGTTTTGATAAAGCCACGAATATCGTGGCGAAACGTCAACTTTTTAATAAAATCGAGTTTTTTAAGAGTCAACAAGCCTGTTATTGCTAATAATTATCAAGAGATTAGAAATAGTTCACAGGCAACAACAATTCGAATAAATAATTATATATATATATATATATATATATATATATATATATACATATATATATATATAAATATATATATATATATATATATATATATATATATATATATATATATATATATATATATATATATATATATATATAAATATATATATATACAGAGTTCCCCAAACTCGATGGCGTATTAAAAGTATCTAGAGAACGAAAACGAGGGATTTGAAATTCCGGCTACGCGTATTAAAATTACGATCTAGACTTGGAAGATATTATCATCATTACAACGTTGTCAGATCTACGAGTAACTTATGCCAACTATGTTATTTTATATGGCACACCATGTATATTGTAACATTTTAAAATTCTGTGGAACATTTTGGAACTTTTTTATAGAATATATGACATACCTATCTTGAACCATTTTCAAGTTAAAAATTATTTTTTGAAAAATTTGGCAACAAACATCTCCGAATTGAAAATTTATTTTTTCATAACTATCACAGTTGAAGCCCTGAAATTTTTGTTGGACAATTATAGTACGTTAGTTCAACATAATAAATTATGAGAGTCAAGGTATCTTATACAGGGTGTGCACAAAATAATGTTCACTTGGTAGAACATAAAATTGAAATTTATGCATTAATTTCAAATGGGACACCCTATATGTTATAGCAGCAAGACTTATTGACAAAAACCTAGAAAAACTCAATTAAAACAAACATGATTTTTCATTCTTTGCCTGAGGGTGATTGTGGCAAGGCAAATGAATGTCACTGGCATTGAAAAAACCTGACTTAAACTGAAAAGAGAAATAATAATAATGAAAATAATAATAACAATTATTTATTCATTTCAAAAATACTATACATATGAGTTTCAAACAGATAGAAGGCATAATAAACGAAATTTGTCAGAATTTACAATAATACATCAATATATATATATATATATATATATATATATATATATATATATATATATATATATATATATATATATATATATATATATTAATATGGTTTGCCTCTATTTGTGTTTATGTAATATATGATTATATATTCATTAATAAGATTATTTAATGTTGAGTGCCTTTAAAATTTTACCTATTCAAGTATTTTTGAATATGATTTGGTTTATTTTAATTTAATTTAATTTGATCTGACTCTTTTAACTTATATATTGACTCTAGTTATTTTATTATTCTTTGACTTTTCTAATTGAAAACTTCAAAAAATTCAAGTATTCAAATTTTTAACAAAATTTATTGACACTATTTACCAACATACAAATTTAATTCAAATACTAACAATAACAATAACTCTTCAACACAATTTTTATTATGGTACCTTTTAATAATTTTATATTTATCCCCCTCTCATTATTATATTATCGACTTTCATTGTTATTTAATTTATATAATAGGTACATTCAAAAAATATTGACGACATGCACATGCGCCGAGGGGTTTTATCATTCCTAGTGCTACGCAGTAGGGTGTCCTTCATTTTTTGGTTTTCTGGTTCAGTTAAAACAGAAATGATGTTGAAATTGTTCTAATAACGTTTCGGTTACTATTTAAACCTTCATCAAATTTACATATGTCATGTCATCGCTAAAATAAATGAATACACAAATCATGCTTAACAATAACTTAACAGGTTCAAATCTTACCATAAACATATCATAAAACACATTCACAATGTTTATACTTGACAGAAACGAACAATAATATAGTAAAACTATAATTGTTCGTTTCTGTCAAGTATAAACATTGTGAATGTGTTTTATGATATGTTTATGGTATATTTTTCACTTGAACCAGAAATCGTAATTTTATCTACTCCTATTAAATTATTATTATATAAATTATTCAACTGCGTTTTAGAAATTATATTATATCTATAAATTATCATATAATATATATGTTAACATATAACATGAGTTATAATAACTCATTACTATAACCCTCTAGTCTAATATGATCTCAAGTAAGATCGACCGTCACTCATCTGCTTGCCAGTCGAACGTGAACTGTCCATTGTTGCTATTGACGGAATTAATGTCACTTGAATAATTTTGACGTTTTCAAATTAAGTTAATACCTTATTATTGTGAATTTGGTGCTGAACAAGATGAATTCAGATAGGAAGATGAATTATTATGTACACCTCCAGAAATAAGATAAGTAGCTAATATTACCATACAAAATTAAATGCCGAAAAAGTCCGCAATAGTTATTTATGTACCGAGTGCGTTATATAGATCCTAACGCCCGATGGGCATAAGGATCGAGTAACGCACGTGGTGCATACAAGATTTTATTTTTCACGAAAAAATTATTTTATTGTAATCAAAAATCGATTATACTATACCTTCCATTTTCCTTCTCATAGTAGGCATGTCATTTGCTGATATTTTGACGTTTGTGAATATTTTTGTCATCATATTTAGTGAATGTCATTGCTGCTTTCTTTGTATAGTCTTATAGAAATAATGGAAATGAAGATGAAATTTACCCAAGAATATCATAGAAAATGCAGGCAAAGCTGCGAATAATTCATTGCCGGAGAAACCAAGAGTCGTATACGAAAAGGATTAAGAAGTATTTAATCAATGGAAGTTGCTTCATTTCTCCTTGTAAAATGAGCGGGCGTTATGATCCATAATACCCGCTCATAACGTCCTAGGGCATAATGAGTGTATTTATAGCAACCGTATCTAAGGTAAAATCAACAAATGATATACAAGTGAAAAACAAACAGATATAAAGGTATATACAAACATTTTATATAGGTAACTATTAAGATATATGAATAAAGTTCTTTCTCTGCACTTGTATCTTAGTATTTATTGTTAATACAATAAGATACTTTCATTTGAATAATAGATGTTTTATTGATAGGTGCAAATTGTAGAAACTTGGATATACGTAATTTTACTCGGTAAGAAATCGTAATTTTAAATAAAACTTCTATTGACCACTGGACCATGTCGAATGAATGTAAATCCGGTTACCGTATCGTGAAATATATTTATTAAAAAAATGTATGGAACTAATTGGTGTCAGTAAATCGAACGACACAATGTATATTTCGCTAAACAATTCCATAGAAACAACATAGAGATAACAAAATTTTGTTATCTCTATGTTGTTTCTATGGAATTGTTTAGCGAAATATACATTGTGTCTTTCGATTTATACTCTTCAACTACTCTCACGCGCTCGGCCGTTTTTTGTCATGTTCAGCTTTATTTTTAACATATTTCTCAGCGTTTTTATGAAAAACCAAGATGAACATTTTGAATTATGAGAATTCTACTTTCAAAATCTTTTTAGTAAATTGAAATCGGACCATACCTGTCGCATTCAGGTCTGCTGGAAAATTGCATAGTAACATAATCAAATGGCCACAGATCAAAAACTATTCATCGGACAGTTCTTGATCTTCGCACCAATGAAGCTCATATCAATAGCTAATACTGGCCGCTATATTTTGCGACGAATGTCCTGCTTTCTATATTAGACAGACAGGAAGGAATATAAATATTCGTGTTGGAGAACATAAAAAGTCAATTTTACAAAACAAAAATACCACTGGCTTCTCTGAACATTGTATAAAATTCAATCACTTCCTGGATTTCAACAAAACCAAATTGTTACATTCAGGTGACAAAGGAAAACGCCTTGACCTTCTTGAAATTCTCGAAATAAGTTCCGCCCATAATAGTAAATTACCCCTTGTAAACGAACAAATTGATTTTCAGGTATCACCTTTGCTATTGTCTGTTTTATAAATTAGGATGTAATACTCTCCTGTAGTCAGTCTTGATAATGAGTTCATAACTCGAAACATGTCGACTTTTCGTTACTGCTGAATACAGTATCTAAATATTTTTTATATTGTGAAACATAAGCCAAGTGTTTTCATTTTAAAGTTCATACTTTAATCTATCTATTTATATTACTGCTTTAGCTAGTGGGGATATTTGGTCATTAGTAAAGGGTAGGTTTCTGGAACTAGCCGACGTAACCTCTACAACTTGTAATGGTCCATTCCATTTACCTTGTATATTAAATCCAATATATCTGGATTATATAAGTTAAGTGAAAATAATTTTTGTTTATCTACGTTCTTAATGTTTGGGAGCCAATGCTTGAGGAGGAATTTCCTTTGTTCCTAGTCGTATTCTCCCCGAAAATAAATACTAGTGCAGCGTATCGAAATTCAAGAGTCAGGTGCGGGAATAAATTTTTCATCCGCTTTACACCTTCTATACTACGATATTTTTGTGATGTCTGATATATATATATATATATATATATATATATATATATATATATATATATTTATATATATTTATATATATATATATATATATATATATATATATATATATATATATATATATATATATATATATATACTAGCTGACCCAGCAAACGATGTTCTGCCATATAAATTTTTTTCATCTATCTATTTTTCTCTATCTATCTATCTAACTATCTGTCTATCATTCTATCTATGTATCTATCTATCTACATATATATCATACTATCTGACCCGGCAAACGTTGTTCTGCCGTTATGCCATTTGAATGGCATACATCCAAGTATCCAATTCACAATGGAAGTGGAAAACGATGGGTCTCGGCCATTCCTCGATATCATGATCAAAAATCTTCCATCCCAAGGCTTCTCCTATTCAGTTTATCGTAAACCCACCCATACAAACCGTTATCTAAACGCTCAGTCTCACCACTATCCTTCTCAACTTAACTCTGTAGTTAATACCATAATCTACCGTTCCATTCGACTATCTGACGACGAACACCGTGAATCAGAACTGAATACCCTAAAACATATATTATTACGGAACGGTCACAGCACATATCAAATCAACAAGAGCATACGCAAACACACAAACATCACCCCACCTCTACCACCTTCCAATCCCACTGAACAAGAATCTACACCTAAATTATTTCTTCCTTACATCAAAGGAGTAACAGATAAGATCGCAAGATCTCTCAAAAACACAAACATCAAAACAATATTCACTACTCAACAAAAACTCTCCCATCTGGTCAGATCTGTCAAGGATAAAATTCCTAACGAAAATCACGGTGTTTATGAGATTCCCTGTTCCAATTGTCCTCGTTCTTATATAGGACAAACGAACCGACGAATTCAGGTCCGTGCCAAAGAACATTCACTTTCGGTAAGACACTCAGATATCGCCAACGCCCTTTCCCAACATCACACCCAAACAGGCCACATTATCGATTTCCCCAATACAAGAACTATTGCTCCCGTCCGATCTTTCAAATCCCGAATTTTCCGTGAAGCTGTAGAAATAGAAAAACGTCCAAATTGTTTGAACACCAGAGATGATAGTCACAGACTCCCATCAGCATGGAAACCACTTCTCAGTGGTCGCCATGTCACACCCAATCAGAGTGCATCCCGCAATGATGAGCGTGAGTAACCGCCCCCCTCCCCTATAAATACGGCCACGCGACGATCAGCCCGTCAGTTGACTCTGAAGAGTAGGCAGGTTGAGACTTCAGAGTTGACAGGAAGCAGTACGGTTAGTGGAGTAGGCAGGTTGAGACAACGCAATCGTATTGTTTCCGATTCCTCCTAATTCGTTTCGTGGAGTAGGCAGATTGAGGCCACGTTTCTGAATTATTTCCCTTCTAATTCCCCTGAAGATGGCTTCGCAAAAGGAGCCGAAACGTCGAGATTTTTCAAATCTTTTAGGCGGTTCATTCCGTGAACCAAGATTTCATATATATATATATATATATATATATATATATATATATATATATATATATATATATATATATATATATATATATATATATCTCCCATCAAACTGAACGAGTTGATATTTGATATCTGGGGTGTTTTCGAGGCAGAACGGAACGCGGCCATTTTACGTAGATATTTCTTGTAAGAGGGTTGAAATTTGGTATGTGGATTGAGTTGATATCGAGGCATGAACCTTTGTGGTTCCAACTCTTTTCCTCAACCTTGCTGCACTTCGCGCAGAATATATCGCTTGAATCGCACCTCAACCTGCTGCGCAATCAGTAGGCTCTGCACTTTAAGGTGATACATTGCTAATCGCATCTCGACCTGGTTATTACTCAGTGCGCGAACCTTTGCGTCATGATTTTTATTATAATAATGCCAATTTGTATACGCTTTATGTTAGCTTTACCCGTAGAGAATGGAATCTTTACGTCAATTTTACTAATTATTTTGAAAATTGGTACTCATAATAAGGACTGATTATAATACCATAATTTGATCACTTTATCGTAATCCGGATAAAATGCTTTTATCAACAATTATTAAGTAATATATCTATTAAATATGCGACTTTTATTGAGTAATGGCATGCATTACCATATAAAATTGAATAATAATGATCGATGGAATAAGATTAATATTACTCAATCGTTGCGTCAAATTTGACGCAAAAATACTGTCAGTTGGATTGTCAGTTATTTGGTGTTTATCATTCTTATTTCTGGTATCATTAGAGAAATATATAGTAGTGAATCAGATTATGGTATGTCTTGTACACCGCCAGAAATATTGAAACTAGCGGCCAGCGCTACAGAAAATCTTCTACCTGCCGAGTTTAAAGGTAAATATGATGCGGTGTACAAAAGTTTTATGGATTGGCAACTTGCTGAAAAAACATCATCTTTGCTGAAAATGTTATCCTAGTGTATTTCGAAAAAAAATACTGTTGTAATTTTTATTCTTGTACAATAATCTTTTTTCATCAAATAATTCACTACATACATCAATAGCTTTTTATTAATATATTATCAACAACTACTGTCACAAAAGCGTCTAACAAAAACTAATCTAGTACATCGTCATAGATACCTATCTTGAATATAAAGCATGACATACTATACCACTTATCGATTAAATAAATCCTTACAAAACAAACAATAAGAAAAGCATTATCTACTGAAATATACTTATTACAGGACAAATATCTACAAGTCATCAACATCGTAAGTATATTATTCTATGCTGAAAAGACATTGAATATTTACCATAGTATCCAAGACTAGGAATTTACAAATTATCTTCTATGAGAAGCATATTGCTAAGTTTTCAAACTAAAAAGTTCCGAATTGTATACAGGACATTCGTTCCGAAGACCATCTGCAACCATTTCCGTTAGCGCAGGCGTTGACATTACAGCAGTAAAGTTGAGTAAAGCAGTTAGGAGGATAGAAATCAACCACAGTTGCCGAAGGTTATATAGATGACATGACAACATTACCAACAGAATGAAAAGAGGAAATCAGATTTCAAACGAAATTAACATATATAGTTGTGGATAAAGTATAGTATTCAACACGCGCATAATGGCTATTACCCACTCAGATGTTACAACCATGTAATAGCCATCATTATATGCTTGTTGAATAAAAGACCATTATTAGCTTGACCGTAACATTCGGACTTTGACGTAAGTAGATTATTTTCATAGGGTGCCTTCATATTATGATATATTATAGAAAAATATGAAAAATCCACAATTGGTTACTTTGGTGGTGTTTTTAGCATGTTTTTACTTTGAAAACCTGCTTATTAAAATGGGTGCGATTAGCAAAGTTGGACCTAGGACCGAGATAGTTTTTCGTTTCATGACTTTTTATGATGCTTGGCACCAAGAACTCAATTTCATATCTCTCTCTCTCTCTCTCTCTCTCTCTATATATATATATATATATATATATATATATATATATATATATATATATATATATATATATATATATATATATATATATATATATATATATATATATATGTCACCGGAAGATAATAAGATCCGCAAGTTTATAAATTTCCTAGGAAATTTATAAACTTTCGTAGGATTCTAAACGAGAGATAAATTGTATTATTTTACGTCCACATTTTCGCAAATTTATCAATTTACGACGCCTCATGGTGAATTTATAAATTAAGGGATATCCATTCGTAAGATTATTAACGGTTCGACCAATCACAGAAGAGCTTTTAATTTTACGCTTCTTTAAAATACGGCAAATAACACACTGCTCTCTGATTGGTCGATGTTGACAGTCTACCATTTTAAGGACATTTTCAATTTTTTCCTCAGTCTATTCCGACTTCTTACTATTTTGGTCATGGCCACTATGAAACTTTAGTAGCTCTGTGGTAAATTTCACTTCGTCAACAAATTTTCTGGCCTTTACCGCACTATCTTCACTATTTTGGATGTCCACAGCTTCTAGGTCGCTCATTATGGATCCAGTTTAGTAACCTTAGCAAACTAAAACTATTTTCACAGTTACAACATTAAAAACTTCACAAAAACACACGAGCAAACGGTTCGTTTATACTCCGTGGCGAACAATTGCCGTGGAGAGTAAGGAGATGGAACACGTGACTTATTCAACCAATCAGATCGCACATGGCGTTTGGTTATTGCTTACTTATTATTTTACGCGTGAGTTCGGTAAGTTTATAAATTTGCGAAAATGTGGGCGTAAAATAATACAATTTATCTCTCGTTTAGAATACTACGAAGGTTTATAAATTTCCTAGGAAATTTATAAACTTGCGGTTCTTGTTATTTTCCGGTGACATATATATATATATATATATATATATATATATATATATATATATATATATATATACAGGGTGTCCCGTAAATAACACGCCAGAGTGACACTGGATGTAGATTGGCTTCAGGTCAATCAGATAACATGAACATGACCTCAGTAAAAGTTTTCTGGTTTTTGAGATATTGTCACTCTTATGTTTTTTTCAAAAATCTATACTTTTTGGTCATTTTCTCGCCTCATAAACATAAATAAGTTCTAACTCCTGTTTTTTTTTCTTCTTATGCTATCATCAATATATGGTTGAGACAATCGACCTATCATTTCATTAAAAACTAGCTCGCTAACCTAAAAAAAAATCAAGTTGTTTCAATTCATTTTAAATCCGAAAACGTTGAGTAAAGTTTGACTATTTACTGTGAAAAAATATTGTACCAGACAGAATCAGCAAATCATCTTAAAAACTAGCCTTTTTAATGCTCTTTCGAAAACGGTATAACATTTGTGGTTTTTTTCTTTCAAAAGTCTTAAAATTCCAATTTTTGTCATTGAAGTCGAGCTATTTACGAAATACACTGCGCCGCAAATTTAACGCATAGCTCAAATATTTCCTAAGTTTTGACTGAATATTTTCTCAGGCGGTGATCCCATATGAATAAATTTTTCACCAAATTGTAGCTACGTTCTTTGAGAAAAAGCATTAGTTATAAGGTGATCAAAAATAATGAATGAACTTATTGTACAGGGTGTTTGAATAGCGATCTGTTTTCTTCGTCCAAGTTTACATCCTTCTGCGGGCAATATCGGGTAGCTCAGGCAGAAAAAAAATAGACGGTATTATAATCGCATGACTTCTGAGTTATTTGTTTTTTCAATCGTCTGTTTATCTTGAGCCACTCGAAAGATGTTCATGTTTTTATAATTCTCACAATCTTCAAACGAAATTTTCTAAAATTTATTTGTTAATTTGCGAAGAAGGCTGTTTATTCAAAATTTCTTTACAAGTAGAAACTGTGTTTATTTGGTTTTGTATATCTCTCCATACTACAAGTCTGAGCTACCCGATATTGCCTGCAGAAGGATGTAAACTTGGACGAAGAAAACATGTCGCTATTCAAACACCCTGTACAATAAGTTTATTCATTTTTTTTGATCATCTTATAACTATTACATTTTCTCAAAGAACGGAGCTACTATTTGGTGAAAAATTCATTCAAATCGGATCGCCGCCTGAGAAAATATTCAGTCAAAACTTAGGAAATATATAAGCTATACGTTAAATTTGCGGCGCAGTGTATTTCGCAAGTAGCACGACTTCGATGACAAAAATTGGAATTTTTAGACTTTTGAAAGAAAAAAACCACAAATATTATACCGCTTTCGAAAGAGCATCAAATAGGCTAGTTTTTAAGATCATTTGCTGATTCTGTCTGGTACAATATTTTGTCACAGTAAATAGTCACACTTTACTTAAGGTTTTCGGATTTAAATTAAATTGAAACAACTTAATTTTTTTTGAGGTTAGCGAGCTAGTTTTTAGTGAAATGATAGGTCGGTTGTCTCAACCATATATTGATGATCGCACAAGAAAAAAAAACCATGAGTTAGAACTTATTTATATTCAAAACAGGCGAGAAAATGACCAAAAAGTGTAGATTTTTGTAAAAAACATAAGAGTGGCAATATCTCGAAAACCAGAAAACTTTTACTGAGGTCATGTTGATGTTATCTGATTGACCTGAAGCCAATATACCTCCAGTGTCACTCTGGCGTGTTATTTACGGGACACCCTGTATATATATATATATATATATATATATATATATATATATATATATATATATATATATATATATATCTTATTATATATAAAAATGAATCCTTATTTCCATTGGTCCCGCCATCACGCTTGAACGGCTGGACCGATTTCACTAATTCTTTTTTTGTTGTGTTTTTTATTGTCAGAAGAAGAATTTTATGAAAGAAAAAATTAAGAAAATTGCGCGGAAAATTAGAAAATCTCTATATCTAAAAATGAATCAACGGCTGGACCGATTTCACTAATTCTTTTTTTGTTGTGTTTTTTATTGTCAGAAGAAGGTTATCTTGGATGGGAATGGTTTTGGTTCGAATTGGTTTGGGGGTTGACCCCCTGGGGGAAGAAATAAATCTTGTTTACATAATAAAGGGCGTAATTTTAGAGCAATAGGATTGAAAGTTTGTGAGTAGGTAGTTTCGTATGATGTATTGAATGGGATAGGTTTTAATGCGAATTGGTTAAGGGGTTTACCCCCCAGGGGAAATAAATCTTCTTTACACGATAGAAAGCGAAATTTTGGTAACATAGGGTTGAAACTTTGTAGGTAGGTAGTTTCGTACGATATCTTGAATGCTATTCATTTCTATATGAACTGGTTGGAGGGTTGATCCCCGCAGGAGGATATAATTCTTGTTTACACGATAAAGGGCGCAATTTTATAGAAATAGGGTTTAAAGTTTGTAAGTACGTAGTTTCGTATGATACCTTGGATGTGATTGGTTTTGTTACGAATTAGTTGGGGGGTTGATTCCCCGGGGAGGAAATAAATATTTTTTACACATTAGAGGGCGCATCTTTTTCAAATTTGAAAAAAAAATCATAATTCAATGAATATATTTTGAAAACTAGATACGTTATGGAAATCTGCTCTTCTAATAGATAGAGTTTTTTTTAAATATTTTTTTGTCTAAGAATCCAAGTTATCGTTTTCATAATAAGAGTACAGTGTGAATAAGCTGAATTTTAGAAGCGAATGATGGGCGAATATTGATTTCGTTGTATAGAGTATTGGGGGTTAGTATAGAGTTAGTAAATTCTGCACGTAGGGCGCTAATACTTTGGTAAATGTTGAAAGAGGCGGAGAGTCGACAGGGGTAGTTAGGTTAGGAGTTGCTTAAAACGAGTAGTTTCGGAAAAAAAGCAATTTTTGTAAATTTTTAGAGTAATCGGTATGGGTATGATACTGATAGTTTCTGCTTGTAAGATGAAAATGCTAATATATAACAGTTGACATGAAGATCGAGAGGGACTCACATCGAGGATATTTACAATTTGTTTTAATGAAATAAATTATTTTCTAATTTTCATTTTGGTTTTCTATTAGAGTGTGGTTTTTCGAACCATAATTTATTCCGTTCGAATTTCATGTCGACTCGATGCACTTCGTGCGAAAAATACGACCTTAGTGACGGAGCTTCGCCGCTCTCGCGATTTTTCAAATATTAGTTTATCTATTAACGACTCTATATACCCATTATTTTCAGACATCAGATCAAGTGTTTTGGCTTCTTTCACTCACTCAGTTTCATTGTTTTCGAATTAGCGCTATTTTTGAGTATTATGGTACTAGTGTGGGTAGGTTTTCAATAAATGTTGAAACTGAGGAAATTAATTATATAAGTTATCTCTAGGACCTTTAGAATTTAATGAACTTCATTAATTGATGAAATGAGTTGATAAACCTCAGAAAATGAATTTGATGTTGATGATGACAATAAAAATTATTTTTAAAGTAATACAAGCACGCGATTTCCTCAATTGTTCGAATTATCATCATCCCGATCTCTTCCGCTGAAAAAAGTTGATTACTTTTATAAAAACGAATATTTTTGAACCCTGCTTCGCAGATAAAACTTATTTATTTATTTAATATGGGGTTATGTTGCACCGCGACCTCAAGGTCTATTGTACGCTAGGGATGGCGATCTCAAATCGATTAATCGAAGAATCGATTCCTCGGACCAAATAAATCGATTTTTTAAATCGATATGTCGTACTGAATCGATTCAGTGAATCGATATTTTACCCTTGAAAATCGACTTTCGATTTTTTCTGTTTTTGTAAAAAAAAAAAAATTATTTAGAATTAGCTGAATGTACTCACAATATTACGGCATTGCCAGGTAAATGTTTAATTACTTAAAAACTCGCGAGATGGCGGTGTGCTTAGTTTTCGTCGCTTCTCTTTAGTAAAAAAAAAAGTTACGTTGGTAATCTTTGATTGACTTTTGTTGATTGATATTGCGTCATTGTTTTGTCTTGTTATTATTCATTCATTTGTTTATATATATATATATATATATATATATATATATATATATATATATATATATATATATATATATATATGCCTTGATTGGTTGATTGTTGTAATATACATACTGTGATTAGGGAAATAAATATTTATTTCTATGTAGTGTTTGTTACGGAATAATAATCAATTGAGAGTAAGTAAAACGCTTTTTATTTTTTACTTTGATGCTATTTTTTTAAGTTTGTTCTATTAGTTGCTATTGTTAAATCTAATCGTGTATCTAAGTCATTTAAATTAGTTTACATATGAATAATCAATTATGAGCATTGAAATAACTATGTGGAGTTCTTAATTAATAAAGTGTTCATATTTTACTATTACTTTATGTCCATTCATCTGTATAACCTCAAATTGTTTATATATATATATATATATATATATATATATATATATATATATATATATATATATATATATATATATATATATATATATATATAAATGTCTTCTTTTATATCTGATCTGATATTTTGATATGGTAATAAAAATAATTGTAATTATGGAATTCCCTGAACTAAAAAATTCCTGATTTTACTGATAAGAGATCCCAGAGATTGTTTATTATGGTATCATTCTTGTTTTTCATAAAATGGATTTATATTTACATTATAAATACAAATTTGAAAAAAATCGATTTTTTAGAAATCGATTTTTTAGACCTCGATTTTTTTATGAATCGATTTATCAGGTTACGATTCGAATCGATTTAAAAATCGATCTTTTTTGCAGAGAATCGCCATCCCTATTGTACGCCCCATCCGAGCTGTTTTCTATACTACGCCACCTACCTACAGCTCACCTTCTAGTTCCAGAGCAGGGTTGCCAGATTTTTCAGAGCCGTGTCGCACTTTAGACGCTGATTTGTCGCCCAAAATCGCAACCGTGGTTGCGACATGCCGCAAACGGGGAGAAATTGGTAACAAGTATTTTTGCATATAAAATTCACTTATTCTAGCAGTTATTTCATACGTGCTCTGCTGCTAAACTGTCGCCCAAAATCGCAATAATGATTTTTTTCGGCATCCGCACGAAAAATACTGCACCCAACATATTGCCTACTCGTCCAAAAAAAAACAATAGTTGGTATTTTCGGGACCTTTTACTTAAATTACTATTAAAATCAAAACCACGATTCTGTTACAAATACCTTTGTTTTTATATAAACTGTTCACAAAACATCATAACATCATCGTCATCTTTGTCCGTGGTTGAAGTTGTGGATTGGTTCTGCTGCAGATACATATCAGAATTAAATTTTGCATTCATAATATAGGCTAGGCCTTAATATCCTTTTCAGCCTATCTCATTTATTTCAAAGTGCGATCTAATAGACACAACTGAATTTAACATTTCTTAGCATCATTTTGTTTCGAATTTTACATTCAACAATATTCTTCAATGAAAATATCCTCTCTATAAATGCATTGGATGACGGTAATCTTAGAAGAGTAAATGCAAATAGAGCCAAATCTTCCCCCAAAAAATAATAGGGTTATCAGCAGGGACCGATTCACCAAACATACCGTGCTTTGACATTTCCCTACAGGTGTTTCTTCTTAGCAAGAGCAAGTGACAGTAGTTGACTCAGTGATGCCACCACAAAACCCAACTAGTGCTGAATAAAGAGAATCGAATACATCGAATGTATATAGATAAGTGACTAAATATGAACAGAGTATAGAGTATGAAGGCGCAATTCACGGCATAATAAATCGCCCAATTTGCGACTTGCGATATTGGCAAATTTCTAGTCGCAATTTAAATTTAAAAGTAGTCCAATTTGCGATAAATCGCCCAATCTGGCCACCCTGTTCCAGAGTATTAATAAACTATAACATATGGGAATGCTTCAAGGAGGTCATGACCTTTCTCCTACAAGTTTCTTGTGACCAAAGCATTCCTTTCGTTGGCTTGCAATGCCGAGGAATTTTTTAACTAGGAGAACAGGAGTTTCTTCCTACTCCCCATAGAATTTACAATCGTCAGTTTCTGATAAACTTATTCACATCAGATGCTTCCCATTAATACTAGCACTCGATTTCCTCAATCAGTCGAATTATCATTATTAAGACCTCTTTCGTTGAATAAAGTTGATGATTTTGGTTTATAAAGGTGTTTATTTTCGTTCTTTTGCTTTTATTATTTAATTGATATTAATCAATGTTTTCGAATAATGCAGAGTATGAAGATTATGAAAAATATGATATGCAGGTATGTTTTATACAGAGCAATGAAAACTCTGAAGAAGCTTCGGAATTATATTTCCTAAGGTAAGTAAGCTATAATAGCTATGAAAATCTCTATTATCATTTTAATTCTTTTCTTGTTAGCTATCCAGAAAGAAGGCAACCGTTTTTTGAGATATTTGCTCGTTTAAGAGCAAATTTAGTTCATCATTTGTTCACCCGCGTTCATATACTTCAGAGAGAACAGGGAAATGAAAGAGATAGATACTTTGGGATATACAGAAGCAACACCTTTGTCCTTATAGAAAAATTGAGAAGGAAATTGGTGTGCCAAAAACTGCATTGCAGAACTCCGAGAGGCAATTCATTTAGCCTTTCGAATTTTGCAAATGAGAACAAAGGTTCTTTTTAACGCTATTCAAAGAATTACTAAGATGTGCCGAAGCAGGGTTCAAAAATATTCCTTTTTATCATAACGAATATTTTTGAACCCTGTTTCGCACATTGAACTTGCTAGTGTATTATACAATTAAATTATATCAGACATTCAATATGTAACTTATTTTTGAAAAGTTTTTGTTTTTCTGTTTTCTCTTCTATGATATAATGATACGTTTATAAAAAATCACACGTGGGTCAATTAAAAAATCTGCGTCGAAAAGTGTCTGAACCGCGGGTCATAGGTTCGCTATCACGGCCTAACCACTTTGGAGCAATTTTGCCTAAGAAAAGCTATTTTATTAAATATAAACACGATTTTTCAATTAAACGACATCATATTAATTCACTATAAATACTAGATATCTTTGAATAATATAACGCTACAGAAAAGTTGCGAACGGTCAGACAATATTTTTTTCAACTTGGTGAGTACATACTTGTCTCAATATTTTCAAATATTTGTTCTCAATACGAGTGAAGAATTTGTGTTTGGGGCATAGATTTTAGGACCAAAATTAGTTATTTGAACGCATCCATAGCCCTCTAGAATAAAAATTTATTTAAAAAAAAAATTGAAATATGGTTTCAAAAACTGAAAAATGATACATGGTTGTATTTTAAATGTCATATGAAAACAAAAAAACTAAAAATATACCAAGTGTCCCATTTGAAAATCTAAAGTTAATCTCACTTCCGGTGAAACCGGAAGTTGCATGAAGTTGAGTTACTTGTCAAAAAATGCAGTTTTATACATTAAACAGAGCCTCTAAATTTCATTTCATTATCTCCGAAAACAAAATAGTTATAGGGGCGAGCCGCCTTCCGTGGACACCCGGGATATATATATATATATATATATATATATATATATATATATATATATATATATATATATATATATATATATATATATATATATATATATATATATATATAAAAATATATAATTATATATAGGAAGAGAGATATATGAAATTAAGTTTCTGGTGCCAAGCATCATAAAAAGTCATGAAACGAAAAACTAGGTCGAACTTTGCTAATCGCACCCATTTTAATAAGCAGGATTTCAAAGTGAGAACTTGCTAAAAATTGAACCGATTTAAAAAAAACAGGCACCGAAATGCGAAAAATTCAATTGAAATACATATATATTATTAGTTGCGCTACCTACTGATCTGAATGCAGTCGGTGTCAAGACAGAATTATGTTTGGCCGGACACCTTCCTCAAAAACAGATCATTAGGTAGCGCATATATAATAAAATATGTCTAATGCAAAAATTTTTCGCAATTTTAGGTACTTTTTGTATTTTTCTTCAGTCGGTTTAATTTTCTTCAAAATTTTTTATTTTTAGATTTTTAGTGTTGACAAACGTACGAAGTGGGTATGTCATCAAAAAACTACTATAATATAACTTTATAAAGAAATAAAAAACTAACTTTTAACAGGTTGCAATAAACATCTATTGAGTAAACGCGTCTCGTCATAACATTGACTTCATCTCCTACTAAACTATGGTATTACAAAACAATTTATTTATACGAAAATTGAATATAACAGAGGGGTTCCTAGAGAAACTAAATAATAATAAGCAATTTATCGGAGTTATTAGTAGGTACATTGAACAGATTAAGGAGAGGAGAAGAGTTTACTTCAATCTGGTCATTAACTAGGTTTCCGGAATTTTTATATTTATTGATGTAAAGGGATTGCGAGCAGTTGGTTTTATGGAGACTATTTTCTAATTGTAATATATTATAATTGTGATTAAAGGTATGGTTTTCTTGAATAAGATGGCACGCATAATTAGAGTCAGTTCTCAGCTTAATATAGCTACGTTGGTGTTCGTGTATTCGAGTTTTGAAATTTCTAATTGTACGTCCTTATGAATTTTTCACAATCGTTACAGTCGAGTCTATAAACACCAGTACGTTCATCTCTATGAAATTTTGATTTGTTGTTTTTAATCAATTTTCCAATGCTATTGTTGGTTTTTTATGAAATTTTGAAATTTTGTTTATGAAAATACAATTTCAGGTTTTCGGAAGGTTTGCTCAAGTATGTTTAACTGTTAAATACTCTACTTTTCTCGGATGTAAGTGGATAAACATCTGCTATTACCATTTTGCATTTTTTCCTCTGAATGAGGCTGTCAATCATATTGGATGAATAACCATTATTTACTGCCATTTGTTTAGTTAAATGCAATTCGTTTCGAAAATTAGCTGCGGACAACGGAATTTTGAAAAGGCTATGAATCATACTATGATTATCGGCTAATTTATCTGAAAAAGGGTGTAGTGATGTGTTATGAATTGTAATAGATATCTGTATGAGATGGTTTGTGAAAAATTGAAAATTCGTGTTTCTTGCTTTTTCTGGTAATAGTTAAATCTAAGTAAATTTTTGAATTATCCATTTCAGTTTCTAAAGAAAATTTAATACGGTGGTGTATGGAATTAACATAAGTAATGAAATTATGTAATACCATTGTTTAGTACGAGATGAAGTCAATGTTATGACGAAACGCGTTTACTCAATAGATTTTTATTCCAACTTGTGAAAAGTTAGTTTTTTATTTCTTTTCAAAGATATCAATATGGAATTTCACCAAGTAAATGCCAATTCAATTCAATACTATAATATAATCAAAATTCCGTGACATATAGTGGAACTTTAAGTTACATAGATTTGATCGCCTATGTCCGGGTTTTTCAATCTTTCAGGATTCGCGGCCCACTCTTCAATCGTCATTTTCATCGTGCATACAATAATATGTACACGATAATAATTTGTTCTGCGTTTTTCGCCTCTGAACCTACACTACTACTCTTGATTTCAAACCTTACAAATTACATGTTACAGATGGGTTAGGGATTAATTTCATGATATTCCCGAAGGATTCTCAATTGCCGAGGGAGAATCCTTCATAAACTTCACTATAGTAGGGGATCCCAAGTAAGGTCGACCTCCACTCATCTGCTTGCCAAACGAGATATATATCAAAATTAAGATAAGTTTATTTCGAATGCAGTAGTATAGGGTTGCCTGCAAAAATCTGATCCAGAATATGGGTTGCCAGGCTTTAAAATTAAAAAAATTAACGAGCAAATAGTACTGGATTCTTGTAAGAATAATAGGGGTGAGCTGGACTCAATTCCGAAGTTGACGAAATTTTGAGGAATTATTTGGGGATGATAGAGGGTTTCTTTGCTGAGTTTTCGAACACGAGGACCCGGAGCTTTTGACGGTAGGGCGAAAAAACCGCAATTTTTTTCAAGCCGTTACAGGTTTTCTTCCCATATCTCTTGAACCATATGGTTTATGACTACTTGACTGAAAGAGCAGTAGATTTCCTTCAAATGTCATTGGTCAGTGGTATTTTTAACCCAAAATAAATGAAGTCCAAAAAAAGACAAATTTTTCGAAATATAAAAAAATACAGGTTTTAGGATAGTAAAGTTATATTTTCACATATATCTATGTATTTTTAAACATTTTATGCAAACCTCCCTCCTCAATACCTTTCTTTTCTACCCCTCCCCCTCTTCTCGATTGAAGTACCCTCAAGATGTGCATAATGAGATGTGTTTTTTGTTAATATAAGAACGAGCAACTGTCTCATGTACCGGGTGTCTTATTAAGAGAGTTACCCCGCGGTATCCAAGAAATTATTCGTCGTAGAGACTTTCGGTAAAAAATGTTATGACCAAAGTGGCCAACAGAAAATCCTGGAAATTATTTTCAGGTTTCTAAGATGGCTGCCAGTGGACGTAACCCTCATCTAAAACTTTTAAAGTGATTTTTTTCTGAAATACACCTAGTAAATATACCAAAAAAATATTTTTTATTTCAAGCTGAGCTTTATTCGAGTAATTTTTATTTGACACTTTTCGACGTATCTAGTGAAATTAAGTAGTGGGGGGTGATTCAATGTGTTTTGAATAAACAGCTGTAACTCTTTTTTTTTGGACTTCATTTATTTTGTGTCAAAAATACCGTTGACCAATTACATTTGAAGGAAATCTACTGCTCTTTCAAGTAGTCATAAACCATATGGTTTAAGAGATATGGGAAGAAAACCTGTAACGGCTTGAAGAAAATCGCGGTTTTTTCGCCCTATCATCCCCAAATAATTCCTCAAAATTTCGTCAACTTCGGTATTGAGTCAAGCTCACCCCCATTGTTTTTACAAGAATCCAGTACTATTTGCTCGTTAATTTTTTTAATTTAAAAGCCTGGCAACCCATATTCTGGACCGGATTTTTGCAGGCAACCCTATACTACTGCATTCGCAATAAAATTACCTTAATTTTAATATATATTTCGTTTGGCAAGCAGATGAGTGAAAGTCGACCTTACTTGGGATCTTAGACTACTATAAGTGGCAAAATCAAACGACAATTTAGTAGTAAATCAGTCTTTGAATTTCAGGCAGTATATAATGAGTTTTCTGCACTACAAACAAGGGAATTTCGCTTTATATTACCATTTTCAATATCCTTCCTTTTTGAACATAATCATTTCAAAATTTCCTCTCTACAAATTCCAATTTTAGTGGGGGCCCCTTGAGTGGTGGGGGCAGCCTGATCCAGCCTATTGGCAAACCGACTCTGCAATACAGTAGTTCTAGACCATTTAGACATGATTCGATTCAATTTTCACATCAAACATTGTCTATGTGATTTTTGCGAATGAGAACCGAGATGAAACACATATGTGTGACCCCATCTCGTCAGTTCTCCCTTGTCCGTTTCAGTTTTCCGTCAGTTTTTGCTATTTACACAGAGGGTGAACTGACAGCTCAACTGAAACGGAGATGGAAATGAGAACTTAGATTTTACTGATTATAATCTCACTGACAGGTTTGAGAAATTGGAAGAACGAAAAATGCTATATGTTTCTTCCCAAAGTACAATGGTGCTTTTACTTATAACGGTGGTGTCTTTATTCACTATATGGCTGGTTACATTTTATTGGAACAGAAGAAAGATGTACAGGCTGGCCGCTAAGTTACCAGGACCCCTTGGCTGGCCAATTATAGGAAATGCCCTGGATTTCGTTGGAGGAACTACAGATAGTAAGTATTATAAGCAAATTCAGAGTCTCTCATTACCAAGTTTCATTTTGTAAAACTATCCAACTAACCTTGGAGTTTCCTCCCATTCTAGCAAGGGTAAATTATGTACAAGTTTAGTCACGTATTACATAAATATTAATAAATATTCGTTCACTTGAGTTTTTGAACTCATTATATCTGAAATCTATGACATAAATTAGAGAAATCACTACAAAATGTCCCAGTCTAATATTCAATTATCAAGAAGAATCTTTCTCCACGATCATCACAGAATTCGCCAATTCTGATATCAAATTTGATTTCAGAATGCTGAAATTCTCTCTCTTGAGATTGAAGAAATATTCTGCAACACCTCTGCCCCCATGCAATTTAAATGTATTTACTTTCTCTCCCTTGTAATAGAATAATATTCTCACACTGGCTAGCAATAATAACATTAGCCTTGACGCAGTTGATTGTCATCGTGGTGGCAAATTTGAGTAAGTGTCAAAATTATTGCTGTCACGTTTTCATTCGAAAATATAATAAGTAGCAGGAGTTTATTCAGTGATTCGAAATTTTTGATCGTGGAGAAAGTATAGTCAGCTACTCGGTCAGAATGAAAATTCGTGATGCCCGTGGTTCCTCACGCTCGCCTTCGGCTCGCGCTCGGAACTTTTCCACTCGCATCGAATTTTCATCCTAACCTTGTTACAGAATATATTATTCGACAACCGTCATACAAAACATATTATAAAATGTTTTTCCTCCACAAGGTGGAATAACGTTGACTAAAAATGTATTTTGAGAAAAGATTAAGATAAAAAATGAGTATATTGGTGTTGGAACTCATACACCCATATTCGCTCACCTATTAATTAGCATAATTCGGAGGTGAAGTAATTTATATTTATTTTCAATATCTTCACTAGAGGTGTAGGGTAAGATGGTAAAGATGGGAGCAATAAGGTTGAAATTTGTAAGTAGGTAGTTTCGTATGTTATCTCAGATGGGATTGGTTTTGGTACGAATTGGTTAGGGGGTTGACATCTCCGAGGAAGGAAATAAATCTTAAATAGTGTTAAAAGTTGGTAGGTAGATAGTTTCTTATTTCGTCTTAGATGGGATTGGCATGAATTGCTCAGGGGGTTGAGTCACAGGGAAGGAAATGAATCGTGTTTTCGAGAAAGAGTGGGCAATAAGGTTGAAAGATAGTAGGTAGGTGGTTTTTTATGTCGTCTTGGAGGGGATCAGTTTTAGTACGAATCGGATAGGAGGAAATAAATCTTGTTAACACGATGAAGTTCGCAATGTTGAAGCAATAGGGTTGAAAGTTGGTAATATGAATAGAAAGAAAATTGGTTTGAATTTGGAAAAATACTCAATATACGTACCAAACTTCAACCCTCTAACTCAATCAGTAGAAGTTGTGAAAAATGTTCCCAGGTACCAAAAAAAAGTTGGAAATCTACAACAGCTGCTGAATAATGTATCGGCGAATCATTAAGGAATAAGTTAGATATAGCTGATAAAATTTAAAATAGAATAGGAAATAATGATAATGAACTGTCCACTTCAAAAATAGAAAACTCATCTTTGACCTAAACTATAAAAAGTTGCAGGATTCAAAAGAACATTAATATTGAACACCTCAACTTCGTCAGCAAAAATGGTTTTTAATTTATTAAAACAATGGTTAAAAATAACAATTTACACATTTATTATAAGAAATAACGCATGACGCACGTTTCGGTGGAACTTCACCTTCTTCAGATGCTAATGGCAAACTAACTATGATTCTCTGTTAAATCGAAAACAAGAAATGACAAATTATGTAGAAGGGGTAAATACAAAGATGGTTACAAATAGTTATTAGAAAAGGAAAAACCAATTCTGAACTGCTAGTCAGGTAGTTCGGTAATTTTGAAAAGATTAAGAAGGGGGCTTGAAGTATGATCGATTTGGCTATTCAATAGGAGACCGGAATGCTTGTATTTATTTATCTGTAATGATTCTAAAAAATTAAGTTTAATTCCCTTACTTTCAGTATTTAATATTTTAAAATCAAAATTGAATGTGTGATTTTCTTGGATTAAATGGTTTGCATAATGTGAATTCGACTTCTGATTAACAAAGCTACGTTTGTGTTCTGAAATTCTAGTTTGAAAACTTCTGAAAGTTCTACCAATGTAAAACTTATCACAATTGCCACAATTAATTTTATAAACTCCTGATTTATTATTTTTATGAACTTTGGATTTATTATTTTTATATGATTTCCTAAATTATTACCGGTACGATAAGCAATGTTAATGTTGTGCTTAGATAAGAGAGATTTAAGTTTTTTACTTGAATTATTTCCGATGAAAGTAAGGCTGTTGTATTTGATATTATTTTTAGTAAGGGGGTACACCTGGTTAATCGCATGTTCGAAAAACTTTTTATCTATCATATTGTCTATAATATTGGGATCATAATTATTATTTACGGCAATTTGTTTAATTATATATTTTTTTCTTTTTCTTTTTTTTTTCTCGATGTTAAAATTGGCATTTGAAAGTTGAATATTTACTAAACGATTTACCATACTATTGGAAGCTGCCATTTTGTGTTAGAAAGGGTGTAGGGAAGTACTATGTATGACGCTATCAGTGTGCGATGGTTTGCGAAAAATTGAAAAATTATGTTTGTTATCTACTTTTGTTATTTTCAAATCCAAATACTTAATCGAGTTATCTTTTTCCATCTCTAAAGTGAATTTTATATTAGGGTGTAAAGTATTAATGAATGTTTGAAAGCAGTCTAGTTGTCTAAGAGTACCAGTGAAACAACAAATAATATCATCCACATATCTAAACCAATAAACGAATTTTCGACTAACAGGATGATTATGAATTAACTGTTCCAAATTATCCATGAATACTTCAGCCAACAAAGGGCTCAGCGGGTTTCCCATAATTAAGCCTTCAGTACTGCTGTAAATCTTATCATTGAAACTAAAATAATTCTGTTCCAGGCATAATTCCAAAAGTGACAATATATCTGATTTTATAAAAGGATTAACAAGATTGCTATTAAGTAACTTTTCTATTAGGGTTAAAGGAACCTTGGGTGGTATACTTGGAAAAAGATTAACTACATCCCAAGACATAAATTTAGAATTAAGTGGCAATTGAATATTTTCAATTTTATTGACTAAATCGTAAGAGTTTTTGATAGAGAATTTAGGCTGAAATTTACAATAATTTTGAATTATTTCTATTAGAAACTGCGACAAAAACACTGAAGGTGCTGTAGTGAATGACACTACTGGTCTGATTGGATAGCCTGGTTTGTGTAATTTAATTAAAGAGTAAAGTTGTGGTACCAAAGGATTTGAAACAATGAGTTTATACTTGTCTTTATTTTGTATAAGAATGTTAATGTTATCGATAGCTAATTTTAAATTTTTCTGAAATTTCCTGTTGGATCATGTTTTAGTAACTTATAATTACCGGAGTTCAAAAAATCTAAAGTTTTACGTAAATAATCACACTTATTCAAAGCGATAACTGTATTACCTTTGTCAGCTTTGGTGAAAATGATATCATTAGAGAGTGTTTTTTGTTTGATTGGTTTTACAATGGACATTTCTGATAAATTGACGTTGTATTTGTTATACTCATTTTTAATAATATTAGAAGCTAGGTGTTTTACAAGTGGATTATCAGGCAAATTTCTAACAGCTATTTCAGTATCTACGCCGAGTTGTTCGAAGTGACGTGTTGAATGAGTTGGTTGTATATTGTGTTTGAAACCTTTTTGCAATAAATTCGCTTCCTTACTATCGAAATTAGTATTGGATAAATTGGTTTTTAATTGTTGTACTTCTAATGTCAATTGAAAATGATGCCTATATGGATAGTTAAAGTATGATTCACACAAATTGTTCAGTCTGAATCCAGTTGTAACTTGTTATCAATTTATTATTTGGATTTTGAAATATTCAATGATAAAGTTATGTTCTATTCAACTTGTACCTACGTATTTATTCCTTACTTTAAATGGGACATAAGGCAGTCGTAGAAAAAGTATAGTATGAAATTCACACGAAATAGCTATTTTGCACGAGCAGGGCTGAATTAACCCTGTCCGGGTCCCTAGGCAACAAGGTCCTTTCAAGTTGATAGAGGGTTGTAAGTAACTTCCAGATGATCGACTCCAGGTATCCTGTTACTTCAAAGACTTATGTGACATTGCAACAACATGGTTACTTTGACTTGATGCTGCAGCATCACCTTACATGACTCGTTACCTTTATTGAAATGGACTTAATAAATAGGTTATAGATAAGTGATGAATGATGATCCAAGTTGCATGATGGGTTAGGAAAGAGAAATGAGACAGGACTCGGTTATTTTCAATTCAATCTTGTTACACGCAATAAAATACAATAAAAAGTTTTTTGAAGTACAAATTGGAAAAGCGAACTTCCAAGATTTATTTATTTATTTACGGGTAAACCCTTCCGTAACAAAAATTAACAAAAACTTGAGATTACAAAATTAATCCTTATTCTATTAAAATAAAAGCAAGTAAGTAATTTGATATAACAAGTAAGTAACCTGAAGAAAACAAACTATCATAAAAAAGTCACACATTTAGTACTTATTCCATTATTACAGCATCAACATCTCTCCTTATACAACTAAGTGAATTATGAAAGAGATCGAAATTAGCATAGTTCCTAAATATCATCATATGCTTACATTTGGAGATATTCAGACTCAGTTCATTCTCCCGGCACCAATTTTGAAAGCGATTTGAATCCGATTGGATTTGAATGATGTCGTGAAAGCAACTAATCGAATGGCATACTGTAAGGTCATCAGCAAAGAGGAAGAAATCACAAAAGTTGAAGGTTGAAGCAGAATCGCTTCCATTTTCCTTCTCATAGTAGGCATATTGTCATTAGTTGATATTTTGACGTTTGTGAATATTTTTGTCATCATATTTAGTAAATATCATTGCTGCTTTCTTTGTGGAGTCTCATAGGAATAATGGAAATTAAAATGAATTTACCCAAGAATATCATCCAGAGTCGTATACGACAAGGACTATGAAGTATTTATTCAATGGAAGTTGCTTCAGTTGTCCACGTACAATTAGCGGGTGTTATGATACATAATGCCCGCTCATAACGCCCTAGGGCATAATAAGTGTATTTATAGCAACCGTATATAGGGTAAAATCAATATACAAGTGAAAAATAAAGATATATAGATGTTTCATGCTACATATTGACATCTTCAGCGGCTCCAATCAGACCAAATTAGTTTGATTTTTTATTTGGAGGCAGAGCGAAACATAAAAATTTAGGTGAATTCATTCAACAAATTTTATTATAAAGAACATATCCAAAATTTATTTACGATTATTTGGAGGGTTCATGGAGTTAAAAAACTGTTTTTTAAGTACCTTCGCACTTGCAAACCCGGTCCACATTGGGTTAGAGGATTTAAAATGTCTACGTGGACGGAATTGATGTAAGGAAACTGTCCTTTGGTGGTATAAACTTTTTTATGTCATACTAGTTCATTATTGTGTTTTTATTGCTTTGTTACCAACTATCTGATGTCGTATTTTATGCCCGTGCGGGCATAAAGTTCACTTTAAGGCCAGCGTGAGCATAAAGGGAAATAATGAATAACTTATTTAATAATTTTTTTGAGGAGTTTTCTTGCATCCAATTTACTAATTTTTCGTATTCCATGTAGTAAGCTTCTTTAGACTTTAGATTTTCAGTTGCTTTCTTTGCTTTTTTAATAATTTTGTCAGGAATTCCAAAATCTTCGTCCATTTATTCAAACCGGATTTTTTTTAAATACTGATTTGTATTGAGATTGGATTGCAATAACTAATGAGTATGACATAAAAGTTTGTATGTACCATGGGTATAAATAGATTTAGACTATTTATACCCTTGGTACATAAATAACTATTCTATAGCCGCTGTCACTATTATTTACCTATAGATTTTTCGAGATTTGCGCACCTTCACAGCTCTTCTAGGCTTTTGGAATTTACAACAATTGTTCTTAATTGCCGCCATTTTAATGTAGATATTTATTGTTTCTTTTTTGTTGGTTTTAAGGTTTTGTCCACCACCGCAGCCCCTCAAAATTGACTTAGGGGATTGAGGTTGTTTGTGAAAAAGAACAAAAATAGGGGTATATACAACCTTAGTGACGGAGCTTTGCTGCTATTGCGTGTTTTTAGATTACCCGTAGTGAATGTTTAAAACTCTAACGAATTCATTTTCTCAAACCAATTTGTAATTTGTAAAGAATCGCGGGAATAACTATGCATAATTTTTTCAACAGATGCTTTCGAGGCTATTTCTAGCTATTGTCAGACGAATCCGGAACTGTTCAAAGTTTGGTTGGGTCCTAAACTTTTCATTTTAATATGCGACCCAAATATCCTAGAGGTCCTCCTCAACAGTCCTAAATGTATGGATAAGGGAGAAGTTTACGACTTCACCAAGGTATACGTAGGAAATGGACTATTAACGGCACCATGTAAGTTCAGGAATATTGCATAAATTGCGGGATAAACAAGTCTGTAAACGACATCATTTCAGTTTGAGAATATTCGATTAAAGGAACATCCATAAATTACGTCACATATCTAGGGGTAGGAGGGGGTCCACAATATGTCCAATCGTGCGGCATGTGGAAGAGGGCGAGTCATAAACTCTAATCTGTAACTCTAACGAAAAATTTCAAAATTTCAATTGCTCTATCAATATTATTACTAGGTTAAAAATTATTTGTATCACTTTTGGCACGTGGCTGCGGTGCGAGTACAGCTACCTATGGTGCCGCGACTGCGAGTCGGCTGCCTTTGACAAACGCTAATTTAATTAAAAATAAAATTGTAGAAGAAGAAAGACTTTTTTTTTAAATCCTTCGTCGTCAAAAAATAACAAAACAACTAGAGGGGCATATAAATATATAACAGTTTTTATTATTTTAATGTTCTGTCCATCCCGTCTGAAAATATATTGTAAGTTTTCTATAATTTCTTCATTTTATGAGAGAAAATTCATATAAAAATATATAATAAAATTACACAATATGTGACGTCATACCAGTGTGGGGGTCACACAAATGTGATGATGTCACATCAGAGTGGGGAGTCACACAAATGTGACCACGTGTGACAAAGACGGGTTGGAGGGGTAAGGGTGCGTCCAAAAATCATTCAATTCACGTGACGTCATTTCTGGTGACCCCTGAATTTCTTGATAAACAAATTCGTTAATTCGACTTAGAAGCCGTACATCCGAAAAACTTACCTTTAGGGTGAGAGAAATGACAACAAACTTGATCGATATAATTTTTTCCAATTTATGACGTTTTGTCATAATAATAGTTTGAAGAAAGTGAGCAGTTGAATTGCAAATGAGTGTATATCACAATCAATTCACTCCTTTTATCAATCATTGTTTCTTTTTAAAATCACATAATAATAATATAGTTTAGGAAATTATTGAAAAATGTTCAAAAATATTTTTTAGTTCACTCATGGAAGAAAAATAGAAAGATGATCAATCCTTCGTTCAATCAGAAAATACTCAATACTTATGTGGAAATTTTTAGCGAGCAGGCGAAAATTCTATTGGAAATTCTGAAGAACAATCTTGGAGACAAAAATCTAGACACTTTTTCAATAATATCTGCCTATGCCGTCGACACAATATGTGGTAGGTACTTGATAACAAGAATAAAATGTAAATTTTTCAAAAAAATAAGGTAGCCGCTAAGATGTGGCAATTTTCAATAATTTTTTACCAAAGAAATATTTGAGAGATATAAGTTTTGAAATTTCTCAGTCAAAATTTGTTTTCTCTTCTTAGCTGTTTTTTTTTGTTCAACTCAAATAGCTCTAGTTATAAGTGACAGAAATAGATCTGTACACCATCCAGATGAGTTCTCGGCATTCAATAACGAGTTCACAGGCACTCCTCAGCAATGGTTCAATATGCACAGCACTTTACATAGTTGCTCACCCCTTGGTGCAGCTATATTCCTTTCGATATTCATGACGAAGGGATTCACCTTTTAATTTCACCAACAATCTTTATTAAAAATTGTTTTAGGTATCGAAAAAATTCGACTGAAATGAACATTACCTGACCAAGATTCACTTTAGGTTAGCATAACTCACAGCGCCATGATAAAGTGCATTTATATTGGTACATTCCGTTCAAGAAGTGTAACAGCTTGCAACACAGAAAAATAGTCCCTATGGACAGCTCTACTGCCCCAGGAAAGGGTCCACCATCATCATATACAAATAGTTACTATTTGTACCTGAGAATGATATGGTGTATCGAAACGGCTCACACTTATTTCAATTAGCATTACTTCATATTTTATTCATCAAGATCTTTTCAATTCTTTCAGAGACAGCAATGGGTATTAAAGTTAACGCCCAAACGTCAAAAGATAATTATGGGGTACAGGCGAATCGGTAATTTTAGAATATTACTTTTTGATATAATAATAACCATCCATTTATTTTCAGATTGATGGAAATTACTATGATTAAAATGGTGTCAGTGTGGTATTACAGTGATTTCATCTTCGGTTTCACGAGTTATAAAAACGAAGCTTATAAAATAATTGCCAAGCTGAAGAATTTTTCTGAAAATGTGAGTAAAATTTCATCGACGTTTTTCATAACACACTCGTGTATTTCAGTGAATTTTCAGAATTCTGGGATTAAGATATTTTTCTTAAATACAGAATTGTATTCGTATATTAGGAATTTTATGTTCTGAAAGGCGATTCTTTCAGCACGGGCGGAACGTTTAGTTTTAGAGACGGATAATTTCAATATGTGAATTAGAAATTATGTAATTTTTCCTTTTAAATAATATAAATATTCGTGGGAATTTTATAAGTTAAAATTGGTTATTGATTATAAATTACCTATGATTTTGAAGTAGAGTATTGTAAATATTATAAAATACACAATATATATATATATATATATATATATATATATATATATATATATATATATATATATATATATATATATATATATATATATATATTAAATATTGTACAATATTTAATATACATATTAAATAATGTAAAATTATCTGGAGGCGGCCTGTAGGGGATATTAAAACTCTAACGTTCTCGTAAACTCATCATTTCGTCACTCTAAATTTGTAACTTCATCAGAAGTAAATAAAATTACATCAATTTTTAACATATACAACTAACACACTATAAAACCTAGAGTGTAGAACCGGGACATTACAAGATATCGACGGTGACACGACAAAACGGCGTAAGCGCCAAAAAAGGGAAAATGAGATTTTTGTGTATTTTAAAAGTACGCGGGTTCCTCCACCGATTGTTGTAAATAGTTTAACCGCCAATTAAATCGTAACGCGAAAATTTAACCTCTAAGATTCTAACCGCCAGTTTCCGTCCGAAAAAATCGTTCGCACGAGTCAGTAAGCGCCAAAGTGCCATTGAATGTGGAGGTTACGTCTTGAGTGAAAAACTTTTCTACTTTTCAACACAGTAAGTATTTTTTTGCTTATTCTGAATAATCTCAAGGTACTTATTCATTACTAAGTCTTATTTCGTTTTAAAATCCAGGTTTATACGTCCAAAATCCATGTTTTTCAAAATGTCGGTTACGCCTTTTCGTTGTGTTTTTTTTTAAAGGCTTAACCGACATTCTCCATTAGACTTTTAATGGAAGAATAAATTAATAATTCTCTGAACTCATTAGATCAATTACATTCTTACACATTTTTTTCACATGAAATTAATAACCTACACGATAAAACTAATAAAATTCTGAGATAAATACTTCGGTATTCCGCAAATCCTTCGACGAACTTTGTTGGTTTTTTGTCGCTTACGCCTTTTATTCCATTAACCAACCTCAACTGGTAGGAAGAATAATAAGTCGTAGTAATGATAGTAGCAATGTCGTAGACGTATTTTAAAACTCCTAGGCATTTTCGAAATAATTTGACATAAAACGATTGTATTTTTACAATCAGACTACCGAGCTAGATTAATTCAATTGTAAAAAATATCAATTTTTATAATAAGCCTAAAATTAAGTTTTATAATATGCCTTAAAACTGTAGCGTTTCATGATGTGTCAAGTCATTTTAAAAAAAGCCTAGCAGTTTTATAATAAACCTACAACACTAATATTAGTTTAGTACTAATTGTGGTGGTAGTGGAATTTTATATTATTGTATTTTTTACTTCAGATGTCGTCCAGGGCTCGAAAAATTATGAACTTGGTTGCAAAAGACAGTAGTGATCAAGCAAATGAGAAATTCAACGTAATTGACTCAAGTCTAGCCAATAATGATTCAAAAGGTAGTAGTGATCAATCTAACACTTCAGAGAGCACTGATGGCCGACCACTAAAACCCCTGAGTCACAACATTATAATTTCCAAGACCGGTAACAATCAGGCCAAAATAATGCTAACAGGAGTTTTAGGTTGTCACAAGACATTGAAAACCTGCAGTGATCAGTCTATCACAGTCGCTTCGGCGCCCTTAAGTTCTAGCAGCAATGATAAGAGTGAAGTAATGCTATCTGAAGCTCTATCTGATAGCATGGGTTTGAACGGTAATAATGATCAAACTGACAGGATGTTGTTAGAAGCCTTGAATTACGAAGCTATTTTGATTGAAAATATTGGATCTGAGATAGACATAGAATTGAATGAATTTTATCATTCAGATAACAGTATTCTAGATTGTAGAAATCGACAAGCCGTAGACGTGACCCATTTCAATGTCAAGACCATTGTAGGTTATTCAGATACTAGTCTTGAATCAATATTTGAACATCAGACTGAAACTAATCATACGAGCGATATCTTTGATATTGAGACGCCAGCGTCCAGTAATCTGGAACATGCCATTACAACCGAGAGTACAAACCACAGGAACCAAATTATGAGTGTCGTTGTAGGAAGTGAATCCTCCAGTTATTCGTCCAGCATTTCGTCAAGTGAATCTGATTATGATTATCAAATAGAAGGGAAACCACCAAAACAAGCAAGCAAGAAAGACCAAAAAAAAAAAGAAATTGTCCACTTGAAGAAATTCGAAACTACACGTGTGATCAAGACATGGAGAATGCTGAAAACGAATCCTCAGATTCAAGTTCCTCTAGCATTACCAGCAGTGAATCCAGTATTGAAAACCGAAGAGGAAAAAGAAGGCATAGAAAAAATGGCAAAAGGCAAAAGAATAGAAGAAGAAGAGAGTCCGGAAAGAGCTAACAAACCTACAAAAATGAAACAGTAGAAAAAAGAGAGTACTTGCAAATCCCTGCCAGAACAAGAAATGTAACAACAAATGCAATTCTTTCAACGAACAAGAAAGGCATGATTTATTTTCTCGCTTTTGGAAGATCAGTAAACTCTCGGACAAAAAAAGTTTCATTAATGGATGCGTTAATGTAATAAACGTAAAACGAAAAAGAACAGAGGGACTCTCACGTCGAACTTTAACTTACCAGTATTTTCTCATGAAAGATGGCACACAAAGATGAGTGTGTTTGCAATTTCTTTTAAACACACTCAATATAACCCAGAAGATAGTTAGAAGTTCCCTTAAGGGAAAAATTGAAGAAAACAAAGATAATAGAGGAAATCATGAACCAAAGCATAAGATCGCACCTGAAGAAATCGAAGAGTTTAAAAATTTTATTGAAAATCTTCCCGCGGTCCCTTCCCATTATTGCCGGGGATCAACATCAAAACTTTACCTTCCATCAGATGTTAAAAGTATGTCTAATCTTTACAGGATGTATTGTTCAAAAGTTCGAGAAAATAATGGCACTCCGTTAAAAAAATCGACGTTTACTAAGCACTTTAATAAGGACTACAATATTGGAATCCATAAGCCAAGAAAAGACAAGTGCTCATATTGCATCCGTTATGAGAATCTTCCCGAATCCGAGAAAACAGAAAAAGATAAAGCCGATTTCCTTAACCATCAAAATAATAAAGCTCTCGCAAAAGCGTATTTTTTAGCCGAACAAGATCGATCTTCAGTGGGGGAATTTCTTGTGGTTTCTTTTGACCTACAGAAAGTTATGGCTACCCCTCATGGCCCAAGTATGTTATTTGGATACAGCAGAAAGTATGCTGTCTATAACTTCACAACTTACGAGAGTAAATCACAAAACGGATACTGCTACATCTGGGGAGAGAAAGATGGCAAAAGGGGAGTGAATGAAATATGTTCAAACCTATATCAGTATTTGACTAAGCTTGATTCTGAAGCGAAATACAAGTCGATTTCACTTTTCTGCGACAACTGTCCTGGACAGAATAAGAATAATGTGATGTTTTCAATGATCCTGCATTTTCTTAGAAATTCTTTTTCAGTAAGTGAAATAACATTAACGTATCTAGTGGCGGGTCATACATACATGCCCGTAGATAGTGTCCATGGAGTGATTGAAAAGTATATGAAAACTATGGAAATCCAAGCTCCCTCTGAATGGCCTACGATTATCCGCAATGCACGACATCGCCCTAAACCATACGAAGTTATTCAAATTTATTACTGAGATATTTTAGATTGGAAGCGTCTCTCCGCTCCCAAAAAACTCAGATCTCTCGAAGGCTTAGATATCAAAATAGCTGATATAGCCCAAGTGAGGTTTTCGAAAAAGAACTTGAATATAATCACTGTATATACTAACTACAGTTTTGACCACACGCATGAGATTAACTGGCTCAATAGAGCAAACGAAAACATTCCACGGGCCTACAAAGAGGAAATACCAATAAATAAGGAAAAACTTAATGATCTTTTAAGCCTTTGCAAAACATTCAAGATAAAAAAACAGTATCACGCGGAATATTATGCCCTGAAAGGAAACAATACGGTTCCAGATGTACTACCAGAGACTGATATTGAAGATGAGGCCAGCTAATTGGCAGTGTTTATGTAATGGCCAAAGTGGCTCAAGCAAAAATTTTCTCAGAAATCTTTAGTACTTTTAGGAAAAAAAAAAGAGCGTCAACAGATTTTTCTTAATCAATAGGTAAAAAAGTGTAATAATATTTTTGTGAGACTGCAAGTGTTATTTTTTAGTTTGATTTATGTTGAATATTAGGTATTCCATAGAAAATTATATTTTTTGTGATCTCATGTTATTTTGAAAGGTATTTGTTCTTTACTGGGTATTAAGAAAAGAAGTTATGGATTACGTTTCTTTTATAGTCAAATTCTGTGGTTACTCTCAAAAAAAGAGAACTTCGTATTGACTGCAATATTTTTTGTTTTGTTTTTGGTGAGTTAATCTCGTTGGGTGATAAAATAACGTTGATGCGCCAGAGAAGTATTTTTCATATTTTAAAGTAATTTTCAGTGATATCTTGAACTCTAATACCAAAAACTGCACCAAAAATTAATGACCGTTTTATGGAGAAGTAGTTTAAATTTTTACGTTTCGTGTACCTGAACAAGAGTTTGTGATTTTAACTCTCTAGGAATAAGTTATTTTCGAAATACAAAATACATTCTTAGTATTATCTGCCAATGTAAATTTTTTTTTCGTGTTACTCGTTTTTTTAATAAGTAGTTTAATAAAAGTTTTTTCATGCTTATCCGCCCTTTTTATTTCAATTCGTGCAAAATAAAAGGCGTAAAGTGTGCTTATCCGACAAAATGAAGCCTATTTGCATACTACTGGAAAGGCGTATGCGCCGTTTAAAAGGGCTTAAGCGCCCTCTGAAGAGAAAGAAAAGGCGTATACGTCAAAATCACGAATAATTACGAATTAAAAATAAACTCTCCATGATTTTGATATCAGATTTTAAAATCAAAATTATAAGAAAACTGTACCGCCAAAAATATTTTATATAATCCTCTTATTACACGAGGAAAACGTTTTTTGCTTCTCCTGTAAAATTTATGAAATGGCGTTTACGCTTTTTTGTCGTGTCACCGTCGATATATGTGGACCACACAATCGGTAACACATGACTGAGTGATAACGTTATGGCTGGTTGCTCAATATACATTGTGCATTAAATTTTGTTGTTGGACAGTGTTATTCTACATGCTTCTTATAATCTTACAATAGATGTTACTGAGTTGACAGGTATCCGATTTATAGTTAGCGCATTTTTTGTTTTTTATAATATTACACATTTCCAGGAAAAGTCTTGTTTTGTAATTGGTATGTTGATCAATAATTTTTACATTGTCGAAATCAAAGATTTGTGTCCTGTATTAGTCTGATGTTCGACGACAGCGCATAAATTTGTATTGAAGCGGCAATCACTCTCATGTTGTGTAATGCGATGCTTCAGCCATTGATTAGTTTGTCCAACATAAAATCCATCCTATTGGGAGCAGGATATTTGATATAGTACGTTGTTTTTTAGCATGGTGGGAGTTTTGTCTTTCAACTTGGAGAACAATTGAGAGGTTGTCAATATGTGGTAGTTGGCGATTTTCAATTAGGGAATCTGTTTAAATAGGGTTATCAGTTTCTGTGAGAGTTTATTTATGTTTGGTATTTTTCTATACATTACCATCTGTCTTTCTACTCGGTCTGTATGGCTATCATAAATGTTGGAATTGAATATAACGTGTTTCAATATGTGTTTAGGATATCTGTTGTTGAGAAAAATATATCATTTAGCATCCTTCAATTTTTTTGCAGAAATATTTCATCACTAATATGTGTTATCCTATTTTTTATGGATATTAAATTTTTGTATTTTTTGTATCTGGGGTGGTTGGAGTGAAAGTTGAGGAATCTTCCTGAGCCTGAAGGCTGTTGGTTTTTTGTATCAGTACAAGATGATGTTACCATCATTGAGTCTGATCACTTTTGTGTCTCTGATCTTTTTCTGTATCCATCGTGAATCCTTTTAAACATAGTGGTACTGCTACTTATTCATTTCTGTGGGATCGCCACAAACATATAATGCAATGTGAATTCGTCACGTTCCTCCTTTTTTTCAAGCAGAGTGGGATCGCCACCTCCTACCTACTCAGAAATTATTTAAAGGTTCTGATTTTTTTAAAACCTGGTAGATTTCCTACTTATTTATAAATTATTTAATGTTCTATTTCATATCTGTGGGATCGCCACAAACATATAAGGCAACGTGATATCGTCACGTTCCTCCTTTTATTCAAGCAGAGTGGGATAGCCACCTCCTACCTACTCATAAATTATTTAATGGTTCTAATTTTTTTTTAGAACTGGTAGATTTCCTACTTATTTATAAATTATTTAATGGTCTATTTCATATCTGTGGGATCGCCACCAACATATAAGGCAAGGTGAATTCGTCACGATCCTCCTTTTATTCAAGCAGAATGGGATCACCACCTCCTACCTACTTATAAATTATTCAATGGTTCTAATTTTTTTTGAACCTGGTAGATTTCCTACTTATTTATAAATTATTTAATGGTCTATTTCATATCTGTGCGATCGCCACAAACATATAAGGCAACGTGGGATCGGCACGTTCCTCCTTTTATTCAAGCAGAGTGGAATCGCCACCTCCTACCTACTCATAAATTATTTAATGGTTCTATTTTTTTTAAACCTGGTAGATATCCTACTTATTTATAAATCATTTAATGGTCTACTTCATATCTGTGGGATCGCCATAAACATATGGGGCAACGTGAGATCGTCACGTTCCTCCTCTCATTCAGGCAGAGTAGGTTCGCAACATCCTACTTATTTATACATTATTTAGTGATTCTTTTTTAAAACCTGTGTGGATTCGCCACTAACCTATTTTCTCATTCTTTCACCATGCATTACATTGAAAAGGCTACAATAATAAATGTAATACATATTATGTATTACATTGTATTTAATAAACTCTAAGCTGCATTGCAATCATTCGAATTTAGGTTTAGTATCAGGAAGGCAACACGTTTCAAATTATTAAACAATAGTTAATAAATAATTTTTTGCTGCTTGAACAAGAACATTGCAAGTGTGATAACTGTTGAACTGTAAATCTGAGATCATTTTTCTTTCTTGAAGCTAGATTTGAAAGGCTTCTGAATAGATCTCTTTAAAAAATTTTTCAATGTTTCATTTATAATTCACGTAGTTGCAAATAAAAAAAATTAATAATCAAAATTTTTTTTCAAATATCCTATAGACAACGCATTGGTTTATAACAATTTTTCATACAATAAAAGACTGAAATTTTAAAAACCTTTTTTCGTGCAGCTTCTGATCATAAAAAACGGTGTTTTGAAATTATTTAAATTTTTTTTTATTTTGCAACTACGTAAATTGTTAATAAATAACTTAAAAATTGAAATTTTCCAATTTTCTCAACGATGATGTACTCTGAAACCTTTCAAAAATAGCTCCAAGAAAGGATAAAAATCCAGACCTATAGTTAAACAGTTATAATACATAAAATTTTCAAGTTCAAGTCCAAAAAAATTTATAATTAACAATTGCATAACTAATTGAAAAATCGTGATAAAAATTTTTTGCCAGCGAATTATTGTTCATTCAGCTATCTAGTAAGCGCCTCAATTTCTTAGTTTATGAATTTTCGTATTAAATATGGTTAAATAATGTTTATTTTTAAGGTGTCCAAAATGGGCTTGACTTGCGCAAGCCAGATTACCCATTTTTGGTCGTATTTTTACAACTCTGAGAAAATTATAAATATTGATCCTAAGTCTCAGGAGTCAAAACTTAATTATAGGAAATTTCCTCTTTTTTTAGAATATTTTTTCAGATGTCAAAAATCTCGATTTACTTTTGATTATTTCACAGAAAACCAAACCCCTCTTTTTATCTTTCAGTAAATTGTTTATAACTTTTACAATTTTCACGCGCAGAACTGTAATTTTATCAAAAAATATCTACATTCTTTTCCAAATCGAATGACATCTTTCTGATATTTTAATAAGACTGTCAAAAAAAAAGTTTTACAAAAAACACTTGTTGACTAGACTACATAACTGAGAATCATAAGTGAATAATAATATATGTCACAATGTCATAGGCGACTTGGTACCTATATAATAAATTTCTCAGCATCTTGCGAAATGACAATGTGCATTTTATTTGAAAACGTTTTATCGATAAGAATATATTCGACAACCATAAGTGAATAATAATACTTGTCAAAAAGCCATAGGCGACTTGATAAATATAAAAAAAATCAGTTTGCAAAATGAAAATGTGCATTTTATTTGAACACGTGGGAAGTTATCGACAGGAATGTATCGAGGTGTTCGATAAACAACTAAATTTTACCTCTGTTGGAGAATTAAATACAGGATGTTCCATTTAAGTTCAAAGATTACAATTATTTTACCTTTATTCTCACACGCCAACTATAAGTTGGTTAATATTTCATAAGTGTGACATAAATTTGGTGCCAGTAAGTAGGCCTTATCATTAATTTGGTAGAGAACAAGAAAACACCAGTTTAGAGTTTAAGAGGTAAAAGTTATACTACATTTTCGCAAAATAAGAGATATTTCAAAACCCATAAGGTTTAGGTGAATTAAACCTCAGTGAAACTGGCACTTGTTCTTATCGTAAAATCCAAAAATAAAATAATATACAGGATATTTAAAAATAACGAATTTGATACATTTCGCGTTTTTGGCACACCCTGTATGACATGAAAATATTTTTAAAATGTAGCGCTGATAGGACTCTATCCAACCTAAAAAAAAAACTTACATAAAATCAAATGCTGTATATATATATATATATATATATATATATATATATATATATATATATATATATATATATATATATATATTTATATATATATATATATATATATATATATATATATATATATAAATATATATATATATATATATATATATATATATATATATATATATATATATATATATATATATATATATAATTCATATGTGCGCGTGTATGTGACTGCACTCCTCCTAAATGGCTGAACCGATTTTGATGAAATTTGTAGTGTCTGTTCCAGTGGATTCGAGAATGGTTAAGATTCACATTTCAGTACACTAAAAAATGTTTATTTGATTAAACTAAAAATTTCTCTTTCACATTAGATCGAGTGGATTGAGATCTTTCCGCTCGGCGTCGATACCGCACAATCGCGAGGTTCTAGACGGCGGCAGGGTTGTATGACCGGGCGCGCCATAGGCATACCGTTCGATGGAGGCAGGAATGGACGTAGCTTGCATCAAGGTTCGCTGATTTATATGTTCGAGCTTTACATATAGAGTAATAGTTTATATAGCAGAACAACGTTTGTCGGGTCAGCTAGTACATTATATATATATATAAATAAAATAATATATATATATATATATATAAATATATATATATATATATATATATATATATATATAAATATATATATATATATATATATATATATATATATATATATATATATATATATATATATATATATATATATATTTATATATATATATATATATATATATATATATATAATATATATATATATATATATATATATATATATATATATATATATATATATATATATATATATATATATATATATATATATGTGTATATATGTATATATATATGTATATATATATATATATATATGAATATATATAAGAGGAGGGTACTCGCTGACTAGTTTAGAGGACAACTATTTGTAGGGACTGCAGCAATGTAAAAGGAAACTCTTTGAAGTTTTTCCAAGCTTTCGGAATCGTTTCATCAACAGGGATAATCTATCGTGAGGATGATTACATATATGTTGATAATACGATATAAGAAACATTGAAAATGATGCTATTTGTTAAAAAATTAGAAAAGTTGATACATTTTTGAAGTTATAATTAAATTTCTGAACGAAATGACAAATCGGTGTCACTCATTTTTTTATTTTTTTATTTTCAAATTGAAGTTTGACATTATTTCGTTACGTTAAATTAATTTGATTTTGTGTTATTTTATATCAAGTGACAGTAAAAAAGAATAAATTTCACTCAAATGGCTTATATCTGTTTTTTATTGATGGATGTATTGTCTTGATAAATAAAGGCCATTTCTAAAAAAGATCTTTTTGAAAGATGTGATTCTCTTGCAAGAACAGTTGTTGAAAGGTAGTTCATCTGGTGGTCACAATCATTGACATGTTTAGCTAAAGCACATCTCTCAGGGTGTAATCTACTATCACTCTTATGAGAAGTGATTCTGTCTTTTAATAGTCTTTTTGTTTGGCCAATATAATTCTTATCACAATCATGACAAGGGATATTATAAACAACATTTGTGAGTGATAAAATAGGAATTTTGTCTTCTACTTTCGAATATATTTGTCTCATTGAAATAACTGCTCTATTTGCAATTTTGATGTTTTCAAAAGATTGAAAAATTCTGGTAAGTTTAGGTGTTATTTCTTTTATATAAGGTAACGAGGCATAAAAAATTGAAACTTGACTAATATCTGCAACAAGTTCATTATGAGAATTGTTATTTTGTCCTATAATTTCATTTTCTGATAAGTATGTGCTAAATAAAATTTTCTTGACTAAAGATGGTGGGTAGGAATTTTGTATGAAAAGTTCTTGAAGTTTATTCAAATTTTTGTTATGAAAAGATATATAAGAAATTTTGAGTAGGTACTCTGTTCTTCATTTGTTTTAACAAATTCACTTTCATCGAAAATGTGTGATAAGAAAAGAAATTCAAATACCTTCCTGAACTACATGCTTTTCTATACCATTCAATCAATATTATGTTATCAACCGATCGTATGAGTTTTGTATCAAGAAAAGGTACTGAAAGATCTGAGTCTTCTGTTTCGATTGTGAATTGAATGAATGGGTCGTAACTATTGAAAGTATCTAAAATTTCTGTTATACCATTATTAGGTAAAGCTAATATTATATCATCCACATATTTTTTGATGAAAAATAAGTTAAAAGAGAGTAACGGAATCACCGTGTCTAGCAATTCATCCATAACATAAGCTGCAAGAATAGGTGAGATTGAAGATCCCATTGGAGTTCCAAAAGTTTGTCTGAAATATTTTCCATTGAATGAAAAATAGTTATTTTCAAAGACAAATTTTATCAAGTTGGAAAAGTAATGTTTTTCAATGGTGAAATGTCTGCTGATACGGTCCCAATTTTTATCTATTGCCCTAAGGCAAATATCAAGATAAACATTACTGAAAATAGAGACAACATCCAAACTCGCCAGAACGTAATTATCTGGTAATTTGATTTTATTAAATTTTTCTGAAAATTCAAAGGAATCTTTGATAGAGTAAATGTTATCTGAATCATAAGCATTAGATAAAATATTCGTTAAAAATGAAGCAATTTGTTCTGTAGGAGAACCTATGCAAGCTATTATAGGTCTCATTGACAAAATTGGTTTGTGAATGTTTGGTAAGGAGTAAAATTTCACAAACCAATTTTGACAATGAGACCTATAATAGCTTGCATAGGTTCTCCTAGAGAACAAATTGCTTCATTTTTAACGAATATTTTATCTAATGCTTATGATTCAGATAACATTTACTCTATCAAAGATTACCAGATAATTACGTTCTGGCCAGTTTGGATGTTGTCTCTCTTTTTAGTAATGTTTATCTTGATATTTGCCTTAGGGCAATAGATAAAAATTGGGACCGTATCAGCAGACATTTCACCATTGAAAAACATTACTTTTCCAACTTGATAAAATTTCTCTTTGAAAATAACTATTTTTCATTCAATGGAAAATATTTCAGACAAACTTTTGGAACTCCAATGGGTTCTTCAATCTCACCTATTCTTGCAGCTTATGTTATGGATGAATTGCTAGACACGGTGATTCCGTTACTCTCTTTTAACTTATTTTTCATCAAAAAATATGTGGATGATATAATATTAGCTTTACCTAATAATGGTATAACAGAAATTTTAGATACTTTCAATAGTTACGACCCATTCATTCAATTCACAATCGAAACAGAAGACTCAGATCTTTCAGTACCTTTTCTTTATACAAAACTCATACGATCGGTTGATAACATAATATTGATTGAATGGTATAGAAAAGCATGTAGTTGGGGAAGGTATTTGAATTTCTTTTCTTATCACAAATTTTCGATGAAAGTGAATTTTTTAAAACAAATGAAGAACAGAGTACCTACTCAAAATTTCTGATATATCTTTTCATAACAAAAATTTGAATAAACTTCAAGAACTTTTCATACAAAATTCCTACCCACCATCTTTAGTCAAGAAAATTTTATTTAGCACATCCTTATCAGAAAATGAAATTATAGGACAAAATAACAATTCTCATAATGAACTTGTAACAGATATTAGTCAAGTTTCAATTTTTTATGCCTCGTTACCTTATATAAAAGAAATAACACCTAAACTGACCAGAATTTTTCAATTTTTTGAAAACATCAAAATTGCAAATAGAACAGTTATTTCAATGAGACAAATATATTCGAAAGTAGAAGACAAAATTCCTATTTTATCACTCACAAATGTTGTTTATAATATCCCTTGTCATGATTGTGATAAGAATTATATTGGCCAAACAAAAAGACAATTAAAAGACAGAATCACTTCTCATAAGAGTGATAGTAGATTACACCCTGAGAGATGTGCTTTAGCTAAACATGTCAATGATTGTGACCACCAGATGAACTACCTTTCAACAACTGTTCTTGCAAGAGAATCACATCTTTCAAAAAGATCTTTTTTAGAAATGGCCTTTATTTATCAAGACAATACATCAATCAATAAAAAAAACAGATATAAGCCATTTGAGTGAAATTTATTCTTTTTTACTTTCACTTGATATAAAATAACACAAAATCAAATTAATTTAACGTAACGAAATAATGTCAAACTTCAATTTGAAAATAAAAAAATAAAAAAATGAGTGACACCGATTTGTCATTTCGTTCAGAAATTTAATTATAACTTCAAAAATGTATCAACTTTTCTAATTTTTTAACAAATAGCATCATTTTCAATGTTTCTTATATCGTATTATCAACATATATGTAATTATCCTCACGATAGATTCTCCCTGATGATGGAATAAACGATTCCGAAAGCTTGGAAAAACTTCAAAGAGTTTCCTTTTACATTGCTGCAGTCCCTACAAATAGTTATCCTATATATATATATATATATATATATATATATATATATATATATATATATATATATATATATATATATATATATATATATATATATATATTTATATATTTAGATATAATAATATATATAATATATATATATATATATATATATATATATATATATATATATATATATATATATATATATATATATATATATATAGGGTGTTCCAGAATAACGTCAGAAAATTTCGAGGGGTTATTCTTTAAGACATTTTAAGGAAAAAAGTTCCGATGAAAGTAGGTCCGCAAATGCTTCCCCACCGAAATACAGGGTGTTATAGTTTGAAAAAAAAATGTAATTTTTTCTAATATCTTCTAAACTACGAATGCTATCAAGATGAACTTCAGAACATTGTTATAACTCTCAAGCTCTATAAACTGCTGTTGGAATTTCTTCCAAAACTGTTAAGGAGCGGAGAATAGAGGGGTAACGTGGGTTTCATTTAACCATATTCTTGAGGGAGGTCATTATTGGTAAATAATGACAGTTTTGGAAGAAATTTGAGCAGTAGTTTATGGAACTCAAGAAATTATAACAATGTTCTGAAATTCATCTTGATAGCGTTCGTAATTCGTAGTACATTCATAAGAACTTTTTTTTAAAAATGTCTTAAAGAATAACCCCTCGAAATTTTCTGACGTTATTCTGGAACACCCTGTGTATATATATATGTATATATATATATATATATATATATATATTTATATAAATATATATATATATATATATATATATATATATATATATATATATATATATATATATATATATATATATATATATATATATATATATATATATATATATATATATATATATATATATATATATATATATATATATATATATATATATATATATATATATATATATATATATATATATATATTGTCACATTTTCTACGCGCTACGCGCTATATCGCGGCGCCTCCACCATCTTGTCACGTTGAGAACGTGGTTCTGGTACTATATTGGGGTTCCCTAATCTAAATGGGGTAAATAAAATAAAATCAACTGCCTTTACCATCTCGTCACGTTGTCTTAATGTTGCTAAATAATCTTTTAGCTGCTAAGGGGGTTCAATAAAATATATAGGTTCGTTAATACCATATTTTAATTAATTAATTATTTAAGTGTGTTCAGTAATATAAAAAGGAGAGTTCACAATTATAGTTACATTTGTATGCTACATACCATCATTAAATCATTAAGTTACATACCTTACAAGTGAGCCGTGGCAAATATCAACTTGTCTACATCGTGTGGCTGTGAGTTTTCAACACGATGGGGAATTTGGAAAAAACTAAAGCTTGAAGAGCTGAGCTGAAAGCCGAAAACTGAAAACTGATTTGATTTTGAATTTGTCGCGATATTTATCTGTTTGGCGTACGTGACTATTTAATCAAAGAAAATGCTGACTTGCTTCCAGAGCGGAAGTGAGACAGACGCCAAAGCTGAATTTACTTCGCGAATTATTCCATTCGATTTAATAGAATAATTTAAATTAAAATGATTTATTGGCTTATTAGATATATATTTGACAATATGTGTAATATATATATATATATATATATATATATATATATATATATATATATATATATATATATATATATATATACAGGGTGGTTCACAGTGGATGGTACATTAGACGTTTCTGATGAACCATACGACGGATCACTTTGAAAATTCAATGGAGGGCAAAGTCAGACATTCTCTACCCAACTAAAATATTTTTGGTAATGCGGTGTTGCCACTTCTATTAGAAACTAGTAGCAACTGTGATTTTTCAAATGAAATACCCTGTATATAATATTATTTCTAGAATCTCCAATAATTTCCCAATAAGTTTTCATGATATTTCCCTATACCTATCTGTTACCGTTTTCGAAATAAAAATTATTTCAATGTTTTTCTTCGGAAATCAAGACCTATTAAAACGCTGATATCTTTGAGTTGAGAAAAACAATGATATCGAAATTTGGGTTGGAGTTTGGTGATACTTGGGGCTTTCTACACTTCAGCCTAAACTGCGTTACTTCAATACAGGGTGGTAAAAAAATTCAATTATTTTGTTTGCTTGAAAAAGTGTCAGGAAGTTGATTATTTCAAATGGAATGTCCTGTATATTATTGAATATTCGGAAAGCTGCTGTATATCATACCTATACCTAACTAATCAGTTTTCGGACTTATTAGCATTTATTTCTGAAAATGTTCCTTGTACATGGTGTCCCCATTCGGTATTTGGTGAGCACGCCATGATCACTATTTGACAGTAACATTGTGACAATCTAGTAATAATATCGATATTTGCATCTCAGAAGTTGCCAATACCTTCAAAAATGATGAAACAAAACTACTCAAACGAAGTTATTATGAATTTGTTTATTATTTTTGGTGTGCGTTCGAGAGATGAATTGTTACAACGTATTACCCAAACATTTGAAGCTTTGGATCCAAATTAAATCAGACCTACCACGTAATTAGTCAACGCCTGCATTTTGAAGTATTTCAAAGTGAACGGCCAGCGATTCGAACATATTGTGAAACATTCCATATAATTGTTTTCCTTTTTTATAATTATTTATATCAATATTTCCACTATCAAGTCGCTTGTTTCTTTTTTTTTACGCATTGAAATTGTTCTGAATTAGTATAAATTTCTAAAGGTTTATAGGCGGTAGATGCGGATACATTTTATTGAACATTTACATGTTCTGCTGATAATTTTATCAAACTGTCCAAAAATAATAAACAAATTCATAGAAACTTCGTTTGAATAGTTTTGTTCCATCGTTTTTGAAGGTATTTGCAACTTCAGAGATGTCAAAAATAACGATACTATTAGTAGATTGTCACAACGTTACTATCAAATAGTGATCATGGCATGCTCACCAAATACCGAATGGGGACATCATGTACAAGGAACATTTTCACAAATAAATGCTAATAAGTCCGAAATCTGACTATTAAGGTATAGACATGATATACATAGATAAAGAGCAAATTCCAGCAGCTTTCAGAATTTTCAGTAATATACAGGGCATTCTATTTGAAATAATCAGCTTTCGGTCACTTTGTCAAGCAAACAAAATAATTGAATTTTTTTACCACCCTGTATTGAAGTAAAGCAGATTAGGCTGAAGTGTAGAAAGCCCCAAGTATCACCAAACTCCAACCCAAATTTCGATATCATAGTGTTTCTCAACTCAAAGATATCAGCAATTTAATAGTTTTTGATTTCCGAAGAAAAAAATTAAAATAATTTTTATTTCGAAAACGGTAACAGATAGGTATAGAGAAATATCATAAAAAGTTATTGGGAAATTGTTGGAGATTCTAAAAATAATATTATATACAGAGTGTTCCATTTGAAGAATCAAAGTTGCTACTACTTTCTAATAGAAGTGGCACACCGCATTACTTAAAATATTTTAGTTGGGTAGAGAATGTCCGAATATGCCCTCCATTAAATTTTCAAAGTGATCTGTCGTATAGTTCACCAGAAACGTCTAATGTGCCATCCACCCTGAATCACCCTGTCATATATATATATCCCAGATAGCACAGGACGTCCAGAAGACGTCCATTTAACGTCCATTTCTGGTCTGAACGTCCAGGACCTTTTCTGGACGTTTCTAAGATGTCCATAAATTGACGTCCTTGGGACGTCCACAATCCAACGTCTTAAATACGTCCAATTTACGGTTCTTAAAGAAAAATAGATTCAATTGAACATAGAGTAGGTATAATAATATAATTATATTTTGATATTGGATCAAACATATATACATATTTATGTCTTATATACAGTAAGTACGTTAAAATATTTGAATGACGTATACTTGAGACAATTTTAAGAAAAAAAGCTAATATGAACTTGTGTCCGAAAATGCTTCTTTTAGGACATACAGGGTGTTGAAATTGATTTTTTTTTAAATTTTTTTAGAAATTACTTCTGCTAAAATTATGTTTTTCGCACGAAATTTGGCACCCGGGGTGGGAAAAAATAATTTGGCTTCAATTTTTATGTAGCGCCTAGAAGGCGCTGCTTTACGCTGCCATTATTTATTTAAAATTGCCCTATAACTTTTTAGACAGCAAACTTTTTTGACATTTTTCATGAAAAAAACTTATTCTCACACCTTTTTCAAATAAAAAAAGGTACACTCTCTCAACAACGCTGGAGGTGATCGTTTTCGAGATATAAAATTTACAATTTTCTATATCGATGCACGTTAACTTAGCCCCTGGGGTGCTAAGTATGTGGTAGATCTCGTCAAAATATACGTTCATTGGCATACTGATTCAAGCTTTTGAGGATGTTTTTTCTCAGGCAATAGACAAAAATACGAAGAAAATAAAATATATCCAATTCACCACATGTGTTTTTGAGGAAGGAAATATTCATTTCATTCGAATATGCCGCCATTGCCAAAATCGTTCTGATTGGTCTATATGAAATGCTTGGGAAAACAAAATTCCGCGTCTGCGTGATGCGGTGATGTGTGTGTGTCACTGTGTCAAGAAGATGGCGTCTCTAAGTCCTAATATTCAAGATTACTAATCGTAACAGTGTTATTTTATTAAAGTTATTTTATCATAGTTATTTATCCACATATAAAATAGAGCACGGGGAATTTGTACTTCTGAACATTATTACGGACTAATCGTCTTATTTCCATCATTCATACCAACTGTTATCCAAATTGGTGTTGTGGTGTGAAAGCAAGTGAAAGCAGAGCAGAAGCATAATAATATACTATACAGGCAAGTCATTTTATATTATGAAATCATGAATTATTTCAAATCACTGACAACACTGACACTGATGTATGCTTCCATGTGATTGCACTTACTATTGATAATGAAGTTTCTCACTTCATTTTGTTTTTGAGAGGATAAATAAATGCAAATACTTGAAACATATCAAGATTTTTTTTTTCAGAGTCCAAATTGAAAGTACCTTATCATTGTACAGAAAAAGCCAACAAAGCCGGAAATCAAAAAGAAACCGAAGATTCCTTGCAGTGGCTCAAACGAGCTCGAGAGCGCCAGGTTTGCAGACCATAAAAATTTTGATTTAATAAGTATAATGAACTTGTACATATATGCCAATAAAATATATGCTAGTATGTACTCATTTCACTTTGTAAAACGATTCTAAATTTGTCAGATGAATATATTTTGAATATCCCGAAAACGTCAATTTTAGGTCCAATGAACGTCCATTTTACGACCTATTTGGACCTAAAATGGACGTCCCCGGGACATCCTGATTAGTAACATTGGACGTCCTCAAAACGTCCATAAGACGTCCGTCGTCCAGAAATGGACGTCCTCGGGACGTCCTGAATGTCCAGAGTGGACGTTTTCAAAATGTCCATAGGACGTACTTGTGCTGACTGGGATATATATATATATATATATATATATATATATATATATATATATATATATATATATATATATATATATATATATATATATATATATATATATATATATATATATACCTATACATGGCGTTGAAATAGCAAAAACCGAACTTCACTGCCATCACTCAATATATATTGTATTATGTACCTAATACCGCTGAGAAAAAATACTTATAAAAAATGGCAACATATATGTAACCAAATTGTCACACAATCTTTATGTGTGACATAAACCAGGGCGCTGCTCCTTTTACATATCGTAGAACTGCTGTTATAAGTTAAGAGTGTGGAAGCAGGGCCGTAACCAGGAATACGCCAGAGGGGGCTCAGCCCCCTCTGGAATTATGTAAGCCCCCTCTAGAAAAGATACCGGAATTATTACAAACCAAAAATGTTTATATCTGCGTTGAAACATAAAACTAGCCTAGTTACAAACAAATCTACCTAATTGTAAAACTGACTTAAAATTATTTATTTGCGGCATCTTTTAACCCGCAAAACATGTTTTTTATCCTAAAATGAAATAGCGACAAAAGAGCGGCTACCATCAGGGTTGCCAAATTTTTCAGAGCCGTGTTTAGATGCTAATTTGTCGCCCAAAAGCGCAACCGTGGTTGCGACATGTTAACGGGGAAACATTGGTAACAAGTATTTTTCATATAAAATTCACTTATTCTAGCAGTTATTTCATACGTGTTTTTCTGCTAATTTGTCGCCCAAAATCGCAATCACGATTTTTTCGCAAATGCACGAAAAAATAGTGCACCCAACTGTTGCCTACTCGTCCGAAAAACAATAATAGGTATTTTCGGGACTTTTTACTTAAATTACTATTACAATCAAAACCACGATTATGTTGAAAATATCTTTATTCTTATATAAACTGTTCACAAGAAATCAATACATCATCATCTTTGTCTGTGCTAGAAATTGTGGATTGGTTCTGCTACTGCTACATATCAGAATTGAATTTTGCATACATAGCTTTGCTAGGCTCAAATTATTTACAGCAAATCTCATTTATTTCCAAGTGAGATCTAATAGACACAACTGAATTTAACATTTTTAGTATCATTTTGTTTCGAATTTTACATTTAACAAAATTAACCAATCGAAATATCCTCTCCACGAATGAATTGGATTACGGTAACCTTCGAAGAGTGAATGCAAATAAAACAAACGTGAATTTGTAGGCTGAATTTTTCAAATCTATAACCTTCCTCCAATAAGTGGCTCTATGATATAAACGTCTATAGATATATTTATTTGTTAATATTTAATGATGAAAGTACATTTTTTTTTAGTATTTTTTATTTCTATTTATTTTATTCATTTAGAGTTTTCTATGAGCGATTTTTATTCATTATTTTTATTAGAATAAATTTTTTTATTTTTCCAAAATGTTGTTCAATTAATATTCCTTTTTCCAGTAAACACTTCTTGGTAAAATGACAGAAAAAGCTGTATATTCCTATGTACAAAACAAACCCCCTCGAGAATTTGTTCAGTCCCCTCTAGAAAGCAGTGCTGGTTACGGCCCTGTGTGAAATGAAGTATTCTACGAATGACCCAATTGAAAATTGTTTATTTTTGATATATATATATATATATATATATATATATATATTTATATATATATATATATATATATATATATATATATATATATATATATATATATATATATATATATATATGTATATATATATATATATAATATATATATATATATATATATATATATATATATATATATATATATATATATATATATATATATATATATATATATATATATATATATATATATACATATATATATATATATATATATGTATGTCATAAAATTATATTATACATTTTAAGTTGTTTGTTAATAATAATGATGTATATTTATATTACTTTAATTTAGGTTTTAAGTAGATTTAGGATATTTTACTGTCTTTGTAGTGAATGCATTGTAATTGGGACTACCAGTAATAAATATCTTTAATTTAATTTATATATATATATATATATATATATATATATATATATTAATATATATATTATATAATATAATATATATAAATATATATTCTTCACCGTTTAGTTATGTGTAAATGTTGATTCATGGTGGATAGAAAGCATATGTTCGACTCTCTCGAAAGATTGTTTCTATACCTTCAATTGACGAATAACTTTTCTTGATCATCGTCATTAATCGGATCCCATTTTTTTAGGTTATATCGGAGAAAAAACAACTTCATCAGAAAAAAATGGAAAGATTGAATGCCGGCGAGGAAGTAGAAGGTAAATTGTAAATATGATGAAATATTCAATTGAATCACTTCATTACAAGTGGTATATTCTATAGGTATTTCAATTATTTTCACAAAAATGCAGCGTGGGAATCAATGTATATAACTAATTCAAAGTGTCGGTAGAGTAAATCGAACGAGAAAGTTTTCAAATCAAGCTCATCTAATTATATGTTCAAATTTCAAGCCTCTCACTTCCAGATAGTAATAAAGTCTTTGTTCGACCGTTTTAGTAACATTTCTTCTGTTATTCTACCACATGTTGTCAGTATTCGGGCGAAGAACTTCTAAAGGATCCGGGTACTTTAAATAAATAACACTTTTCAATTGATACCATACTAAAAAATTCGATGGTAATGAATATGGCGATCTTAGAGGCCATTCAGTGAAATACCTTCATCAAATCCAGCATTAAAAAATGGAGTCAACAAGCCATGTGCATGGAATGTAACGTGGTCAAGTCTCAATTTGTCGAAAAAGTTATTCTCTTGAATTCGATCATATTTTTCGAAAATATACATAATGAATGGGTATATCGTATATCAGATCTTCAATCAAAATGAGGTAAAATTCAACCGTTAAAGAACCAGGTTCAAAAATGTACAATCTAAATTATTTTCCAAAATCTCATCACAGATATTCAACAGGGTTTTTATTACTGTGGAAGTTCTTTTTCTTTTGATTTCATTTACCGGTACTTCCAACACGTTTTTCAATTTCAACACAGATAATTGAAAAACCTTGAAAGTTATGTGCCGATTGTCCGCCCTTGATGTTTAAAATTCTAGAAGGGGTTGCCACCCTGTTTAAGGGGATTACTCGACATCCATAAATTTTCGATCCGAAGATATCTTCCTCCGAATACTCTCGAGGTGTTTCAAAAAACCACTAAAGATTGAAAATATTCCAGGTGGACTGTTTTAAATGTACCAACCAGAAAAAAATCTGTGTTTGTACTGGTTATACTGGACCAGGTACGGTTCAATCAGTAGACATCAGATTGATTGAAACGCCATTCTCAAATACTTCTTGTAAAATGAATTTTCAAAATAACCCATTGTCCATGATAATTTATCCAGTATGAAAAAATTTTCAGATGAGAAAAAATTGAAATCGTTCCTCGATACATTGTTGGCATTGTCGTATGAAAATACAAAACTTTCAGATGAACAACTCAGGGATGAAGTGAACACCATGCTGATCACTGTAAGTATAAACGAAATGTCTACTATGAAATTGTTTGGTCGATAAAGTTCAATTATACATAATACTAAACAGATAATTGGTTTGCCGTTTTGGACCGTTGAGAATGAACCCGGCCGAAGGGGCATGAAGGGCCCCGTCGGACGCCGAAAAGATTTTTTTATTAAGTAGGCTATTTTTATATATAATACTAAACAGATAATTGGTTTGCCGAAATCGATCTCCTGGAATGCAGGCGGCCGAAGGCCGCCTTTGGACGAAAACGGGGCATCCGAGATACGGAGATCGGGTAGAACGGCTAGGCCCCGTCGGACGCCGAAAAGATTTTTCAGTGAAAAGGCTATTTTTCTTTCCCGTCCGCGGTGCCCAATATTCAACCTTCAAAGTTTGAAGTTTCTCCGAAATTCGCGAAAACGGCTACATTCCGGACTTTTTCCGTCAAACGAAGCAAAATTCACGTGACCGGCTTTCGAACGGGTAATTGGAGGGCCTCGACTCCGTTTGAAAGTTACCATACGCGTGAGGCCCAATCTCGTCGTAGTAACGAGTGCCCGCGTAGGTTTATGACAGCTCGCAGATGGCGCTCCATAGGCAACAGAGGCAGGGACGGGCTTAGCACTTGACGCGTCGCGTATCGTTCGACAGAGGCAGGGACGGGCTTAGCACTCATCGGGGTTCGGGGATCTATATTTTCATCGATCTATATTTTTCACAGATCTATTTAATAGGCGACAGAGCCTCTCACTAGTATAAAATACTATACCTATAATTGATTCTCGGTTTCGGACTTTCGGGAGTTACGGGAGCTTCAAGGGTAGGACGACTGCCGATATTGCAGTAAATTGCAAGAGGGATCTTGCAAGTTACAATCAAGTGTCATCGAAACTCAAGAGATGACAGCTCTCTCTACGCGCGAGTGTAAAGAGGATTTTCTAACTTACGATAGCGATTTGGAAGTTCTGCTGGTCGCTAGAAATACAGGCCCGTACTAGTATATAGTGCTGAATGAATAATTGGTTTGCCGTTTTGGACCGTAAAGAATGAACGCGACCGAAGGCCGCCTTTGGTAAAATTTATGAAGCCCAGATAAGGAGGAAGAGGATATAAAACGAACCTTTTTGTAGTACTTAAACTGTTTCCCGTTACCGCCCGCGATGCCCGGTTTCGACATCGAACGTTTAAAATTTGACGTTTCTTCGAAATTCGCGAAAATGACAGCATTCCAGATGCTTAAGAACTATTCTCCATCAAAGGAACCAAAATTCACGACACCTGGTTTCGAACGTATAATTGGACGGCGTTAACTCCGATCGAAAGTTACCGAGCGCGCTAGGCTCAATCACGTCATAGTAACGAGTTCTTGCGAAGCCGATTCCGCACGATCGCGAGGTTTGTAACAGCGCGCAGATGGCTCAAGGGGCACGGGACGGACTTAGCACTCATCGGGGTTCGGGATCTATATTTTCATCGATCTATATTTTCCATAGATCTATTTAATAGGCGATGAAGCCTCTGACTAGTATAATATAATAAATAAATAATTGGTTTTTCTTCTTGGACCTTGGGGAATGAACGTGACCGAAGGCAGCATTTGGGCAAACTTATGAAGCCGAAATAAGGAGAAAGAGAACGAAGAGGGGGGCCCGAAGTGCCTCGTCGATCGCCGCTTACCTTTTTGTAGTCCTTAGGCAAGGTCCTATTTCCACTCGCGACGCCAATTTTTGATATCGAACGTTTAAAGTTTGACGTTCTGCCGAAATTCGCGAAAATGGCAGCATTCGAGACCCTTAGGATTTATTTTTTCCCCAAAGGAATTTCGGCCACGTGACCGCCTTTCGAGCCGATAGTTGGACGGCGTTACTGACAATCGAGAAACTTCGGCACGGTGAGGACCAATCACGCCATATTATCAAGCCGATTCCGCAAGAACGCGAGATTCCTGACAGCAAGCAGATGGCGCATCCGCCCGGCGCTAGGCTTGTCACTTCGCGTACCGTTCGAAATAAGCAGAGACGGGCTCAGCACTCATCGGGGTTCGGGGATCTATATTTTCATTGATCTATATTTTTCATGGATCTATTCAATAGGCGATGGAGCCTCTCACTAGTACAAACTAAAATGGGCATCATTTTGGGCGACCATTCAACACCACAATCATAACAAACGAGAAAAGAAAAAAAATTGAGAATTTACTCTACGCCAGGATCCATAAAATAGATCCGGTGTCAGATAATAATTTTTGAAATCTTGAAATTTTCATTATAAAAGCTAATCCATATATTTAGTCAATTTAATGTATTGTAATATGTTTACAGGGTTCAGACACCGTAACTACTTGTTTATGTTTCTGTTTTTTAACTCTAGGAATGTACCCTGAAATTCAGGTAATTCTATCTTGTGACATTTTTCGATAATTCAAAACTGAGACTAAAATCATTATAGAGGAAAGTATACGAAGAAGTAATGGAAGAATTAGGGGAGGAGCGGGACATCACCGCAGATGACTTACCTAAACTTCACTACATGGACAGAGTTATAAAGGAAACCCTCAGGTTATTTCCACCAGGATCTATCATGTCCAGGAAAGTTACTGAAGATGTTCAAATAGGTTGGTATTAGTTAAAAATACTCCGGCGATGTTATTTTAGGTATTGAATGAACTTCAATTTAATTCAAACTTTATTATACCAGGTGACGTTGTGCTACCATCAGACTGCGATATAATAATTGTCATCTTTCAATTGCATCGAAATGCCAAATATTGGAAAGATCCGCTGAAATTTGATCCAGACCGATTTTTACCAGAAGAAATCGATAAACGACATCCCTATTCTTATATTCCGTTTTCTGCGGGCCAGAGGGGATGTATAGGTAACGACTTCCATAATTCCGAACATCTATGTTCTACTGAAAACATGCCTTTTCATAAAAAATAAATCAATCATTTCATTTAATAGTATGTTAATATTATGATGTCTTTATTTGAAAAAATACTCCTATTACCCCAGTTATTATAGGGGGTTTACTTCGGAAAGTCGACATACCCAGTATATTACCACGTAAAAACTTGTATTTGGGCATCCTCAAACTGTTCTCAAAAGTCACATATAATTGGATGGTCGCAAGTATTAAAGGCAGGGGTCAAAGGCCACAAAAATCTGCAAATATCTCGTTTTCTATGGGTTTTACGCTAATTGTAATTATCAATATTGTAAAGAATTAAATTCTCTACAACTTTTGTATTTAACATTTTTTCATACCTTGAACTGTTTTCGAGATAGAGGGCGGAGAGCGCGCGGTCAGAAAATCATGTGAGGTCAACTGGTAGTCCCGATCGAAAACTCGTAATATTGAGGTTATAAATATTGCTAAATATATAATTATCATTTTTTATTAACTCTTTTATTGAATTCATTTTTTTTACTATCTATTTTTAATAAAGAGTCAACTCTTTTAATAAAACTTACCTGGCCGTGTAATTGAAAAAATGTCGAGGAAAATATTTAAATTATACTTTAATTATAGTCTTATTTATACTTATGACTTTCTAAATGAATAAAGAAGAAAAGAAATACATTTTTAATCAACTTTCTTATTGAAAGTGTCATTTTATAGATTTATTGTTCTCAAAATTAATAAAAATTTCGAGAATGAGCTCTAATTTCAATTCTCTTCTTCTTCTTCTTGTTCTTCTTCACCATTGTGGTCATCGTCCCGCTGCTGCAGAATTTCAAGTTCCTCTTCATTACCGTCTTCAACGAGATTTGTCTCAAAGTCATGATTTCTGGGTCAAAGGTTCTATCATCATCAATATCGGTCTGATATGGTACAGCATTGAGACAAGCTTGTCCATTACACTGGCCGCAAGCTAAGGAGAACTGTTACCAGCGGAAAAATAGTCATGATAGGTCCTAGGAATTACGCATCGTCCAACCCCATTCCTGGGATTCTAAATCATGCCATAACCAAGTTTGCATTTGATAATAAACGCGATTGAAATGTTGGTGAGCTGCTTCACTCGTTGGAGGAATATTTGATAACTGCACAGGTTTATTCGACTTTGTTGACTTGACGTAACTGAGATGATTGATACTATCCACAGATTTTGGAGCATTATAAACTGCTAATAAGGTTTGCATTCCATTCTAAATAATCTCTGAACCGGACAGTTTTCTTCTTCAAATGCTGCAGCAAGTTAATCCAAATTAGGCAGTTTCTCAAATGTTCTTAGAAACGTTTTTTTCCCTTTTTTGAAGATGTTTCACAGACACTTAATGCGTGCATAAACGAATATGTATAAATGTGTTCTTTAGAACAAGGATATTTATCAAAACTTCTGGTGGAGTATATTTCAGTTTTTACATTTGTTTTGCCAACTTTTTTAAAGAAAATTTCTTGTTCATGAGATAAAGTACGCCCAATTAGAATAACAAGTAAAAGAAAAAGAAGGCGGTATAATTTTTAGAGTTATGAAAGAATTTAAGAGTCTACAGATTTTCAAATGAGATGTACTTAATCATTTTTTATTTCAAATGCAATTACTGTGAATGAGAATATAATTAACATGTAATTAAAGTATTTTCGTTAGTAAATTTTCAATTACAGAAAGAGATTATGAGTGTTATTGAATTGATAAATTTCAGAATTATTAGAAAGAAAGATTAAATTCAATGTGAAAGTTAATAAAAAAGATAATTATATATTTAGCAATAATGTATAACCTCTATATTACGAGTTTTCGATCGGGACTACCAGTTGACCTCACATGATTCTCTGACCGCGCGCTCTCCGCCCTCTATTTCAAAAACAGTTCCAGGTATGACAAAAGATCGAATACAAAAGTTGTAGAGAATTCAATTCTCTACAATATTGATAATAATTACAAATAGCGTAAAACCCATAGAAAATGGGATATTTGCAGAAAATATAAAAATAATCGATTTTTGTGACCTTTGACCCCTGACTTTAACACTTGCGACCATCCAATTATATGTGACTTTTGAGAACAGTTTGAGGATGCCGAAATACAAGTTTTTACGTGGTTAGTTAGTTAGTTAGTTAGCGTGTGGCATTATTGCCGGGGATCATCTCACATTATGTGAGATGTTCCGGCGCCAATTGCCTCTTTAACCCTGTTTTAGGTAACTAGTACCGAGGCGTACTAACCCAGGGGGACCGACGGCTTAACGTGGTAATATACTGGGTATGTCGATTTTCCGAGATTTCCACCTAATTTAGCCTAAGATGACTGGTCTATATGTTTTAAAGGGGATACTAGAACAGTAAAATGATATATTTCATTTTTTCGTGCGAGCGTGACGATTCATGCAAGCTTGGAAAAAGCATTTAGAAATATGTAGTGAACGGTAATTTTCATTATACTTCTCTGAAAACAAAAACAAAGCTCAAAAATATCTATTACGAACTCCATTTTGTAGAATTGTTGTTGAAATGGATGGTAGATTATTCTCTTTAACTACAATGTTTTCTGGTATTGACGTCGTATTTGTAACTTCTGAATGATTGAACCATTTACGAGAAATTTCAATCTATCGGTTCAATAATTCTTCGATATAGTACAACTACAGTTAAGGAACGCAAACTACCATGTCGGTTTAGATTGAGCATATTCCTTCCGCTTTCCATTGACAAGGTTCCTGAAGGTCGTCTGAAACTGTGTCCAGTATATTCTCTAATATCTGAAATTCAGAAATCTGTTTTTTTGTACCACTTATAGTATGGTAACCTACATGACGAGCATAACATCTACCATTGCAATAAGTAATTTCACTATTCTTGGTCTTAAATTGATATATTTACGAAAAAAACTGTATGGATCAAAGGGACGTCCTTCCTTTGTAATTGTGAAGCTTCTTTATTTGTAATTTTTGCTATTTCGAAAAAAATCCTCCAGAAAACGGCCAGTATCTTCATGGTTTATCAATGTTAAATTGAAACATATCAGGTTATCTCTTCGTGTGCCACGAAAAAACCAAATATTAAAATAATTTAGTTGATAACCACTTCTCATGTGGTACTTCAATGTTGAATTTGACGACTTGGTCTGCACTTAATACTGTTACGAATTCGGTTTCGCTAGGATGATTTCCAATAACTAAATTCAATTAATAAATAAATCAGTATTTATTTACACAACAGTAATACTGACAATAACCACACTTTTTTATTAACTGTCACTACTTCAAAACAGAGGCTTCGCTCTTCTATTTCACACGGTAATTCACTGTTATGGAGGATAGAAGTAAGGAGGACCGTCTTGTATGGGTGACAAGTTGAAAAAGTGTCCACCTGTAAGCAGCAAATTATAGTTCACTAACCCACCAAAATAACGCTAGCGTAGCAAGAGGAAACTATTTACGTAGTCCATAAGTCAAATGTAATTTAGTAAGTATAACCTATAAAACAGCTAAACTAACGTGGATAGTGATTCGATTTTTATAAACTTTTTAGATAAATTTTTTATTATTATTATTAATTTATGGTTGTAAATCCAAATAGAAAAAATTATATAGAAACAATGGGAAAGCTTTGTTCAGTGAAAAGTTGTCCAAGTGGGCGAAAATTAAAAAATAAAGAAAGTGATGCGTCTCAACCTCTGTCTTTTTTTCGACCAACAGTACGTATAATAAATTTTCCCTGTAACTTTTTTTCAGCACACACTTGTGTGCCCCAATTATTAGAAATTTGTATATTACAATAATAATGATTTTTTTAAATGTCATTAAGTTTTTAACAATATTTTCTAATCACTATTTACAGATATTAGATTTTGTTAAATCTACTTGAAAATGCGCGGTAACAAAGCGAAAGTCTTGCTTTCCTTTTTAATTTAGTATCCTACTCTAATAATTTATGGCGCTGTTATTAAAATCTTTCCACTTGCTATTATGGCGCCACCTTATTTTGCTCCCTTTCAGCGGACACTTTTTAATACACTGAGTTGGTCCTCCTTACTTCTACCCTCCATATTCACTGTAGACTGTCCCCCGTCTCTTCTATGGTCGGTTTTATATGTCTTGTCATTCTTTCGAGAATGTTCACGTCTTCGAATTAAGAGGGCGGTTACTTCAACTTTCATCGAATATTCCAGAGCACACAGAGTCGGCTTTAGATATTTTCGTAACACTGCCCTCCTCTTAAGTTTGATCGTCCCGATCAAAATCTTCTGATACACCTCCACCGTGATACTTTGCTAGCCTATCTTAATGTACAACTTTAGGCTTCGTCCCAGGAGTGCATCGAATTCGGTAGACAATATCATTCATACTCTATGCTCCTTCCCAATTCTGGCTCAATTTATGCGCTGGGGATTGTACAACCGTACTAAATCTACTTCTTTAAATCCGGCTGAGCTCTCCCTCAAATCATATCTGGTCTTCATTCTGTCAGTACTAGCATCTATCTTATCCCGGACGTGCTCATGGATCTTTTTAGGTGCAGTCTTAATTCATCTGCATATGTCTTTACTTCCAATGGTGTATCTTCGGGAGTACCGAACAGCAAATCACATTGTAAACGTAATTCTCTACCAAAAAGTATCTTTGCTGAAGTATTACCTGTGGAATAATGAACCGATACTCGATAAGCCATCAGCAGTACTGGCAAATGTCTGTCCCAATCCTTTTGGTGATCAGCCACAACCTTCGACAGGTATTGTTCCGTTTGATGGTGCGATTGAATCTTTCCACCATTCCATCAGACTGTGGATGTAATGGAGTGGTTCTGATCTTTCGGATGTTCAATATCTCCATCACTTTCTTAAAAACTTCACTTTCGAAGTTTCGTCCTTGGTCTGAGTGCAATTCCAGTTGAACTCCGTATCGGAATACGAACTGATCTACCAGTACACTTGCGACAGTCTCAGTTTCTTGGTTCAGAAGAGCATAGACTTCAGGCCACTTGCTGAAGTAATCCATGACAACCAGTATGTATTTATTTCCATCGTTAGAAGTTGGAAAAGGCCCAGCAACATCAATAGCGATTCTCTCAAATGAAAGCCCTACATTGTATTTCTCCATTTTTCCATGAGTTCTCTTTGAGGGTCCCTTAGTGGCTGCACATGTTGGACATTTTCTGCACCAAGCTTCTACGTCATCACGGCAGTAGACTCAATAAAATCTTCCTCTTATCCTTGCAATTGTTATTCACGCCAAAATGGGCCCCTGAGCTTCCACCGTGAATTTCCTGTAGAAGTTCTTGCACTTTGTTGGTTGGTACCACTAAGAGGGTTTTGATTTCTTTTCCATCCGGACTTTCCCATTTCCTCTTGAGTAACCCAGTTTCAAGAATTGAGGAATCCCATTGCTCCCACAGTGCCTTCGTTTTAGCGCCCATTGTTGAAATATCTGTCCAGGTGAGTCTACGTTCAAGTCTTCTCCATTCTCTGAGATGCTTTATTTCAAGATCTTGTTCCTGTGCCTCAATTAATTCTTTTGTTGTCCATACCTGTTTCAAATCGTTGGTGGATCTCCTTGAATCGATTATTTCTTCTTTCATTTCAATAATTTTCTTGCAGTGGCGACGTTCTTCTTTGCATAGTCGTCTGAATAAAGCATCAGCATTATTATGGATTTTTCCTCGTCGATGTTCTACATTGCAGTCATATTGTTGCAGTCTTTCTATCCATCTTGCGATTTGGCCCTCTGGAATCTTCTTCTAGACAATGCTGTGCAGGAAATGAATGGATTAAATATAAACATACTAGGTATCAGCGACACACAATGGCTCGGATCAGGAAAGTGTTCAACTAAGAATCAGGGAATATTTTATTACGCTGGAAACGACAACACAGCACATCGTTACAGAGTTGGAATCATTATCTCGAAAAAATATAAAGATTAGGTACTTAGCTTCACCCCCTTTTCGGAACGCATTCTACTCATATAAGTTAAAGACAAGCATAACGTGGTGAATCTGATACAAGTCTACGCGCCAACAGCAGATAAAGATGACGAAGAAATAGAACAATTCTACAACAACTTGGAGGAATTAATGAGAACAACTAAAATACATCACATTTACATAGTAATGGGAGACTTCAATGCCAAGGTAGGACAGGGGAAAGTTGGGGAAAATTTAGGAAATTTTGGATTAGGAGAAAGGAATGAACGGGGTGATCGACTTATACAATTTTGCCAGAGCGAAGACATAGTAATAGCAAACACTATTTTCCAACTTCCCCCACCAAGGTTGTACACATGGACATCTCCAAAACATACCCAAGACAAAATAACGAGAAATCAGATAGATTAAATTATGATAGCAAAGAGATATCGTAATGCTGTCAAATACACTAAGACCTTCCCAGGGGTTGATTTAGGCTGGATTTGGATAAATTAAGAAATGAGAACATTCGGCAAGAAACTGCAAAAGAATTGAATGAGAATCTTAGTAGAACAGAATATCAAATTCGCGGAACAAACAATTTAAATGAAAAACTAACATATGTTAATAAAACGATAAAAATAGCAGGTGACAAACATCTAACTCCAACTCCAAAGAAAAACAAGATATGGATGATACAAGAAATACTGAACTCAATGAATGAAAGACGAAAAGCGAAGAATAACCTATTGAAATATAAGGAAATAAATAACAAAATAAAGCGACAAATCAGAGAAGCCAAAGAAACATGGATTAAAGAACAGTACGAAAGAAACTACTTTACATTTGATATGTACAAAAAAGTAAAGGAAATAACAGGCACACAGAAAAAACGCCACACGGGATTGCTGATGGACATAGATGGAAGAATTATTGTTGGAAGAGAAAATCAGAAGGTGGACGGAATATATAAAGGAACTATTTTCTGAAGAAGAGAGAGACAACATTCCTCAAAGAAGTAGCGAAACTGGACCAGAAATCTTAGTGGAAGAGATAAAATATGCAATCAAAAACGCCAAAAATGGAAAAACAAGTGGACCTGACAACGTCCCCGCAGAATTACTAAAACTCATATATGATAAATCCATCAATAAAACATCTATTCAATGCAATATACAACACCGGTAACATACCTCAAGAATGGCTTCTGTCCACATTTGTTATGATACCCAAGAAAGCAAACGCAAAAGACTGTACCGATCACCGAAAGATATCACTGATGAATCACCTGTTGAAAATATTTCTCAAAGTTATCTATAACCGAATCTACCAAAAACTGGAAATAGACATTAGTGACACACAGATGGGTTTTAGGAAAGGAATGGGCACTAGAGAAACCCTCTCTGCTTTAAATGTGTTTACGCAAAGATGCTTAGATGTAAATCAGGAAGTGCACGCCTGTTTCATTGATTTTGAGAAGGCCTTTGACGAGGTACGTCATGACAAGCTTGAGGACATTGTTGAGAACAAAGGCATTGATGACAAGGACCTCCGAATGATCCTTAATTTATATTGGAATCAACGAGCAAATATTGAAGTAGAAGACCAGTTATCACAAGAAATGGAAATTCGGTGAGGAGTACGACAAGGCTGTATATTGTCGCCATTGCTATTCAATGTCTATAGTGAAAAAATCTGTCAAGAGGCGCTCTCGGAAGCAAGTGAGGGAATAGTAATCAATGGAGAAATTATTAATAATATTCGATACGCGGACGACATAGTGTTATTGGCAAGAACATCAGAAGAACTACAACATTTACTTGACAACATGAATACAATATGCAATAATTATGGTATTAAAATGATTATCAAAAAAACTAAATACATGATATTCAGTAAAACTGCAAATAATAACACAGATATCAACATAAATAGCACCCTAGTCGAGAAGGTATCGAACTACAAATATCTAGGAACCACTATAAATGAAGCATGTGACCAAGGCAAAGAAATAAGAAAGCGTATTGAAATTGCCCGGACCACATTCATAAAAATGAATAAATTGTTTTGTAATCGTGATATAGATATTTCCCTACGTATAAAACTATTAAGATGTTCTGTGTTTAGTACCTTGCTGTACGGTGTTGAGTCATGGGCATTGAAACAAAACAAAATAAAAAATATCGAAAGTTTTGAGATGTGGTGCTACCGTCGGATGCTGAAGATAGGATGGGTTGATAGAGTGACAAATCTGGAGGTAATGCACCGAATGGGCAAAACGCTGGAAATTGTGCTAAAAGTGAAGAATAGGAAGCTTGAATATTTGGGCCACCTAATGAGAGGACAGAAGTACTCACTGTTGCAGAACATAATGCAGGGAAAAATCGAGGGGAGAAGAAACCCGGGTCGCAGATGAATGTCCTGGTTGCGAAATTTGAGGGAGTGATTTGGCTGCACCACGAATGATTTATTTGGGATCGCTGTAAACAAGATTAGAATAGCCCTGATGATATCCAATCTCCGATAGGAGAGGCACCTAAAGAAGAAGAATCTTTATCAGCAATAACCATTTGAATGGTCAGTTCGAACCAAAAATCTCCTTCCATAAAGGTACTTGTGACAATGCTCTATGGTTTTTATCAGAGCTAACAATTCCTTTCGAGTTACGCAATAGTTTCCTTCTGATTTGTTGAAAGTTTTGCTGTAGTATTGGATGACTCTTTCTTCGCCTCCTTGTACTTGTGACAAAACAGACCCCACACGACAAAATAGGGCTTGAGCAAAGTACAGCTTTAAGTTGTCGAAATGCTGCCTCACACTCTCTTGTCTAGTTGAAGGTGGCTTTATTTTCCGTCAGTTTATGTAATGGTTTAGCTATATCAGCAAACTTATCTACAAATCTCCGATAATATAGGTACATAGACCGAGAAAACTTCTAACCTCATGTTTGTCTTTCGGTCTTGGCCATTCTCTTACTGCTTCGACCGTTTACTCTGATCAATGTATTCCGCTAGATGATATTGTATGTCCTAGAAAATGTACCTGATTTTGAAATAGGCAACACTTTTTATAATTCAATTTCAAATGAGCATTTCTAAATCTGCTGAAAATTTCTTTCAGATTTTTCAAGTAGTCTTCGAAGGATGCTCCCATAACCATCACATCATCTAGGTATACTAAACAGGTTTTCCAAGTTAATCCTTTCAGAACCAATTCCATGAGCCGTTCAAACGTTGCCGATGCATTGCATAACCCAAAAGGCATAACATTGAATTGGTACAATCCACTTCCAGTTGAGAAGGCAGTTTTCTCTTTATCATCAGGGTGGATCTTTACTTGCCAGTATCCACTCTTTAGATCTAATGTCGAAAACCACTTCGATCCCGCCATTGTTGCTAATGTGTCATCTATTCTGGGTAGTGGAAAGCTATCTTTCTTGGTAACATCATTTAGTTTCCTATAATCGACACAAAATCTCGTTGTCCCATCCTTCTTCTTAACTAGAACAACAGGTGCTGACCATGGACTTGATGACTCTTTTATGACTCTCTTCTCCTTCACGGATTCTATTAATTCAGCTACTTCTTATTGTTTAGCTAATGGAAGTCGTATAGGGTGGGCATTTCCTGTGTCGATCCGGTGGGCAACTAAACCAGTTCCTTCGAGTTCTAGGTCTTCAAAGAAGTCGCTTTCTTCGTGGATAAATTTTTGAGCCAATTTTATCTGTTCTGATGATAAATGTTTCCATGAAGTCTCCAATTTGGTGAAATCGACATACTTCCTCTTAGTTTTCCGTATATCAGCTGGTTCCTCACATCGAGCTATCCACGACACTGGTTCCAATGAAGCCTCTGTTTTTCCTTCTTCAATATTTAGCTGTTCGTTACTGATATCAGCTACTCTTACGAGGATCTTTCGATTTGTTAGAGATAAAGTCCTAGCCGTTGAAAATGAACAGTCTAATTTAGGTTCGATGAGTCCAACACACCACCCAGGATTGTTTTCTGGTCTAACATAGATAAAATGCTCTGAGCAAGCAGGTATCTTATGGGCTTCAATTGTTTTCAGACTTACATGATTTTCATTGGAGCCATAGTTTGGAATGAATTACTCATTTCCAATCTTTGAAATTCCAGTATTGTTCTCGTAGACTAATTCATATGTACTATTTCACCACTCAATTTCTCATTATCCTCCTTCCTACATTTGTCGAGATCTTCCAGGATTTTCTGTAATCCTTGTAATTCTTGCATTAGTTTTTCCATCATCGATTCCATTTTTCTGGTTATTGGCATCCCACTTCTGACACCAGTTATTACGAATTCGGGTTCGCCAGTATGATTTCCAATAACTAAATTCAATTAATGAAAAAACCAGTATTCATTTACACAACAGTAATTCTGACAATAACCAAACTTTTTCAATAACTGTTACTACTTCAAAACATGGGCTTCGATCTTCTTTTTCACCCGGTAATTCACTGTAGACTGTCCCCCGTCTCTTCTATGGTCGCTTTTATATGTCTTGTCATTCCTTCGAGAAGCTTCCAGAATGTTCTAGTCTTCGAAATAAGAGGGCGGCTACATCAACGTTCATCGAATATTCCAGAGTCGGCTTTGGACAATTTCGGTGCTCTGAATAGGCATGTAGAGATAGTGTTTTCAGAAAGGTTTAATAGAAAATAGTTTTTCTACATGAAGCTCCTGGAGTAATTATATTTATAGAATAATCTATATATAATAATATATATATATATATATATATATATATATATATATATATATATATATATATATATATATATATATATATATATATATATATATATATATATATATATATATATATATATATATAATCTCTTGATAATTATTAGCAATAACAGGCTTGTTGAATCTTAAAAAACTTGATTTTATTGAAAAGTTGACGTTTCGCCACGACATTCGTGGCTTTATCAAATCAAGTTTTTTAAGATTCAACAAGCCTGTTATTGCTAATAATTATCAAGAGATTAGAAATAGTTCACAGGCAACAACAATTCGAATAAATAATATATATATATATATATATATATATATATATATATATATATATATATATGCATATATATATATATATGCATATATATATATATATATATATATATATATATATATATATATATATAGACAATTAAAATTTCGTTAGAATAAATAAATATGTTTGTAACATTTTCCATCACAAGATGTGGTTTAATGATTTCACATTCTTCATATTTATCACAAACGGCAAAATAAACAACCCTCCATGAATTCAGCTTTCACAAACACCCAACTGAAATATTTATCAGTATATCCCAAACATTTAAATTATTATTATTTTTAAAATAGGTTTTATTTTAGGAGAAAAATATGCAAAGATGAGTGCAAAAGCAGTTCTAGCCACAGTAGTGAGGAAGTTATTGATAAAATGCGAATATAAGACAATAGAAGAAGTGCAAGTAAAGGTTAATCTTATCACGAGACCCTCCCATGGATTCAAAGTGTCGTTGGAAATGCGGCAATGAGACATCAACTACAACGTTTAACGAAAGTGATCAAAACAACAGATATTATTACCACATAACTGAAAATGTAAAGTAACTTTCGAATGTTAAACTAGTTGAAATTAATAAAAGTGTAAAAATTGAAACGAATCCACAAATATTAGGTATATATATATATATATATATATATATATATATATATATATATATATATATTAATATAGATATATATAAATATATGTATATATATATAAAATATATATATAGGTATATATATAGATTCATTTGTTCAAATCAATAAATTAACATAGAGTAAATTCCGCAGTGATAAACATGTTTCCTGTGCGTAGGCATGGCGTGGTACTTATTAAAAAATAACTACCACCTAATACTAATTTTAACTATAAAATCAATATGCATTACAGAAAAGAGAACTCTGCAGTTAATAAAAAATTAAAATGCAAAACTCTACGCTAATAATTGCATCTCACCCAGTCTTTTAGAGTAGGTAAATCACAAAACATACTCACCATGGTTGAATGTTTTCAACATATTAGGCAGTATAAGAACCGCACTAATAGCTATTTTACAGCCAGTTGTAACTTTATTCCTTTCAAAAATTCTATGAAAATATTTTCAAAGCAATTTCTTACCTACAATTCCTTGGTTTAAGTCATTTATTTTTTCAAATCAGAGGTACATCAATAGTTATTAACACAAAAATCATTTTTTTAATGAGATATTTATAACTTCAAATTTTCTTATATCCCCTGAATTAAAAGCAAATACTAGCTCAACAAACCAATTATTTTCTCTGCTCCTTTCAATAAGTTCAAGATGGGTTGCGACACCAGTTCTCCTAAATTGTACACGCCTTCTCCAAGTAGAGCTGCTAATCTCAATAAAAAAGCATGCTGATGCATTACTTTAGGTGTCAAATGATCCAAATCGATACTTCCTAAGTACATTACATAAAGTGAACAAGGAAAATTCTCTAATAATATAAAGAATTATCAAACAACTTTCCAAGGGAGCTGGTTATGCTTATTCCGCAACGCAAAATCTGCATTCACAATCGAACGGTGCCTTGCGGAATACGTATAACCAGCTCCCTTGGAAAGTTGTTTGATAATTTTTTTAATTATTGAAGAATTTTCCTTGTTCACTTTATGTAATGTATGAAATTACCATGGTCAACAAGTATGTTTTTCATGATTTGACTTCCTAAGTAACGTAAAGCTGTTCAATAGTAGGGAAGACCGGGGCAATGATAACCCTCTAAGTTTTTTCCAAAGTATATTTTTGATTTAGTTGAATATTTTTTTCAAAATAAGGGAATGAATGAAAGATGACATCTACTAATTTGATATTTTTTCGAAAGTACGGAGAATAAATTAATTCTCATTTCACAGAAAAAAAGAAAATATTCTGTGGTGGCTATCATTACCCTAACTCGTTGGGGTAATTGTGTCCTACGGCAACTATTACCCCAACGAATACATGAAAGTTTTTCTAAGCGCAAATTATAAATATTTTTCTTTCGGTATCGGTACATGCCTTATGATCCCAGTTCCCACACGAATTACACTTCAACCTTACTTCTCCATTTTTCCCCGCAAACTGGACATATGTCAGTCCCATTTGCATATTTGTCCTTGTATTCTTCGTCATTGTCTTTGTCTCCTAAACTTATTTTCCTATAAGTTTCTCTATTTTTCTTTCGTCTAGGTACCTCCACTCTCTCATAACTTTGTGGCTACATTTTGGATGGTCAATAACGTCATGCGAAAAGACTTTTAGTTTAAAGCCCTAGTTCGAATGTTTTGTTATGTTAATAATTTTCTATCAGCCTTTTCTTAAGAACATTTTTGTATGGAGTGGATATAATTAATTGAGAATTCTGTTTTGCGGCTTGCCTTTTACTTGCACCAGTTTTAGATTTCAATGGTCCTGAAAGAGGTAAAGAAGGTAAAAAGTGGAATAACTTGTCAATCTCTGAATGTTGTGCTCCTGATGGCCCTATTTCTGAACGTTTTTCGCGAACGTTTCGAGAAGCTGAAACTATTTTTTTTTCTGGTGTTTCATGACTTTCATGAACATGGTCATTAACAAGACCATTTATGTTATTGGAGCTCCTTGACATCTGAAAAAAACCGCTTCCATTACCCCACAGTAACCGGACACCATAACCCCAAAAATACATATTTTCATTAACATTAATGAAAAATTAATGTCACTTTTGTCTTTTCTGAAGTATATAAATCACAAAAAAAAACACTAAAATTGGTTTTATGGAAATCAAAACCATAATCTGAATTTCGTTAGTGACAAGTGGAACACTTCTTACTGTCCTTCTTTTTCCAGTGCCTTACCCGATTTCGGGAGTAGGCGACCTCTCCACATTTATTCGTGTTGTGCGTGATACAGCGATATACGAATAGAAGGACCTATAGTTTTACGACGGTCCCGAACGTCTTTATAGAGAGGCTTTACAAGATAGAATACTTCTCGGTGGTTTGCCAATGCCTTCCGAGAGGTGGCTCCACACTAATTCGTTGGTTCGGCCGGAATTCGATTCGCCGACCTTCTGTTCAGTAGTCCAACGCACTGACCACTGAGCTACGGAGCCACTTACTAACCGCGGCACCACAAATAAGATTTTTTCTCGGACGACTCAATTTAAGGAATAGCCTGCTCATGATTGGTTAACTAACTGAGCTACCCATTAGCAGATTGCTCAACAGTTAGAATTCGTCAAATAAAATATATACGGTGATATTGGTGTCGTTCCCATTACCCCGAAGGCCACCTACTAAGCAAGATCTTCCTGTATCCTATGGAACAAATATTTCTAGGTAATGAAAAGTTTTTTCAGAATCTGATACTTTTCAGTTATTAATTTTTGAAGAGCCATGAAAACCTCAAGTTGATAATAATGAATGAAACTTTAACTCTGACCGCAAAACATTTTCTAAATCAAATTGGCACCAGAGCCTTCACAGTTTTAATCAATATCACTATAATAAATGATTAAGTACAAAAGTGATGCCATCCACAAAGAAGAAGAAGTACCAAAAAAAAACATTTCTCTGAAGGCTTGAGTAGTAAGTCTGGATTATTCATTTTCATACAGTTTGAGATTACGGCATAATATTTGTATTTTGTTTAATTTTACCAGATGCTCAGAAAAAGAGTGATATGTGCATATGGCGAATTTTGAGCTTTAGTTGTTCTAGCATATAGACTGTGAGCTAGCGCACATGAATTTGGAGTCATCGATAAATGTCTGGCATTTAGAGGTATGAAAAGTGTGATTCAGTTGATGAAAATAAGGCTGGTTTGAAGGGCCGACCCGTGTTCGAAAATTTGGAAAATTAATTTCCTTTTGCATAAATAAATTAATTTTTCACTGATCTCAAAGTGTCTGGCATTTGATACAGAAATAGACATCAATAAGTAACTCCCAATTTTCAAATGCCAGACGGTTTCAAATAGTCGAAAGGGTGATTCATAGGGGTGAAGTTGCAGAACGAAAATGAAAAATTCATCGTTTTCTTTTTGTCTGGCGATCGAAACAATGAAAATTATTGTCATGAAAATGATGAAAAAAAAATGCCAGACGGATTCCAGTGTTCGGAGTCCAGTTTTTCTGTGGAAAATTATGTGAAAATTTTTTACATTTTTCAGCGATCACTATTTGTCTGGTATTTTGAATACTTAAAGTTCATACACACATTTCCCGTCACAAAAAATTTGCCAGACAAATTGGCAAATGGAAAAATGGTGCCAGACGAAAGAAAATTCTTAAAAAAAAAATTGAAATTTCATTGATTTATTTTTGTCTAGCAATTTGTATTTCAATTAGAAATACAACTACAAACACAATATACAAATGCCAGACAAGTTGACCTGTTCGAAAATGTATAAATTAATTGAAAAGATAGCAAAAAATAATGAAAAATTTCCTTTTTTTGTCTAATTTACACCATTTATTTATGCCCGTCATTTACAATTTTTTATGGAGTAGTATATTTTTACCTTGCTTGAAATGCCAGCCTGGTTGGGTTGTTCGAAAATTTAAAAAAAAACAAATTGAATAATTGTAACAAAATTTTGAAAATTTCAGTGCTTTTTTCGTCAGGCGTCAGACTTGTTTCTCAAGAAAAAATAAACTTTCAAACTTAAATTAAAGATGTCAGATAAGCTGGGCTGTCCGAAAGTATATAAATGAATAAAAAAAGTTTTGAAAAAATCTAATTTCTCATTTATTTTCGCCTTTTCCCCTATATTATTAGCTGTTAGTACTCGGAAAACGTACTTACTACTTACTATTTCCGACCTAAAAAATTAAAAAATTAAAGAATACATGAATAAAAGTTTTTAATAAATCTAGTGAATCCTGAGTGAATAGTTTTGCGTTGCAATGTCGATCTATTTTATATTATATGTACCGGGTGGCCAGATAAGAATGTAAAGTGCTGTATCTTGTAACTATTCGTCGTCGTAGAGACTTGCGGTAAAAAATATTATAACGAAAGTGGCCAACAGAAAATCCTAGAAATTATTTTCAGGTTCCCAAGATGGCCGCCAGGGAGCGTAACCGCCATCTAAAACTTTTAAAGTGATTTTTCTCTGAAATACTCCTCGTAAACGTATCACAAAAATATATGCGTTTTCAAGTTGAGCTTCATTCGAGTAATTTTCGTTCGACACTTTTTGACGTATCTATTGAAATGAAGTGGTGGGGAGTGAATCGATGCTTTTTTAAATAAACAGCTTCTGAATGACTGAACGGATTTTAACAAAGGTGGTCTCGTTGGGACCAACATTTATTGTTTTCTCAAACTTATCATATCCCTGATATGTCAAGTTATGTACTGTTATGACACCAAAAAAGGATAGTGAAAACCGTATCTCGATATCTTATTCCCAGACCAAAATATCGAAGAAACAAAATTTAGTTATCATGAAATTCTGGGAACACTCCATTACACCGTTATTTATTTTCATTTATTTGACCTGTTTCAAGAATCAATGATGAAATTACATAATTTTATGATTTTTGAATAATTGTGTTCTTCGTTCAAAAAATTTAAACAAAAACGTGTAGGGGTATAATAAGCAATGAATATAATGTGCAAGTGCAAGGTAGTCAGAATATGGGAGGAAAAATAAAAGCCTGAAATAAAAAACAACAAATATAAATAAAAAGATAATAGTGAAATAACAATTTCAATTTAAGTTGTGAGTGTATTTTCAATTATTTGTTAATTTTAAAAATTACATTCTAGTTATTCAAAATTCATGTTTCGAAAAATATTCTTCTGCCATTATATTTCTTAACTCGAATATGATTTAAAATGAGAATTTTTTTAATTTCAAGAGATTTTTCTTAATTTTCAGATTTCATTGGCAAATTACTTCCATTGGCAGCATCAAATTCGGGAAACTTTAGGACAAAAATAGTATCTCGAGTAGCAATAGCTCATAATATAAGAAAAAAGTCGAAAAGAAAAGAGAATTTAGATTGAACAAAAAAAATACTGAAATTTTTAATTATTTTTTTACCAATATTTAATTCAATTTCTTATTAATTTTCGAACAACCCATTTAGTCTGGCATTTCAATTTAAGGTATAAAAATATATTTTCAATCGAAATGCAAAATGCCAGACAAAACTGAATCGTTTGAATTAGAAAAAAAACATGTTTTCATTAAATTGAATTAATTAATTATTTAATTAATTATTTATACGTTTTCGAACAGCTCAACTTGTCTGGCATTTAGAAATTGTGTTTTTAGGCTTATTTCTAATTCAAATACAGAATGCCAGACAAAAATAAATCAATGAAATTTTTATGAATTATTTAACAACTTTTTTATAGATTTATAAATTTTCGAACCGGCCAATTTGTCTGGCGTTGAAAAATTAATAACATTTTATCATACCGCAAACACAATGGCCCTCTTATTTTGTACATTAAGATCATTGAAAAATGTAAAAAATTTTCACATAATTTTTCACAGAGAAACTCGAGTCCGAACACTGGAAACCGTCTGGCAATTTTTTTTCATCATTTTCATGACGATAATTTTCATTGTTTCGATTGCCAGACAAAAAGAAAACGATGAATTTTTGTTTTTCGTTCTGCAACTTCACCCCTATGAATCACCCTTTCGAGTATTTGAAACCATCTGGCATTTGAAAAATGGGAGTAACTTATTGATGTCTATTTCTGTATCAAATGCCAGACACTTTGGGATCAGTGAAAAATTAATTTATTTATGCAAAAGGAAATTAATTTTCCGAATTTTCGAACACGGGTCGGCCCTTCAAACCAGCCTCATTTTCATCAACTGAATCACACTTTTCATACCTCTAAATGCCAGACATTTATCTATGACTCCAAATTCATGTGCGCTAGCTCACGGTCTAATAGTAGCTTCTCAGAATACCTCTTTTTCTGGTTTTATAGTTATGAGCTTGCTAATTTTGTTCTCACACAATATTTGATTTCAATAATTTCTTTTTAATGCTATAAATTAGTCTAACCTGTTAAAATAATCTGATAATTTCAATTTTCATCAGCTTCGTTTCTTTATGTACCTACCTATGTTGGTGTTAGGTAGTTTTTTGAAATATAATTTTGATGGATCTATTTTGAACTCTTTGTAAATTTCGCAGAACATAGCACGAAGGTCCATTAAGAAATCAAATATGTAAAATGCGGTTTATAAAAACCATTATGAAGAAATTTTTTATTTGAATTGTTCAGTTGTCCAGAACATCTTTTAATTGCACCATCCATTGGTGATATTTTATTCATTATGTTCCTTACACGATTAGCCAACGTCAACTTTTCTGCTAATGTAAGACCTAAATATGTGTATTGAACTACTCTTTCTAGTTTAATTCCGTTTAAATTTGAGGCTATATCATAGTTCTTCTTTGTCTTTTATTAAACAGTCATGTATACTGTTTCCTCGGTATAAATAGTAGGTTCAATAAAGCACAGCCAGTGAAAATAATTTTCAAAATCACAATTTATTGCATACTGAGGTCAGGAGTAGAAAATATCAGTACTGTATCAAGAAATAATAGAACGTTTATTGAAACTTAATTTCCACTATATTTACAATAAACGACAACACTGTGTCTTCATCAGATTTAGTTACAACCCTAACTATTGTAACTAAATCTGACGAAGACAATGTGTTGTCGAAATAATTGTCATTTATTGTAATTATAGTGGAAATTTATTTCTTAATATTAATTTCCGTCAATTAAAGGTTACTTCGTTTCAAAGTACTGTATCATCTGCAAACATAAATAGTTGCCTCTACCTAATATCGATAAGCTAACAGATACAATCTTTCATAAACTGCAGTTACTCTATCATCATTATCCAAAGTAGCTTCGACTTCTTTGATTATCTTTTTTGTTGCCTCTAAGTCCATCACTATTTCAGAATGGATCTGTTCAATAAGTACTTTGCACAAGTTTTGAGCATCAGGATTAATTTTAACTTTAAGAACAGTTTTTTCAAAAATGCAAGAGAATCTGCTGCATTTTTTCAAACTGATGGTAATACAATAATTTCTAGTAATGACAAGGGTTTAATCTTGAAAATACTTTTCAATTATTCACAAGACCAAAAAACTTCTTTGTTTTGGAGGTTATGTAAGATAATGAGTTACTTGTTTTCGAAGGTCAGCATGAAATTATTTTATAATTTCAATAAATTGTCACCTTCTTGAATTTTATAAATTTTAACAATTTGAGTGGTAATTGATGCCATAATCTGAAAAAGAAATCGTACATTTAGAACACTCACCCAAAAGAAAAGTTCACACTAAACTTTCATTGTGAACGTTTTATTGTGAAGCTCTTTTATTTTGATTATACTCTGGACTTTCCTTTTGTTTTAATTCGGTAGTTGTTGCACAGGAGTTGGCATTTGAATCCGTAGTTTAATGTTATTTATTGAATTGAACATGTTCAACTTGTACATTTTTCATAATTTAATTTTGAATATTGCGAAAATCGCAACAAGTATTTACGGAGAGCAATCTCGTGAGTATGTTCAGAGCTTTCGAAAGCGCTAGGTTAGCGTGCTTTGGAATCACATACGCCACAGTTGCAGAGTAAATATTACATGTCAGGAATTATGTTTTCTCATGACGGGATTATGCATTTTCGATCTTTACATCTATACATAAAGTGAATATGTAATATATTAAATTGACTATGGTCAACTTGTATATTTATCATGATTTGATTTTAAAATATACTTAATCGGAGATGGTAACACACGGCAGTTTATATCTCCAAATCCGTGATCAAACTGAGGTGAAGCTCAATTAATAAGTAAAAAGAAAATTCTAACTTTCAATTATTTAACCTTCAAACCGTTATCCAAAAATTCAAATGTTCATCGATCGGGACAAATAAAGAGATCAGGATTTAAATTATATTTTGAATGTTTCCAGAAATATGGACATATATACCTGAACCTCCTGAAGTAAATCATAATGAAAAGCCAGTAGAGAAAGAATTTCCTAGGTCTGAAAACACGTAAGTTTTTTTTTCAAATAAAATAAAAACTATGTTACTGAATATTATTTTTTCATCTTTAAAGAAGTAGAAAACGAATTCGAATATAAATCGGGTATCTTATACTCTGAATATTATTTTTATAATTTTGAGAAAATAAAGAATGAAAAATTATTTCTGATTCAAACTCATGAAACTGGAATCAAATTGATCAGGAAGTATTTAAGTTTTTATAATATTAACTTAGCAAAATTCTGCTATTGTGCCACCTGTAGTAATGAAATATTCATATAAATTTCATATGAACAAAAACTAAATTTGAATTTACTACGTTTATTATCACAAAAATACTTTTAAAAAAATATAACACTGCGATTGCAATTTCGGTCACTAGACCATCATTGAGTTAAGCTGATTGACTAGGGCAGATTGAGTTAAGAACTGAATACATTTTATTAATTATAGATTTGCGCTTACGGGTGGGAAAGAATTATTGCAGGTACCTAAATAGACAAGAGGAACATATTTCAAGAAGGGCTAATCGAGTGAATTTCCCAAATTGGTACAATACAATGTTCTTAGAAAAGTCGTTATTGTTTGAATACACTAAATGTAAGAGAAAATATCAAGGGAATCTGGTCGTTCAGCAAGATATTTTTTGCATTATGATTGAGTTTAAAAATTTTTAATGATTCTAACTAAGTAAGTTTGGTTCCTTTCGGTAATTTGTGCATGATTTGAAAATTATCTATTTGTGAATAATCTAGTGGGCTGGCTATGGGTTCTCCCTTAAGTCCGCTTATTGCAGACATTTTCATGTCACATATAGAGAACATAATATTCAATAAATTCTACAAAAGCATCACATATAAGTTTTTGGCATAGATACGTTGATGATGTAATTGCTTGTTTTAAGGGCACCGCGAGACAATTAGATCAGTTTTTGAATTATATTAAAAACATTCACCCAAATATAACGTTCAAAATTGAAAACGAATTGGATCGACAGATAAACTTCTTGGATTCAAATATCTTTCATAATAATAATAATTTGAGTTTCAATATATATAGAAAACCAACTTTCACGAATATATGTATTCCGTCGGATTCAAATCATCCTCTTTCTCATAAACCTTCAGCTTTTAATTCAATGATCCACAGAGCGTTTTCAATTCCATTATCCGTAACAAATTTAGCAAATGAAATTTCTACTATACAAATAATTTGCTTTGATAGATAAAATGATAAACAAGAAACGTAGTCAACTAGCGTACAACAGCATATTATATCCTTAATTAAAAGTAGAAAACACGGAAGAATTCACATCCTCAACATATTTTGGTTATTTAAAAAAAAAAGTTGCTAATGTCATACCTAAATTTAATATTAAAATTGCTTTCAAACCTTAGACATAACTCTCAGTATTTTTATTCAATGCCAAAGATATCACTTCAAAATTTGAAGGTTCAGGAGTTTATAAGTTGATTTGTCCTGTATGTAAAGGAGTATGTATAGGTCAGACTGGTCGATCGTTCAAAACAAGATTCAAAAAACACCAACAATCTTTTTTGAAAAATAAAACGGATTCCACGTTTTCAAATCATTGCCGTGAAAATCACCACCCATTTCCACAAATAGATAATTTTAAAATCATGCACAAATTACCGAAAGGAACCAAGCTTACTTACTTAGAATCATTAGAAAATTTTAAACTCAATCAAAATGCAAAAGATATCTTGCTGAACGATAAGATTCATTATTGATTATTGATAGATTTTATATACTCTTTTCTTCACATTCCTTGAGATAGGCTTAGATTTCAAGATATGAAACAGTCCTCCCATACTTATCGTACCTTTCGCTATTCTCTCTCGTATTTCATCTTCCTCTCTAATATTATCAGTTATTGTTATTTCCAAATAATTAAGCTTAGCTTTCGATATCGCATTGTGTCCCTTGGTCATTTATTTTAAGACTGTCAATATTATTTTCTGTTTTGTCTACTATCATGAATTTTGTTTCCTCTTCATTTATTCTTAATACCTTTTTCCTTGCTGCTTCCTCTAAACTTTTTACTCCATATTCTAGGTTATGTTCTGCAAGAATTGCAATTTCGTCAGCGTAAGCGTAAGCCATTACTCGTATTATTAATCCATTTGATTTTATTTCATTTTTCTTTAAGGCTGAGTTTAACACTATATTAAACAGGGTTGTTGATAGAGGGTCCCCTTGCCGTAAACCTCTTGTAACTCCGAAATTTTCTGATACGCTTTTCTTAATTATGACCTTGTCCTAATTATTTACTAGCCTCATTGCTTGAAATCATTTGAAGAATAAAACAATGGTTTTCAGATAACCCAAAGCTGCTTTTTGAATCAATTCCGGAATACTGGATGTTAGAGCCGTTTTTTAATTTTTTTGTTATTTTAGGATTTATTAGCGATAAGTTCGGATATTTTTTATTGTATTTGTTCAACATCTGCAGATGAACGATGGATAAATTTGAATCCCCGCTTCGTCTCCCATCGTACTTTGAATTTAGTTCGCCTTGAAATACAGTGCAGTGAATATCTCGCTTAAGTGTTATGCTAAATATTACGATTACCCATCTTCGATTTTCTTCTCGAAAATACGATCGCCGATTGTATACCAGCTGCCACCTACACCTCGCCAGAAGATCGTTTGGAAATTCTCCAGCGCACTGTGAGGAAAGTGTTATCTATAATGGTTCACCAGTCATCAAAACAACTTTGGAAACTCAACTAATAATTTTCAATTGCGAACTTCATATTGATGAGAATTTTTCAGAAAATAATTTCTCATTTTCTTTACAGACTGCAAGGCCTGTATATATATATATATATATATATATATATATATAAATATATAGATATATATATATATATATATATATATATATATATATATATATATATATATATATATATATATATATATATATATATATATATATGTATATAAGATATTGCTTAGTTCAAATTTCATTAAATAATTCAAGCTACGTGCAACTTGATTTCGATATTTGTACTATTGTTTAAACATTGGTTTGTCATTTGTTGAAACCAAAAATAGTATTTCATTAGTCGCTTTCATGGTTGTAATAGCATTTTTTTCCATTGTTTGATTTCCAATTTTTTCCATTGTTGAATAACCTTAGGTAAAACGCAGGTCTGCATCATATGATAATAAAATTTATACATTTGGCTATTGTAATAATGAATAATTGAATGATATGATTGATAATATCAATTTCTGAACAACAAAAATAACAAACAAAATATATATAATTCTCTCGTTTCATTTAATTAACAATTGATAAACTTCACAATTTCTTTATTTGTCTATTTTCATAAATTTTAATTTTCTTTGTTCATGTGGCATTATTTGACACGGGGACGGAGACTTATGCCTGTTGATTTTCTTTATGGTATCACTCTCCCGAACATATTTGGTCCTTCGAGCAGGATTATTTTCAGCATTTAATTCAATTTTATACATTTATAAAAAATTTAGTATAGTATTTGCATGTTTCGATTTTTTCAACTCATAAATTAATAACTACAATTGTTCAATCCCAGACAGTTTACAGCTGTCAGAATGCCACCAAAAACCCAAAGACCTATCGCCGAGGTGGAAAACGAGTTGGAAATATTGAAAGACGAATTCAATGATCTCGTTAATGACATCGAAGAAACTCGTGCTCTCGGACGTGCGTCTAATACTGATGCTAGCAAAAAAGGGTTATTCCGGGCGGGGGAGACTTTCTCGTTTAAATTCCACACATGATAAATTTCTAATTAAATATGATGAGATTCGGAAATTAGCTCAACCAACGAGAGAAGGTATGCAGGAGTATAAAGATCTTAGAGATAAAACTCGCAAATATTTTTACGAGGCACTATCGTCTTATGTTGTATCTGAGGAAATTAACGAATCCAATAGTGGTGAAAGTTCTTTTCGTGAAAAATCTTCGCGGGAAACGAACTTTCATCTATCTACGTTTTCCTGTAATTAATATCCCTTCGTTTTCGGGAAACATATCTGATTGGACTTCGTTTAGAGATACCTTTGTCTCTCTGATACATGATGATAATGAGGAACTTGTGATGTTCAGAAATTTCACTACTATTAAGTCTAATTTGAAAGGATATGCCGCGCAAACAATAGCTGCTATTCAAATAACCAAACAAGGTTATACCACTGCTTGGGATGCACTTACTAAGCAATTCAACAGTCTTCGAATACAAGCAACTTATCATCTTGTAAATATGTTTACTTTCCCAGCCCTGACAAAAAACTCGTTATCCAGTTTAGAAAGTTTATCATCTGCAGTCCTAGAGGGCGCCTCGGCTTTTTTCAAATTAAATCTTGATGATCCATCTGGGTTCATACTATATCCGTATATTGTTCGGCTATTAGAGAGCAGAACCCGTGAACAGTTTTAGATGACGGTCAGCACAAAGGCAGAGCTGCCTACTTGGCAAGATGTCGTGGAATTTATGGCACAAAAGATGGTGGAACTAAATCTACTAATTTGAATTCAAACAACAACGCATCGTACTTTGACAATAAACATGGAAGAGGGCGTAGACAAATTCTGATGACCAATACAATGGCTGAACACGTTGTTTGTCCAATATGTAAAAGCATACATCGTTTAATCGACTGTACCACTTTTCGCAATATGACTCCGAAAGGAAGATTTAACCAGTTGAAAGTTTTTGATCGATGTGTGAACTGTTTTGGTTTAGGTCACTCGATATCAAAGTGCCCCTCAAAACACTCATGCAAGCAGTGTAGCCTGCGGCATCATACCATGCTCCATTTCCGACCGATGCAAGATCAGAGAGCAATTCGCATAACAGCCTGAAACCAAGTTGCTCCAAATCAAACACCCTGAGCACAAATCACCATTCAAATAAAAATGACGTTTCCTCTCGAACAACGCATCGGTCATCCCAGTTACAACCTCATGGTATGACCATCCGTAACGATTCTATGACACCAAATAGTACAACTACTCTTTATTCCTCTACGGCAGATAATCTTGATGTTCTTCTTGGAACGGCAGAACAAAGAATAAAAGATAACTTCGGATAGTGTCATCAATTGCGAATATTTGTGGACAGTGGTTCCCAGCGATCATTCATCACCACCAAACTGGCAAACCGATTGGAATTGTCGAAGATTCGAAACCCTCATGAATTAGTAGGTTTTAGTAAACATCCAATATCAGGTGAAAAATATCAGGTCGCTTGTATGATCGTACCACCAACAGAGGATTTGCCGCAGTTGTATACTATGCCCATCGTAATCGAACAAATCAGTGGAGATATTCCTTCTGTTCCTATTCCACACCAAGTTATGGATTAATTCAAACATTTGAAACTTGCAGACATAACATGTCATCAACCAGGGCTCAATCGTTTCTTTGTTGGGCGCTGACTTATTTCGAGACGCGTTACTTGGCAAAACCATAAACACTGATGATGGATTTTCAAATGTGTTCAATACAGTATTTAGTTGGACCAATTTTAAATGTATCACTCACTACAGCTTGTCGAACGTTGCTTACTGCAGTTGAATCACAGTTTGAAAATGAAACACTGCCTGCCATAATGATAATATTTTGGAAGTTAGAGGAAGCTGCAACTGTTAAAACATCAAATCCGGATAATGTTAGAGCTGAGGAACATTTTAAATCGAGCATACAAGAGACAAGCATGGAAGATACATTATACGTCTGCCATTTAAAGGTGAACCGCTAAAGTTAGAATCCTCGAAGTTTATGGCCATCGATCGTTTCAGGAAGTTAGAGGAGAAGTTGATCAAAACCAGAACTTTGAGGCTTGAATATAACACGGTGTTCCAGGATAACTGTATTAACCAATATCTTTCATTTACAATTCGAACAGGAAAATATTTTCTTCCACATCATGGGGATTGCAAAGATAGTGCAACCACATACCTCACTGAATAGTAATCTCCTAACAGGGCTGAAGCTTCAACATGATATAAGGACATAATAATAATAATAATGACACTACAAGCGTAACCTACATACATCATGGTTAGACTACGCGAAAGCTTATGATACATCGTCGCACAGCTTGATAATACGACTGCTAGAAATGCTCAAAATCCACCCTAATATCGTCTATGTGATGAAAAATATTATGTCCCTATGGAAAACTAAGTTTGCCATCTTGTTCGATCAGAAGGTCGAACCACCTATACCGGATGGGTAACATATAGGCAGGGAGTTTTTCAGGGAGATTCGATAAGCCCATTATTATCCTGCATAACACTTCTACCATTAACTGTTGAGTTGAGGGCTCGCAGAATAGGGTAAAAGGCCGGGCCACCAGGCAGAAGAGAACACCTAATATCACATCTTCTGTACATGGACGATTTAAAGCTTCACGCTCCTTCCGAGGCATCTCTGCAACAATTGCTGAATATCGTTGCTGAATACACTGCAGCAATAGGCAATAGGAGTGTCATTCGGGTTGGACAAATGTGCTGTCTTTCATGTAAGCAAAGGGGGAACTGAAAAAGCAGGAGAAAATATCGAATTACAAGGTGGAAATATCGTTCGTCACCTTGAAGATCAAGAAACTTACAAATTTCTTGGAATGCAACTGAGGGGTGCTCTGGAGACAACCAAAACCAAGGATGCCTTAACAGCTAGATACAAAAAAAAGCTCAGAGATATATGGAAATCACAGGTGTCCGGTAAAAACAAGGTTTCTGCTGCAAACAGCTTGGCAGCCCCGATAGTCACTTACTCTGTCGGGGTGGTTAACTGGACGGTAAATGAATTTCTTGATCTCGACAGATCCACAAGAAAAGTAATGAACATGAATCGGAGCCTGCATCCCAATTGCTCGACACAGAGAATATACCTTCCTAGAACTCAGGGAGGCAGGGGTTTGCAAAGTTTGAAATACCAACACCATCAGTAAACATTGGAAATGGCAATAAGGATATTGAGAAGTGAAGACCCGCTTCTAAAAATGGTAGCTCATCATGAAATCAGGAATCTAGGAGCGTTCCTATTCAGAGCTGGACGGAGAGCCTTGGAAAAGCTCAATATGACCGGCATACCAATTGAGCTTGAGCTAGCAGGAACACCGATCACGCCGGCTGAATAAAAAAGACTGGGTAGGCAGATAAGACAGGCACAACTGAAGCCACTACTCGAAGATCATCATCATCATCACCATCAATCAGCCCTCTGCATCCACTGCTGGATATAGGCCTTCCCCATCTCTGCCCATTGTCCTCTATTCTGAGCGCTCTGCATCCAGTTTGTGGTTATTCTTTTGAAATCGTCCGTCCATCGCGTGGGAGGTCTTCTCCTGTTTCTCTTGTCAGCCCTTGGTCTCCAGTCGAGCAGCCTTTTTGTCCATCGTCCACCTGTCATGCGGGCCACATGTCCAGCCCAGTTCCACTTGAGCTTTGCCACCTGGTAGATAACATCCGTGACTCCTGTTCTCGCTCGTAGGTCCTCATTTCTAACGTGGTCACGAAGTGACACCCCGAGCATCGATCTTTCCATCTTGCGTTGTGTTATTCTAAGCTTCTTAGCAGATGTGACTGTCAGAGTTAAAGTTTCGGCGCCGTAGGTCATAACCGGCAGAATGCACTGATTAAAAACCTTTCGCTTCAAACAAATTGGGAGACTACTCTTAAACACGTCCCCGAGTTTGCCATATGCAGCCCAAGAGAGCGTAATTCTTCTTTTTAATTCGCATGTTTGATTGTCCCTCAAGATTCTTATTTCATGACCAAGATATGTGTATCTATCCACCAGCTCCACCTCACAGTCACCAATGGTAATATTTCTACTAGGGACCAAATTCGTCATAAATTTTGTTTTTGATACATTAATCTTTAGCCCGGCCTGAGCACATACTTCCTGTAGATCTTCCAGCATTTTCTTGATATCCTGTAGGTTGTCAGATAACAAAGCTATATCATCCGCGAAGCGCAGATCCGTTAGGTTTAAGCCATCTATATTCAAACCCTTTCAGCTCCATTCAAGCATTCCGAAGGCGTATTGCAGTACGGCGATAAACAGTTTGGGTGACATAGTATCACCTTGTCGTACTCCTCTACCGATTCTTATGGGGTTGGTGTTTTCGTGCAGTTTTACCATCATGTTAGCGTTTTTATATATGTTATATATTAGTTTAGTGTAACGATAGTCGACACGACATTTTTGTAAGGAGTCTAAAACTGCACTCAACTCAACAGTGTCAAACGCCTTGTGGAAGTCCACAAAGGCAATGACAAGCGGTCTATTGTATTCGATTGATTTTTCGATAACGGTTTTGATGCCTTGAAGATGGTCATTGGTTCCAAATCCGCTGCGGAACCCGGCCTGCTCTATTGGTTGGTAAAAATCCAGTTTGTTTTCCAGTCGTGTAGTAATAATTCTCGTGAAGAGTTTGTAGAGTTGACTGAGTAAGCTTATTGGTCTATAGTTTTTCAGTTCGGCTGTATCTCCTTTCTTGTGTATCAAGATCACGATGGCGTTGTACCATCTTTCTGGCATGGCGCTATTAAAAAGACAGAGATTAAAAAGTTTCGCTATTTTCTTGAGTAAACAGTTATCACCTATATTAACTGCATCGGCAGCTACGAAATCCTCTCCAGGGGCCTTGTTATTTTTTGTTTTCCTCAGTGCCAGCTTTATTTCGTCCAGAGTAATATCAGGCAGTAGTTCTGATCCTTGATTAACGATCCCTTTTTTACTTGTCAATATCTCTGGTTCTGTTTCTGAGTCTACATTTACTTCATTGTGGCTTTTATATAATAGACGGTAAAAGTCCTCAACTGTTTTTAGAATGTCTTCCCGGTTTGTTGTAACATTCCCCTGTTTGTCCTTTACCTTTGTCATTTCCCTTTTTCCGCTTTCCAGTTTTCTACGTAAGACCTTCATGCTCTTATTGTTTTCTATTGTTTGTTCGATCTGATTTTGGTTGTGTGTTCTAATTTCACGCCTTATAGCTTTTGATATTTCCTTCTTAATTTGTCTTAGCTCTCCAGCAGTAGTCAGTTCTTCACTTCTCATGTCTCTTCTTTGTTTCATTTTCCGCCTAGTAGTTTCGCTTAATTTCGATTGTTTCTTGGTTGTTGGGCAGTATTCGTTTTGGCTCTAGCAGGGCAGTAGTGATGGTCTCGTTTAAGACATTGATGTTCTTTTCTGCTTCAGTGTCATTTAGTTTACTTGTGATGCATTGCTGGAAGCCAACCATGTCCGATGGGCTATTCCATGGTCTGTTGCTGGCGGTTTTCTTGATCAGCTTATGCCGTTCTTTACCTACGTCAATCATTAATTTGGCTCGTACAATCCTGTGGTCACTTCCGGTGGTTACCTTATTCAATACCGACACGTCTTTAACTATGTATCTTTTGTCGGTGATTATGAAATCTATTTCATTTTTTGTTCGTCCATCCGGGCTTCTCCATGTCCATCTCCTATTTGGTCTCTTATTAAAGAAGCTATTCATCTGGATTGAGTTGTTTTGCAGCAGGAAACCAAGCAATGTTTCACCCCTATCATTTCTTCCTTCCAGTCCATGGCTTCCCATTGAAAACTCAGCAGCGTCCGATCTTGTTCCCACCTTGGCATTGAAATCACCACATAGAATAGTATAGTGTGCTTGTTAATCGCTGAGGGCATCTCTGATGTCGTCGTAAAACAAATCTACTTCCTCGTCAGTATGATTAGAGGTAGGCGCATACACCTGTATAATTTTGATATTGTATCTGGTGTTGAGTTTGAGGACAAGGCATATTACTCTTGTGGAGGTTTTCTTCAGAGACAGAATATTTGTTCTGTGGCGCTTATGTATCAGAAAGGCAGTTCCTCCCACTGAGCTATTGTCATCTCCTACGTAATAGAAACTGTGCCCGGATTTTAAAGTAATGAGCTGTTCCCCACGCCTTCTAACTTCGCTAAGACCCACGATATCCCACTTGATATTTTCCAATTCGCACTCAAGTTCAGTTAACCGTTCTTCCGAAAACAATGATAGTGCATTGTATGTTGCGATGTACATAATCTTCTTAGGTCTCTTCGCCAGATGATTGTCCCCCCCAGTATCCATGGGACAGACTGATTTAACATCAGTGCGAGATTCTGAAGATAGTCTTCTACTCGCCTGGGGTACTTGAGTCTTTATATCTGGCCTTTTCATAAGGGGTATTTAGCCATAGAACACCACGCTAGCTAGACGTCTTGGTGAGCATGTATTTCAGCCGCCCAATCTGGGTCAAACGCTGTTTGCCGCCGCCCATTCTGGGTCAGACGCCGCAGTGCTAGTTTTGGTCCACCCCGGCTATTTGATTTCGCCGGTACCACCCATATCTGGGAGGCGTTCCCCTATCCGCCAGCTGGGGAGGCGCCCGATGGAGGACTAGCAACCCCACTCGAAGATCATATGAGTAAAAATCTGCACTCCAAATATTACAGGAATTTGGAAGAACAGGGCCTGTCGGAAGAATTATCCTTTGCCTTTTTGAAGTCGGCTGGGCTTAAGTCGGAAATGGAGGGATTTGTTATGGCTTGTCAAGATGGAGTGATAAATACAAGATGGTATAAAAAGAACATAATGAAAGTGGACACCTCAACAACTTGCAGAGCATGCCATAGTCAGCAGGAAACTATTATGCACATCCTGTCTGCTTGTAGAGTCTATGCTCCATCAGGGTATATAGAAAGACATAATGGGGCGCTCCGAATTCTCTACTTTCATCTGAAAGAAGTTTGTGTTATAGACAAAGAACCAGTGCTACCATATGTTCCATTAGAAATTGAAGCGGTTGTTGAGAACGATAGAGCTCGCATATATTGGAACTATGCTTTTCTAACAACTCGGCAGATCCACGCAATAAAGCCAGATATAGTCCTACTGGACAAAAAGCTCAGAGAATTGTTTGTTGTCGAGTTTTCGTCCTCGGCCTAAAATGATGTGGTAATGAAAGAAGAACAGAAAAGGGAAAAATACAGAGATTTTATGTTCGAGCTGAGGACACTATGCCCAGGGCATAAAGTTAGGATGGTCGTATTAATCATAGGTTGTCTAGGCGGAATGAGAGATAACTATGTGACAGAACTGAAAGTTATTTCGGCATGCAGATCTCTGGCCGACATATTGACGCGCAGAATGCAGAAAGCAGTGTTGCTCGGGTCACTTCGTTTCATCAGATCCCATGAACTATAGAGGCCGCTTGCAGCGCATCTCTTTTGTTAAGGGGCGCTGTAAGGGCAGGATGAAGATCTACTCCAAGGAATGTGTGAGAGGTTTTTTAGTGAGTAACCAACAACATCTGGAGTCTCACACACCCTGAGAATGCGTGCGGGATACTCTCAGGGTAGTCTATAAAAGATTTTTCCTCTCACACGGACGTCAAAAAAAATGTCTTTATTTTTCACAATGTACAATTTCGATTCATCCTGTTATGATCATACAAGTCCAACACTGTGAAAAAATGGCGAAGTCCAATATATTGTTGAAATTCCGTATACCCTTCAAAATATATATAATTCTCTCGTTTCATTTAATTGACAATTGATAAACTTCACAATTTCTTTATTTGTCTATTTTTTAAAATTTTAATTTCCTTTGTTTATGTGCTCAGATGACTGGCATTATTTGACACGGGGTCGGAAACTTATGCCTGTTGATTTTCTTCATGGTTCAACAATGATTTACTATTCTTATCGTTATTTCACATCAGAATTATACAATTTAATGAGCTGTCTAAGAGTTCCAAAAGTACCTATTCATTCATTTTCAATCAGTGTGTTCATTCAAGTGTACATACGCTCTGTTGATCCGACATTGTCATTGTCGGAAAATCCTTCGTACAAGCAAAATGTATGTCGCATTATAATTTATGTGTGAAACTGAATAAATTTTTATTATTACATTATATTTGATTTTAACGATCACTATAATTGACTATAACGCAACATTTCACCAAAAGGTGGCTTCATCAGATAGACTACAAAAATCTTGGTATCAGTCCGGTCTACGACCGCACAGTTCTGTTCTCATTATGTCTGTCCGATCGAGAAAATCGGAATAAAGATCGTTCGGTTTTCATGAAAATTCGTGTTATATTTGGCGCTTGGGGCAACAGACGACAAATAGATAGCCCTAGGGTTCTGTCTACTCAGTGTTCGCTAATTAGCAAGTGAAGATAGCCGTGCCGTGAAAGACGTTTACCGTTGGAAATAAGCCTAACGTAACATTTCTGTATTTTCGATCTAAGCGGTGACTTGAATTGTGAATGTATATTTCGCGTCGCGGAATACATGTAACTAGCTCCCTTGGGAAGTTGATTGATAATTTTTCAAATTATTGAATAATTTTCCTTGTTCATTTCATATAATATTTCAAATTAACCATGGTCAACTTGTATATTTTTCATGATTTTATTTTGAATATTTCAAAAATCGCAGTGAGTATTTACGGAGCGCACTCTCGTGAGTATGTCCAGAGTTGTCAAAAACTCTGGACAAACTCTGTAAGCGTATACATTAGTTATAGTTGGTGATACCTGGGATCTCATAGTTATCTCTCAACCTAGATGAAACACAATCCATACCTTACAATCTAAAACAAAATGATATCCCAGATTCAATACAATTACAACCCATAGAATGCAGTCTAAATAAAAATTGTAAATGTGAAAATGAAATTGAAAAAGTAAATTATAATAAATAATTAAATTAAAAGAAACACATTGAGTATGTCACAGATGAAATAAGGAAAATTATGTATAAATTTTATGAACTAAGAAAAGTACTACAAAAAAATACCCTCACAATGAGACACATCTGTAGTTGAATTAGTTTTCAAATATGGATTGCTTGTTTGCAGCACCTTTTGTTGCACAAATGTATTTCAAACAAAAAATATTTTTCACGGAGCTTTTCTTTTTTTATGCGGAAATTATCTCATTTTAGAAAAAATATCAATCATAATGAAAACACTAGATATGCATGCTGTCAGAATATTATGCTGCCGCAAATTGAGTTATCTGTTACATAAAGATACATATACTACTATCTGTTACTTAGGATACATATACTACTTAGGTCTAAACATATATAACTCATTGCATATTAATAATTTTAAGTCGATTCCAACTTTCCTTCTGGTTCTTTAAAAAGCAATGTCATCAGTGCAGGCCTCCCGGATCATGAGGCGATATTTACGGAATTTTCAGTTTCCAGAAGCCGTGCAGCGAATAGTTGGCAGGGTAGGATATATTCAAGCGGTAACTTCACAAAATTCCAGACACTCTGCCTTTCTTCGGACTGGAGTATCATTCCTGGAAATGCGGATTACAACGTAAAGATTTTTTTTTGATAAAATTATTTCAGCCTTCAACTTAGCTTTTCCTCTTCGACCTATTGGGCCTAAACGGCATAAACCTTGGGCGTCTATGGGTATAAAAATTTCGGCTAAGAATATGCGTTCACTTCTTTATATAAAAAAAATTTCTGATAACTTTCAAGTATTGGACTACATCTCTAAGTATAGAAGAACTTACCTAAAAGTAATAAAATCTGCAAAGAACGCATATTACTTTAATCGTCTATCTAACTCTAAAAACGCTTCCAAGAAAACATGGGCTATTATAAATGATTTAAGAAATTAATATGTATCTCCAGTTGACGACTCACCTAATTCTAACGATTTAAATGATTATTTCGTCAACGTGTGCAATACAGTTACCAATGGATTAGCACCATGATCCTCTTTCATTCCTGCCTCCCTTTGTCCATGTCGTTTCCAGCTTCTTCTTGAGTCCTGTCGATAAGCATGAACTCTTACTAACAATAAATAAAATAAAGAATAAGTCCTCTTGTGGAACGGATTGGTCTGTCTTTGAGAGTGTTTTTGAATCTTCCAGACATTGTTATTAATACTGTGGTTTCATTAATTAATGAATCTTTTGAAATGGGCATGTTTCCTGATTGTCTAAAGACTGCAATAATTCTCCAACTTCATGAAGGAGGAGACAGATCTAACACTTCCAATTACAGGCCCATGGCGCTCCTATCTGTTTTATCCAAGATAATAGAGAAATTAATGAAAATCCGCCTTCTGACTTTCTTTTCAAATCATAACATTCTCTCGTCACATCAATTTGGGTTTCAACCCAAAAAAATACTACTGATGCTATGTTTTCTATGTTGAGCAATATCTATTTATCCCTCAATAACAAGCACTACACAGCTATGGTTTTCTGCGATTATGCTAAAGCATTTGACTGCGTTAGTGACCAAATTTTATTACGGAAACTGGAGTTTTATGGCGTCCGAGGTATTCCACTACACTGGTTCGAGTCTTATCTTGGAAGTAGAAAATAATTTGTAAGGACGAAAAACTCCAATTCTGCTTGTAAATCTATCACTAGCGGTGTCCCCCAAGGTTCTGTTTTAGGTCTCGTCCTCTTCTTGTTGTTTATAAATGATATTACGTATCTGAAGATCAGTGGAGAAATTACGCTTTCTGCGGATGATACGAGTATTACTTGGAGCAATCCTAATTCTGCGACGCTGCACTCTGAAATGACAAGTGATTTTGGATTGATCAAGTCCTGGTCTGATGCAAATTTACTTTGCTTCAACGTAGATAAAACCGTCGCCTTGTTTTATAAAGATAACTCCCAGGATCTATTCCTGCAAAACCATGCCATTAAAATAGTCGATTCTGTCAGATTTTTAGGCCTCTTTATCGACAAAAATCTCAAATTTTCACAGCATGTGCATGTATTAGCTAAAAAATTCATCAGCCTGTTTCGCCATTAAATCCATCTCAAGGGAATTAGATATGGCATCAACAAGAATTGCCTATTTTGCATTGTTCGAATCTCATCTTCGTCATTGTCTTCCCTTTTGGGGTTCATGTAATTCTTCACAACTTGACACCATTCTCAAATTGCAGAAGAGAGCAATTCGTTACATGTTTGTACTGAAAAATAGGGCTCATTGCAAACCTTATTTCAGGAAAAATAGAATTTTGACACTTCCTTCTTTATATTTACTTGAATCTATGTGCTTTGATTCATGAGTATTTTCATGTCGTACCCTTGGTGTCACAGCACGGGTATTCCACCAGATCTTTGGGACATCATGTTTGCCCCCCTATTCCTTCCTCTGAATTAACGAAAAAGTCCATCATTTACAATGCAAAAAAAATTTACAATCACCTTCCAGAGGAATTAAAATCTATAACTTCCTTGACTAATTTTCGGAAACGAACAAAATCTCATTTTCTTGATAGACCTTATTACTTTATAGAGGACTACTTTTCTGAGCACTGATTGATAGATATGACCAAATTGAATAGCACAGTCATCAGCTTCGATTGAGGAAGATTTATTGTGAAGTTTGTATATATTTTTTATGGAAATGTGGTGTGATTTTTATTTTTAGGAATTACATTGTTTAGTTTGTATATTTTTCTGATTGATGTGTGTTTATTTTTAAGTTTTACATTATTTAGTTACTATTTAGTTTTTTTTCGATTTGTCAATAAAATGTATTATTTTAAGACAATAAAGCATATTTGATTTGATGATTTGATTTGATGCCCTATGAAAAGATCCAAAACAAATTAAATGAATATATCATAAATGCTTACATAAATTATCTATGAATCTGATAGTAGAAGGAAAGAAGAATAAAACCTAAACTATCTCACAATATAAACAGTGGCGAATTCAGGCTTGCTGCTGCCCTAGGCCCTGTGTGATGCACCGCCCTTTTTATGAAATGACTTACTAATTTTTATTATGTATTTTAATTTTTAAATAACTTTTTTTTTAATGAAAATATAATTTGTCCACGACTGTACTATAAATCATTCATTATACGTGTGCTTCCTGAAGTATAATTATACCTATTATTCACTAGTGTGTATAATGGTTTATTATAGCCTGCATGACGTCACACTCAAAACGTATGTCCAAACTTGAGACTATCATGCACATTGTTAGGATAGAATTGTTATTAGATTTTTAGGTTTTATGTAACTTTTAGGCAAATCATTAAACTAATATTTAATATAATGCCCAACTTATTGAATATTTACTCTAATAAATTATCTATTTCATTTTTATCAGAGTGAAAGAAAGGAATGGAATCGATGTCAAGTGAAATAGTTGACGTTTACGTGAGTATGCAGTTTTCAGTGAACACAGAAAATGTTATGTCAACGCTTTTGATAACTATTTTTATTGTTGAAAATGCAGATTATTACCAATTTTTTCGAGGAAGTCGTGGACAAAGTATAGTATTCTACTCGCACAAAATCACAATTTTTCACTCGGGTGAATTGCGACACTCGCTTGCAGCTCGTGTCGAAACTTCACCCTCGTGAAAAATACCAATCATTTTGTGCTCGTTGAATAATATACTATTTTTAAATGATCTGATTTTTAAATGAATACCCAAATGATATTTGATACATGCAAATATATCGTATTTTTATTTCATACTAAAGACAAATTAAGAAGTTATTTGGATTTAGTAATTTCCCAACGCTTCATACACGCAATATAAATCTCACTGAAGAAACAAAAACTAAAGAACCTTAGCCGATAAAGATCATAACTGATATATTAAAAAATTAATATCTTATCCACAGATTGAAAAGTAAATTGAAAAATTGAATTATACCTGATATATTCTATAGAAATTTCTTTATAGAAACTAATCTTTTTGCCGCCCTAGGCTCGGGTCTCACGGGCCTAGTATACATATATACTATCCTATAAACATCCATCCCTAGTATACATATATCCTAAATAAATAATTGGTTTGCCATTTTGAATCGTTGAGCATTAACACGGCCGCATTGGGCAAACTTATGAAGCAGAGATAAGGAGAGATAGAACGAAAGGCGGGGCCCGGAGGTCCCCATCTATTGCCACCGACCTTTTTGTAGTGCTTATGCCATGTCTCGCTTCAATCTGCAACGCCAACTTTCAATATCAAACGTTCAAAGTTTGACGTTTCTCCTAAATTCGCGAAAATGGCAGCACTCCGGACGATTAAAAACTATTTTTCCATCAAAGGAACCGAAATTACCGGGCGCTTGAGGTTCAATACCGTCGTAGTAACGAGTTCCCGCGTAGCTAATTCCGCATGACGGCGAGGTTTGTGACAGCGCGCGGATGGCGCACCGGGCTTGCTCCACAGCGGCAGGGACGAGCTTAGAATTTGACACATCGAGTACCCTTCGACAGAGGCAGGGACGGGCTTAGCACTTGACACATCGAGTTTCCTTAGACAGAGGCAGGGACGGACTTAGCACTCATCGGGGTTCGAGGATCTTTATTTTTATTGATCTATATTTTTCATGGATCTATTTAATAGGCATTGGACCTCTCACTAGTTTAAATTATATAAACTTCAAGAAAGTTGTAGAATATAACCTTAAGTTACTAAGTAACTTACAACTTAAATGGATATTGAGAATCCATTGTGCAGCCGAAACATCACTTTCAAATATAAGTTTAAACTTTTTAATTTCGATATAATAAACTTGTTGTTGCTATTTGAATAAATAAAATTCTACTAAAATTTCTATATTTACCTGACAAATATGTTTCGAGAAATGAACCCATTTTCAAGAGTTTTCTAAGTATTTTGAAAATGCAATAATCTATCTATTTATATTACTGCTTTAGCAAGAGGAGATATTTAGGTATTGGTAATGGGTAGGTTCCTTGAACTGGCCGACGTAATCTCTAAAACTAATAAAACGTCCATCCCCTTTACCTCGTTCATTAAATCTAGTATCTCTGGATTATATATAAGTTAATTGAGCAGAATTTTTGTTAATCTACGTTCTTAATGTTTGAGAACCAATGCTTGAGGCTCATTTTCCTCGTCAATAGAATTATACTTTCCTTCTAAAGCAAAACAAAGATATAGGCGAATAGTGCTTAGAACTATATTTTATAAAGAAAGGATTGGCAAAAATTTACTTCACTAAACAACAATGAGTAAATGATGACAATAAAATGATAGTGAATAATTGAAAAATCAAATCTTAAGTCTATAAAGAAGTATCCTCAGGCATTTAAACGGGTATCAAATAGAAAAGTCAAATTCAACAAGTTATGCGTAATAAATGTTCAAGAAAAGTCAAAAATAAACATAATATTAAACACTCCGAAAAAGTGTGTAGATAGAAAAGAAATTAATGGATTTAACTGATCTTCATTTCCAGTGATCGGTTGTACTTCAGGTCCCAAGGTAGTAGGAGTAGATCTCTTCTTAAAAATACTATATCAGTCCACGTGGGAGGAAGTCATCGAGGTATCTCCAATTAGGATCGTCTATGTGTACTTCAACTATAATTCCAGCGCAAGGGCATTTAGGCACTTTATTTAAGATTAATGATATAATCACTGTTTATACCTATTTCGGACTAATTGTACAGGTTATCGGAGTGACTCTTCGGAAGACAGAATTTCAGAACTCTCCAACAAGTAAATTCTCCTCTCGCTCTCTTTTATTCTTTTTAATTTTCCTCACACGATAATTTCGTTCTATTCCAAACGAACGGTAAAACTCGACTCCTGTCTCTTCTGCTTATCTTCCAAATTTTCAGAGAGCGCAAAAAATTACAGCCACCTGATATTTAACGGCGATATCAATCCATACATATTAGCAAATTCAATCGATATTCTTTTCAAATATCTCCACAAATATGATTTTCTTAACATTTGAATTCTTAGAGGAATATATATATATATATATGTATATATATATATAAATATATATATATATTTAAATATATATATATATATATATATATATATATATATATATATATAATATATATATATATATAATATATATATATATATATATATATATAATATATATATATATATATATATATATAATACATATATATATATATATATATATATATATTTATATATAATTATATATATATATATATATAATATATATATATATATATATATATATATATATAATATATATATATATATATATATATATATATATATATATATATATATATATAATATATATATATATATATATATATATATATATATTTATATTAATTTATATATATATTTTTATATATATATATATATATATATATACAGGGTGACCCAGAGCTACGTAATCGGTCCATAACTTTTTTGTCATTGAAGATATCGATATGACATTTTCAGAGCAAATATGGTCTGACTAAGTCTATTTTTAAAATTTATTTTGAGGAAAATTGCACTTCCGGTTTTGCCGGAAGTGATATCAACTTTGTTATTTCAAATAAAATACCCTGTATATTTTTTGAT
>JARQZK010000737.1:372500-585000 GCA_030704885.1 Cynegetis impunctata
TTCAAGGCAATTTCTTCAGACAAATCAAGGGAGCCCCAATGGGATCCCCTCTCTCCCCCGTCATAGCCAACATTTTCATGGAACATTTCGAAACCCAAGCTCTCTCGTCATTCGACCTTAAACCATCATGCTGGCTACGTTATGTAGACGATGTCTTTGCGATCTGGCCCCATGGCGGAGACTCGTTGCTCCACTTCTTGAATCATTTGAATGGCATACATCCAAGTATCCAATTCACAATGGAAGTGGAAAACGATGGGTCTCTGCCATTCCTCGATGTCATGATCAAAAAACTTCCATCCCAAGGCTTCTCCTATTCAGTTTATCGTAAACCCACCCATACAAACCGTTATCTGAACGCCCAGTCTCACCACCATCCTTCTCAACTTAACTCTGTAGTTAATACCCTAATCTACCGTTCCATTCGACTATCTGACGACGAACACCGTGAATCAGAACTCAATACTCTGAAACATATATTATTACGGAACGGTTACAACACATATCAAATCAACAAGAGCATACGCAAACACACAAACATCACCCCACCTCTACCACCTTCCAATCCCACTGAACAAGAATCTACACCTAAATTATTTCTTCCTTACATCAAAGGAGTAACAGATAAGATCGCAAGATCTCTCAAAAACACAAACATCAAAACAATATTCACTACTCAACAAAAACTCTCCCATCTGATCAGATCCGTCAAGGATAAAATTCCTAACGAAAATCACGGTGTTTATGAGATTCCCTGTTCCAATTGTCCTCGTTCTTATATAGGACAAACGAACCGAAGAATTCAGGTCCGTGCCAAAGAACATTCACTTTCGGTAAGACACTCAGATATCGCCAACGCCCTTTCCCAACATCACACCCAAACAGGCCACATTATCGATTTCCCCAATACAAGAACTATTGCTCCCGTCCGATCTTTCAAATCCCGAATTTACCGTGAAGCTGTAGAAATAGAAAAACGTCCAAATTGTTTGAACACCAGGGATGACAGTCACAGACTCCCATCAGCATGGAAACCACTTCTCAGTGGTCGCCATGTCACACCCAATCAGAGTGCATCCCGCACTGATGAGCGTGAGTACCCGCCCCCTTCCCCTATAAATACGGCCACGCGACGATCGGCCCGTCAGTTGACTCTGAAGAGTAGGCAGATTGAGACTTCAGAGTTGACAGGAAGCAGTACGGTTAGTGGAGTAGGCAGGTTGAGACCACGCAATCGTATTGTTTCCGATTCCTTCTAATTCGATTCGTGGAGTAGGCAGATTGAGGCCACGAGTCTGAATTATTTCCCTTCTAATTCTCCTGAAGATGGCTTCGCAAAAGGAGCCGAAACGTCGAGATTTTTCAAATCTTTTACGCGGTTCATTCCGTGAACCAAGTTTTTCAAATACTTTCGACCGCGGAAATCTTTCTGAACATATATTAATATATATATATATATATATATATATATATATATATATATATATATATATATATATATATATATATATATATATATATATATATATATATATATATATAAATATATATATTATATATATATATATATATATATATATATATATATATATATATATATATATATATATATAATTATTTACTTGAATTGTTGTTGCCTGTGAACTATTTATAACTTTTTGATAATCATTAGCAATAACAGGCTAATAAAGTTTTGAAAAAATATCGTGGCGAAACGTCAACATTTTAATAAAATCGAGTTTTTTGAGATTCAAAAAGCCTGTTATTGCTAATAATTATCAAAAAGAAATATGTATATATATATACCTATGTATATATATATATATATATAATATATATATATATATATATATATATATATATAATATATATACATATATATATATATATATATATATATATATATATATATATGTAGATATATATATATATACCTATGTATATATATATATATATATATATATATATATATATATATATATATATATATATATATATACATATATATATATATATATATATATATATATATATATATATATATATATATATATATATATATATACAGTGCTTTCATGATGAAAGGAACAAATTCATTAAAAAATTAGGTTTCTATTTCATGTTAAAATCCTCGGACAGGTTGATTAGTATTTTTATTTGGGCATTTTTCGCAATAAAAATTTTGTATACAGGGTGTCTCATTCAAGAGCTATGGCTTTGTCATTAGTTTTTTTAAAGGTAATACCCTGTATATTATTTCACTTTACAATTCTACGATAAATTCTTATCACTTTTTGTGAACATACCATATGCCTCAACTCGATGGATTGGCAGAAACGGAGATAGTGGGTAATGAGAGGTACGATATGAAAACACACAAATGTAATTACTAATTTAATTTTTACATATGTTCAATCTGTTGTCCGTTTACTTCGAGACATTTTTGAAGTCGATTCAATGTTTCCCGTTGCACATTTTCAATTACTTCTGGACTGATAAGTCTTATTTCCTGCCTGATTCTCTCTTTTAGATCATCAATATTATTTGGTCTATTCAAATAAACTTTAGACTTCAAATAACCCCATAAGAAAAAATCCAATGGAGTTATGTCCGGTGATCTTGGCGGCCACTCAATCGGACCTCTCCGTCCTATCCATCTGTTGGGAAAAGTTGCATCAAGAAATTGTCGAACAGCGATTGAATAGTGAGGAGGTGCCCCATCTTGTTGAAACCATATCTCGTTATTAGGTATGTCAGGATCTTGTGGGTTAGGAAACAAAACAGCTAAAGCCGGAATGAGTTCGAACTGGAGAAAGTTCAAGTAGTCCTCTCCGTTTAGTGTTCCTTCAAAAAATAGGGACCAAAGTATACGATTTCGAACAATCGCTGCCCATGTATTAATTTTTTGAGGCCGCTGTGTGTGGCATTCTTGCATCCAATGAGGATTCTCGGTCGCCCATTACCTCCGTTTTTGCCTGTTGAGGTGGCAATTTAAATAAAGGTGGCTTCATCAGAAAAAATTATGTTTTGTAATGAAATTTAGATGTTGATTATGAATTTCAAAGAATCTGCTCACAAAACTGTACTCTGCGGTCAAAATCGTCTTCTGATAATTCATGTACCAGCTTAATTTTATAGGATGATACTTATTTACCTTAAGTATTTTATGCACGGACCCCACTGATAAATTGAAATTATTGGAAATTGTAGTAATGGATGTATGAGGGTTATCTGGGTTTCTAGTAGAACGTTCAGCACTGTTTCTTCAGATACTCTCGGTGGTCTTCCTTTAGGTAAATCTCTAACGTGGCCGTATCTCCTGAATTTTGATTCAATTTTGCTGACTGTCGATCTAGTAATTGGCGGACGATCAGGATGATTTTCATTGAATAGATTGCAGACTTCTTCTTGTGAACGCACCCTATCTCCAAAACCAATCATCATAAGTACTTCAATACGTTCTCTCTCATGTAATTGCATTTTCTTAATCAATGAAGTAGTGTAGTGGCCTGGAGCGTAAAAAACGGAAAAACTGGGGACTATACAGCACCAGTGAAGGAATTCAGATGGTACATGTGAAATTTCATTCTTCAGATTTAATGACAATGTTTACCTAATTTTTTTTTTGTACTTTTAATCCACATTTTAAATCTCCAGGTGCTCCACTATCTCCGTTATAATCTGGGAATCCATCAAGTTGAGGCATATGGTATGTTCACAAAAAGTGATAAGAATTTATCGTAGAATTGTAAAGTGAAATAATATACAGGGTATTACCTTTAAAAAACTATTGACAAAGCCATAGCTCTTGAATGAGACACCCTGTATACAAAATTTTTATTGCGAAAATAGCCCAAATAAAAATACTAATCGACCTTACCGAGGATTATAACATGAAATAGAAACCTAATTTTTTATTGAATTTGTTCCTTTCATCTTGATAGAACTGTTTATATATATATATATATATATATATATATATATATATATATATATATATATATATATATATTATATATATATATATATATATATATATATATATATATATATATATATATATATATATATTGTATGTATAGAGATATATATATATATATATATATATATATATATATATATATATATATATATATATAATATATATATATATATATATATATATATATATATATATATATATATATATATATATATATTCGATGGTATATATTGGCAGCTCTAGCGGCTCCCATCAAACCAAATATGGGGTGTTTTCGAGGTAGAACGGAAAGCCGCTATTTTTGCGTAGATATTTGAAATTGGGTTGAAATTTAGCACGTGGATTGAGATGATATCGAGGTATGATCCTTTGTGGTTCCAACTCTTCCTCAACCGCACTACTACCCCTTAGATCGCACTTCAACCATCGCAATCAGTAGACTTTGCATGTTAAGGTGATACATTCCTTTTCTAATGGCATCTCGACCTGATTATTACTCAGTAGGCGATGCTCTTCGCTATGATTCTTACTAAGACCAGGCCAATTTTTATACGCTTTATATTAGCTTCATCTGTAAAGGATGGAATCTTTCAACGTCAATGTTACTCATTATATTCAAAATTGGCACACATAATAAGGACTGATTAAAATACCATAATTTGATCACTTTGTCGTAATGTCCTAACTAGAATCATCAGGATAAAATGTTTTTATTAGCTTGACCTGTATGTGGTTGAATCAATTTTGTAAACATTCGGACTTGGACGAATTTCGAGCTGAAAGTAAATGAGGTTGGCTAAAGTTTCGAAAATGTTTGCCATATGGTGCCTAATATTTTGATATTTTTGAATATTATAGAAAATTGTGAAAATCCACAAGGGTTTACTTTGATGGTGTTTTTTATAATATCTTTTTTGTCTAAAAGTCCTAGTTATCCTTTTCATGATACGAGTACAGTGTAAATAAGATGAATTTTAGAAGCGAATGATGGGCGAATGGGGGTTAGTATGAGGGTGGTAAATTCTGCACGTAGGGCGCTCATACTTTAGTGAATGTTGAAAGAGGTGAAGAGTCCACAGGGGCTAGTTAGGAGTTTTTTATTTCTTAAAACCAGTAGTTTCGGAGATGAAGCAATTTTTGTAAATTTTCAGAGTGAACGGATGGTTATGATATTTAATGCTTCTTCTCGTAAGATGAAAATGCTTTGATATATTACAGTTAACGTGAAAATTGACACTTCGAAGATATTTAAAATTTTTTTTTCAATAAAATAAATGTTCTAATTTTTATTTCGGTTTACTATTAGAGTGTGATTTTTCAAGCCATAATTTATTCTGTTCGAATTTCATGTCGACGCGATGCACTTAGCGCGATTAATATGACCTTAGTGACGGATTCTTCAAATGATAGTTTATCAATTATTGACTCTATATATGACTCTATATATAGTCCAGTCAATGACCATTTGTAAATACATCTTTATTGTACGCTAAAATACCAGATGAACTTAAAATAAGCACTGTAGTGCCTATTCAAAAAGTGAAAAATTCAAATAAAGCATGTGATTTCCGTCCAATAAATACATTACCATCTCTGGAAGAGTTGCTTGAATTGGTTGTGTATAATCAGGTAATGGAGTATTTAAATAAAAATAACATATTCATGCTAAATCAATCAGGTTTTCGTCCTAATCACTCATGTGAAACTGCACAGCAGCTGGATGTTTCAAAGTGGAAAAAAAGCATTGATCAGGGTTGTTATGTGGTTGTGGTATTTTTGGATCTCAAGAGAGCTTTTGAGACAATAGATAGACAGAAACTATTGATGAAATTAAAAAATATTGGTATTGAGAGTAAAGTTTTAGACTGGTTTTCTAATTATTTAACTGATCGAAAACAAATAACTAAAATAAATGATGTATACTCTAAGGCTATGGTTAAGGACCGCTTTTGTTTTTATTGCATATTAATGATATTGACTTGTATCATGGCTGTGATTTCTTGAGTCTCTTTGCAGATGACTCCCTGCTCTCATCTTCTCATGCTAATTTAAATACGGCTGTTGATAGAATGAATATTTCCCTACAAAAAATATTTTTTTACTTGAGTGCAAATAAGTTGAAATTGAATATTCTGAAAACTAAAGCAATGATCTTAACAACTAGGTATAAATTAATGAGTATTGATGTGGATCAAATTGGTATTAATATAGATGACCAAAAGATAGAAATAGTAAAAGAATTCAAATATTTGGGTTTTGTATTGGATAGCTGTTTAACATTCAACTCTCATTTTTCTTATGTTTCACGGAAGATTTCTAAGAAACTTTATTTTTCTTTCGTATTGCGGGAAATCTGTCTTCATTTTCACGATTAACTATCTATAATACCATCATTCAGCCACATTTCGATTATTGTGCCACTCTTATGTACTGTTTTGACCTTAGTAAATTGACTGCTCTACAAAAACTACAAAATAAAGGAATGAGGGTTATTCTGGGATGTAATCGATATACCAGTATTAAGTTAATGCTTGGGAATTTGGATTGGCTATCAGTTGTTGAAAGACTGTATGAAAATTACAATGATTTTTATATATGTCTTGAATAATTTACTCCCAAAATATTTTGATGAGTTTATAACATATAGGTCTCAAGTTCACACTCACAATACAAGACACAATACTGATTGCCATTTACCCAGATATAACCTGAATTGTTCGATGAGGTCTTTATCTTATAGAGGTCTCAAAGAATTTAATGCGTTACCTGTTGGAATAAGGGATTCAGCATCACTTGGCGTTTTTAAGAGAGAAATCATGAAGTACCTACATCAAGTCATGTTGAACTGCTTGTGTACATGTAGATGTATGAGAGTTGTCAATTTTGTTTTCTATATTGGAATTTTTTGTTTTGTTTGGATATTGTATATGGATTAAATTTGTAATCTGATCCTAAAATATTGTTATTTGCTTTTGTTGGTATGCGTGTACAATTGGTTTAAGTATTTATGTATCTTTAAATTTGAAATTTTATTTCATTTGTATATTAGGATGTAACCTTTTAATGAATGAACACATTATTATTATTATTATTATCATTTTCCCGTGTATTTATCACATACAGCACCGATTTTCATAAAAAATTTTATCATCTTTTTCAAAGTCTACCCTGTGGCGGGGGTTGCTTTTTCCGTGGGGGTGGATTCCACCCCTTCTTGGGGATGAACACTTCTTCATTAAAAATAAGTGCTGATATCGATATATTGACTGATTCTAAGCAACTTTTGTCTCAAGTTTTTTCTGAAAATCAATACTCTTCCACATATTAGCGGGTGAAATTGTCGGTTTTTAGGCAAAAAAACCCACGTTTTCAGATTCTTTTTCGCGAATAATTAGAAAAATATGCATTCAATCGAAAAAAATGTAAAAAACAAAATTATAGCTTATAAAAAAAAGAAAATCGTGTATTTATGATGTACGCAGACCCAGTACAAACGGAATTATTGTTTGTTGAAAGTTGACTGGTATTTTCAATCGCCAAAATAGAAAGTTTCTACGTACAATAACCAAAACCCAATTAATTTTGCAGGGCTAACTTATGAGACTTCATTAAAGTTCTTTAGAAGACCTTTATTTTTATTTCTTATAAAAGTTCCTAGCATCAAAACTAAGCGAGTTATGAAGAATAATGTCAACTCATATTCTTTCGTTGGAAAAAAATAGTGAAAATCTCACCCTCTCTTCCACCCTATTTGAAAAAAATCGTTGGCACTTTACAATTCACTTCATTTTTGTTTTTATAATAAGTTCTCATGTTTGACCAGTTTAAAGTACTTCTTTTGAAAAAAATTGAGTTTGAAGAGAAAAAATCATTTTTGTAATTTAGCGAAAAATCGCATTTTCTTCAAAATAACTCAAAAACTATCAATGATACGAAAATTTTGTCGAGTACGAAATTGTATGTTTTTTTCATTTGAAAATTTTGGCGTTTTACTTTTTTTATAGGATGAAAATTGAGTAATATATAGCCATTTAAACTTTGCGTGTGTTCGCGCAAAGTACCTTTTTTGAGCCCTTTTAGCATGATTTTTTTCAAAAATAAGATCTGAAAATCAAATTTATTTAGATGAGCTTATAGCTCTTCAAAAAACCTACAAAATGCTCTTTTGAAGGACTTGATTCCTTAAAACCTAAGCCAGGTATGGGGAAAAAACCAAAAGCACATTTTTGTAAAAATTAGAATATGAATATTAGTATATTGATGAATACACATAGTGGTAAATACCAATCAACTTTCAACAAGCAATATTTCCGTTTTTATTGAGTCAGAAAACATCGTAAATGCACAATTTTCTTTGTTTTTTTATGAGCTATAAATTTGCTCTCTATAGGTTTTTCGATTAAATGCATATTTTTCCAGTCGCGAATCGATTTCCGTACTTATTTTCAATGAAAAATTTTTCAATCCCTAGAAGGGGAGGCACCGACCTCCAGAGAAAAAGCAACCCCCACCACAGGGTAAACTTTGAAATAGATGGTAAGTAGAATCTAAATATAAATTTTCATACGAATCGGTGCTGTATGGCAGGGATGTTACGGAGCTTCGACTCCGACTCCGTTAAGTCGGAACTTCCGATTATTTTTACACCTTCGGTTCCGACTTCGGCTCCGAAACTTTTGAATCGGAGGTTTTAATCGGAGGTCGAAGCATAACAAATAGCATAGCAGCCTGCCAGGGTTGCCATCTTAGCGGTTTTGTCGCTAAATCTAGAGTGTTTAGGTTGGTTCAATGCGACATTTCCACTTATTATTTCAACTGCGAATTATTGTAAACGCTATAAGGTAAATTCCTTATTATAGTCGTTCCGAAAATAAAAGGTACTCATGCGCACTAGAAAAAATTTAATAAGGGAACCATAATAAAATACTGCTTTCCCTTATATACGACTAGATACCGTAAGTACTTAAGGTTTTCTTATTTCCCTAATTCACCAAACCTAACCTAGTAACCTCCCAAAAAATGTTTCTCAACTCAAGTAATCCGTCTGTATTTTCGGTTTGAATTTTGTTTTGGATCGGTTTAGTGCTGCAATTGTCTGTTTTTTTAAAAATAAATGTTCAAGTTTGAATTATGAAATATGAGTGGGCCTGGTCAAGAATGCAGCATAATAAACAGATTAAGGTTTACTTATAATGATGATTTGGCCCTATTAAGAGAGTTTGTAGGACAAACTCCCCTATCAAATCCCGAAGGATGGGAGATGATAAGGCCAAATATTCAAATTTCGACTGGTAATGCCTTCTCAAGCAACACCGGCCCCACCTTCTAAAATTACGGCTTCCAAAATATTTTCCATACTGTTCTAAACCGCTATCAAAATTACAATTAAATATCATTGAAATTTGAACTTTTTTTTAACAACAAAAGACAAGACACAAGTGAAAGTAAATTTTTTTTAGGTTATAAATGAAACTATCGCTGTCCTAAGAACTGTCAATTTAAGGAGTGATTCCAATAACTCAATTTCTACCCTAACATTTAAGGTTTTGCTTTATTTAAATAAGGCTTAACTTTATTAAGGCATTACCTTAAAGGACGGTTTTCAATAATTCCCTATTTTGCTCACATGAATTTGTGACAACGGTTATGAATAATCGAGACGAAGAGATAAGCAGAGGAAAGAATGACAGATGACAGGGTTTGTTTTCATCATTTGTGGACTTTTGTCACAGATTAGACAAGTTGTCTAATCTGTGCTTTTGTGGTCTAATCATAAAATTCATTTACCAGTTTATAACCTAGCCTAGGATATGCATGCCACTACTTCACTACTAGCTAGTACCTGTGTGGTGTGCTCTAGCACTAGACAGATAAGGGGAAATAGATGTTTAGAGGATTTTAAATTTAATTAGTAAATTGTGATAAAAGTAAGTTGTTTCTCTTCTTTATTGGGTGTATAGCTCAGATCAATAAGGAACCTTATTGATCTGAGGGGTGTATAGTTTTGTCATATCTTCACCTCTAGAATTTTAGTGCCTCAACAATATACACAGAAATACAGAGCAGAGTGGGAAAAAGTTCCAATATTTCGAGGATGGCTGTAACCCTGTGCTAGAAATATGAGTTGTCATGGTTAATGTGTGGTGCGAGTGGTGCGACCAAAGAAATACTTCAAATAAGTCTGAAAAATATATTTTGTTAATTATCAATGGTTCCTATTGTGATGTTATGAGAATTCATATTCATTTTGTTTGATGTTTTAACAATATTTTCATTCTAAATAAAAAAAAAATTCTACGATTTTTTATCTGATGTTATAAAATAAACTGCCTGAAAATAAGGAAAAATTATCAAAAATGTCGCTAAATCACGAAAAAAAGTCTCTAAATTTTAAAAAATTTCGCCTGCGCCGCGCTTTTTGCCCGCTTCGCTCGCTAGCGACTTTTAGCGGTTTTTTTTTGTAATTTTTTGCGACATTTTATGCCCAGCAGCTGGCAACACTGCAGCCTGCGTCGACCGACCGCTACGCACGCACATTCATAGTCGCTCTATCATCGATTGTTTTTTCACGTGTTGTTAGTTTGTAACGCACATGACATGTTTATACGCTACAGTCACTTGTTTTGTATTTTGCGGCTTAGTATCAATAAAAGTAATCTGTTTTTAATAAAAAAATCTCTCTCCTGCCACCACTTTTGGCCCTGCCTCCGACTCCGACTCCGGTTCCGACTCCGATAGATCAAATTTAAAAACTCCGACTCCGACTTCGGTTCCGATAAAACTACCTCCGTTACATCCCTGCTGTATGGGATAAATACACAGCTTATACTTTTTTTACCGTCATCGACTGGACTAATACTCATTATTTTGAGATAATATCAGATTAAATGTTTTGGTTTCTTCCATTCACTCAGATTCATTGTTTTCGAATTAGGGCTATTTTCAAGTATTATGGTATTAGTGTGCGTAGGTTTTCTATAAATGTTAAAACTGAGGAAATTATTTATATAAGTTATCTCTAGGACCTCTAGAAATTCGTGAATTTCATTAATTGATGAAATTAGTTGATAAACGTTGAAAAATAAATTTGATTTCGATGATGACAATTAGAACTATTTTCGAAGTATTACTAGCACTCGATTTCCTTAATTGTTCGAATTATCATTATGAAGACACCTTCCGTTAAATAAAGTTAATGAATTTTATAATAACAGAAGCCTAACAGAAGCTATTTCATTAAATATAAACACGATTTTTCAATTAAACGACATCATATTGATTGACTATAAATATCAGATATCTTTGAATAATATAACGCTACAGAAAAGTTGCGAACGGTCCGACTATATTTTTTTCAACTTGGTGAGTACCTACTTGTCTCAATATTTTCAAATTTTTGTTCTCAATACGTGAGAAGAGTTTGTGTTTGGGGTTATTCATTTATAAACCTAGTGATGGACTTAAGGCCGGGAGGTAGCGTTGCAAATACAAAAGTCATAGTAAGCCGGCTGATATTGATATCGATAGTTAATCTTATATGATTATGAGAAAACGACCGTCAGCTGCCCTAGTGCAGTCATTGAAGCTTTTTAGCTCAGAAATTTTTTATTATGAACCGATTTACATGAAATTTTGGAATTAGGCTTATATTACCCTTAGCTTCATAAGTGATACTGACCCGATTTCTGTTTTCACCCTGGGGGTGGTGGCCACCCCTTTTCGGTGGTGGAATTTTTTTAAAAAATAACCTCGGATATCGATAAAAAACCTAATTTTAAGTAAAAAATAATTCATAAAGTTTTTTCAGAAACCCAATACTTTTTAAGTTATTGGCAATTGAAAATTCGGAATGTTCCCACGATTTTCAATGTTTTTTTGCAAATATCTCCAAAAATATGCATTTTAACGATAATATTATAATGAACAAAATTGTAGCAGGTAAAAAAATAAACAAATTATTTTTCATAGAGTATTCTAAGTGCAATATTAAGCGAGATATTGAAGATCAAAGCCGTTTTTTATTTTGTCTGAAATTTAATCGACGTATTCAATGCCTTCTAGCGGAGAGCAAAGAAATAGTATACATGCTAATGAGAAAGGATTTTATAGTGCTTGAAATAAGCTTTGAAATGAGCACTGCTAAAAATCTTTTGCACCTAAAATAAGTGAGCTATAATAAAAAAAAGAAGAACATCTAATGGTTTTTTCAAATTAATGGGTTTCATTAGTGCCATTTTCACTAAAACTAAAATTAATCGTATTGCGTCTAGAATAAACTCTAATGTGAAGAGTTTGATGGACTCTAGCAGTTTGTCTGCTTTGGAACACACATTTTTCGAAAGAATCACGATTTTAAGAAGAAAAAAAAAACCACCTTCTTTTCATAATATCTCAAAAATAATGAGAGATACGTAAAAAAGTGTAATGATGAAAAATTAAGTTTTTTTTTTGACAAAAACTTCGTTTTTTTCCCTGTCACACGAAAATTGACGGAGATATGATTGTTTAAAGAGCGCGCGGTAGCGCAATCACAGTCTCTCTCGATCCCTTTGACCCTTCACCGTTTCAAAATAAAAGGCTTTTCACTTCATATCGTAAAAAAAGTTGTAGCTCTTTTAATTATTTAAAAAATAGTTTTTTATAAGTTGTGATAGCTTCGAAATTGAAGGAGTTATGGCCCAAAAACTAATCGTATTTTTTTCTAATTAGTAAACTAAACATTTCGGAATTTTTGGAGCAAAGTGAAAGTACACAGTAATATAGACCCAAAACTATTGTTTTAGATATATATATATATATATATATATATATATATATATATATATATATATATATATATATATATATATATATATATATATATATATATATATATAAATATTATATATATATATATATATATAATATATATATATATATATATATATATATATATATATATATATATATATATATATATAAATATATATATATATATAAATAAATATAGATATATATATATATATATATATATATATATGCAAATATGGCATATATATTTTGGGAAAATAGGCATGAATACATACCAACGTTCATATATGTATATATAACACAAAAAACAAAAACTTTATACAATTTCTAATCGAGGGGTTGTTTCTAAGGTTTTGTGAATTTTTTTAATTTAGGGCTTGTTTTTAAGGTTAGAAATATGATAATTAAGATAGAGAACCTAAAATAACATTTACTCTATATTTGACTCTTTTTATGTCATACCTAATTATTTTTTTGTGAATTTTTTCAATATATATGTATATATATATATATATATATATATATATATATATATATATATATATATATATATATATATATATATATATATATATATATATATATATATATATATATATTGTTGAATGTCGGGTTTCATGAAATGAAATTACCGAAATTCTGTGTTAAGTTCTGATTTATTTAAAGCACAATGTTCATGTTACGATGGTCGGAGCAATTCTGTCCTTCCTCGAATTTACAAAAATAGAGAGGAGAATGAAACAATTTCTCCTACTTGACTTAAATATCTTAAAAAAGTAACGAATGTGAGAGAGATAGGGCGGTTTGGCTCGAAATAACCACGGGTCGAGTACCTGCTACCCTTATTCTCGGAAATCTGTTGAATGACGAAAGGCAGAGTAGCGAAGATTGACAATCTGAACAGAGTAAAAAATGCAAACAATCCTGAAATAACAAATTATCACATCTCAATTGGTCTAAACGTAGACAGATCTTAACCTAGGTATACGTACAAAAATAAAAGCCCAAACATTCCGCCAGCCATGAAAGACTATCTTTCAACTACCTCTCAATTACATCAAAGCTATATACAAATTATAGTACAAAATGAATGAAATACTATTATTTACAATATGTTAAAACAAATGACTAGATGCAGATATGAAAATAGATGCATGCATGTGATGAGAATAAAATCATACATTCCTAAGAATTAAACCTAAATTTAGTGTCTCTGAAATTTAATGTTATCACTAGGGTATCTATTATCCACTTCACTTAATTAGTCCCGTTGCTATTGTTATTGCCTTCAAATGGCAACATGCAGATTTTTGCCACTGGTCGTTTCAAAATTTCCTTTGATACTCGAACAGAAACGACTCGTGTAACTCCATCCTTTCCAGGGTGTACATCCACAATACGGCCAAGTGGCCACTGCAGGGGAAGTGCGTTATCATCTTTAATTAGTACCATAGCGCCTGGTTCGATATTGGATGTCTGCTTATTCCATTTTTGGCGACCTTGTAATTGAGGCAAATATTCAATGTGCCATCTTCGCCAAAAGTGTTGAACCATTTGTTGGATTAGATGAAATCTGCTAAGGCAATTGGTCTTGACGTTTTGCAGATCTTCTTGTGGTATTGCAGTTAATGAATCTCCAATTAGGAAGTGACCGGGGGTTAAAGGAGTCAGATCGTTAGGATCATTGGACAATGGAGAGAGGGGTCTTGAATTAAGACATGCTTTGATTTGTGTCAATACGGTATACAATTCTTCGAAGGTTAATTTTGTTTCCCCCAATAACGCGCCTTAAATGATATTTTGCTGATTTAACAGCACTCTCCCAAAGTCCGCCAAAGTGCGGTGCATGGGGTGTTATAAAATGCCAAGTTATTTGTTGTGCTGTGCAAAACTGAGAAACCTCGTTTTTGAATGAGTGATTTAAAAAGATGCGTATTTCGTTCTTTGCTCCAACAAAGTTCAATCCGTTATCTGAGAAAATGGTTTTGCAAATACCGCGGCGAGAAATAAACCGTTTGAAACAATTCAAGAAGGCGTCAGTCGAAAGGTCAACAGCTAATTCAATATGTACAACCTTCGTAACGAAACAAACAAAAATGCATATATATGCCTTGATGGGTACACGTGAGCGATTTCTTTCTTTAATGATAATAGGCCCAGCATAGTCTACACCGCAGGTGAAAAAGGGCCTTGCAGGTATTAAACGCGTCGACGGTATATTGCCCATTGAGTGTGACACTTCAGTAGGTCGAACCTTGAAACAAGTTATGCATTCTCTAAGTATTTTCTTAATTATATTTTTTCCTGCAAGAAGTCAAAATTTTTTACGTAACGACGCTAGTACCGATTGACAGCCAGAGTGCAATAGTCTCTTATGTTCGTATCGAATTAACATATGAGTTAATTCGTGATTTGAAGCGAGTATAATTCGATGTTTCGATGATTCAATCTATTGCCCTTCAAAAGATTTTTACCTTCCTTGAGAATCCTTATTTCTCTCGAAAATGAATTAAGCTGCGCGAGTTTCAAAATGCGATACAATGAGCGTTTAAGTTCTTCAGTGGTTAAAGGCTTTATTGGATTAATTTTCCCCCTAGAATTTACACGCAATCGTCGGGTTCAGGTAGAGATTCGGCAATTCTCTACAAATCTAAGAATATACGCTACTGTTCTAGTCAAACGAGTGAATGATGAAAACCGCTTAAATATGCTGTTGCATCGTGTTGATTCCTCAACGGTGTGTTCTGAATCAAGTTCCATGTTCAGAGTCTTTGTAATGAAAGTAGAAGTCCTCTGTTCGGGCGCCTCTTCGATTTTATTTTCGCGAAAAATTGGCCAATCAATTTTTGTTTTTGAGAGCCAGTCCGGTCCATGCCACCATAAGTTAGATTCTCGGAGCTCATCCGCACTTGTTCCTCGTGAAATGGATTTTGCGAGGAAACCACATGATTCCAATTGTCGTTAGTAAGCTCCTGGATTTCGGCTATTCTGTTGGCTACGAATGTTTTTCACTCATGCGATGGTGCTCTAATCCAAGCCAAAACAATCATCGAATCGGACCAATAGTACCAATTATCCTGAGAGATGTTCCATGCACTTTGCACCTTACTTGCGAGTTGAGCGAGCAATAAGGCACCAAGTAGTTCCAATCTTGGGATGGTCATTGCTCTCAAGGGAGCGATTCTAGATTTAGCACATAATAGTCGAGAGATTCTTGTGCCATCTCTGTCCATCGAACAAACGTATATAGAAGCGCCGTAAGCTACTTCAGAGGCATTGCAAGATCCGTGATACTCAAGCTTTGATTCCGGTTGTGCAATGACGCATCGATCAGCGCTCAAGTTACTTATATTCAGGATTTCTCTGTGAATTTTTCCCCAAGCCGAGTGTATATCTTGAGGTAACGACTCATCCCAGTCAATATTTAGAGCCCATAACCTTTGCATTATGGTTTTGGCAGGTACGATTGCAGGACCGACAAGACCGAGGGGATCAAAAATTTGTGCGATGATTGAGGTAACCACACGTTTCGTTGTTTTTCGATGATCATCGTTACGTACTTGATACCGGAAGGAATCAGTACGCGGATCCCAAATGAGTCCTAAGGTTTTCGGGTCTTTGTCGCCATAAATGCAAATACTGTCGCTAGAAATATTTGAGTCATCATTGATTACTCGTGGATCATTTGATGACCACTTATGCAGGGAAAATCCATATTCCAGCTTCAATTGTTTGGCTTCGTTTATTGAATCTACTCCAGCGAGCAAATCATCAACATAAAAGTTCTGCATGAGTGCGCGGCTAACGTGAGGAAAGGTTTTCTCACATTTCTGAGCGATGTAATTTAAACAGTTATTCGCGAGATCTGGTGCTGATCCGGTGCCATAACTAACCGTTGCAAGAGCCATGATTCTCAGGGGTTTCGATGGATCGTCTCGCCAATAAACTAATTGCATGACTTGCTGTTCTTTCTCCACCAAAATTTGTCCATACATTTTTTTGAGGTCGGCTGATACGAGAATTGGATACTTCCGAGATGATAATATGATCGAGAATATATCTCGTTGATCTGGCGGTCGAATATGCTGTACATCATTTAAAGACAAACCGGTTGTGGTTTTCGCTGAACCATTGAATACTACGCGTAATTTAGTAGTTGTACTGTCCTGTTTGAATACCGCGTGATGAGGAATGAAATAGTGAGGTTTGGAATAATCTACACTATTAATTTCGACCATGTGTCCTAAATCCTCATATTCTCTCATAAATGCGGCATATTGATGCCTAAGTTTTAAACTTTTAGAAAGTTTCCTTTCCAACGATAAGAACTGTCTAAACGCGAGATCTCGTGACTCACCTAACTGAGATAATTCATTAACTTTGAACGGAATGGACACAATGAAACGCCCTGTATCATCACGTCTAACCGTCTCCTTAAAATGTTTCTTAGCATAATCATCGTTGAAACCTAGTGTGCTAGATTGCACGTGACAGTTTTCTATCTTCCAAGATTTCTCTAGCTGTACACTAAGTTCCCGATTGTTCAATTTCTGATCACGAATAAGATTACATTTAACTATTTCACCTTGTACTGGAGGTAACACAATATTACCAGCGACAATCCATCCAAAACGGTTTTTTGGAAGATTGGTTGTTCAGTGCCCAATTTGATTTGACCTACGCATAGTAATTCATAAAATAAGGATGCACCTATGAGTAAATCAACCGGTCGCGATCGGAAGAATTCAGGATCAGCAAGCTGAATTCCATTTGGAATTTTAACAGTCGTAGATCGTATTCGAGGGGATGGCATCTGTTCGTCTATGCTATCGACGAATAAACAGCTGATTATCTTCGAAAACGACGTAATACACGATTGTACCTTCATAGTGACCTTACTATGAATGGTTTGATTTGATTGTGATATTCCAGATAGGATTGTATTTCCTTTAATTCTTGACAAGCCTAATTTATCGTAAAATAACGAAGTTATTAAATGAGGTTGCGAGCAAGAATCTAAAAGTGCACGGCACTCGTGTATATTTCCATGATTGTCATGCACATACACAATCGCGGTTCCTAACATTGTATATTCTGACTGATTAGAGGAACGTACATTGAAATTTTTGATTTGTTCTCCAGAGTTACTGGACGAAGATGCTATACTAGAACTCGAAACATTTGTATCTTGCAACCGGCGTACCTCTAAATGCAGTAGAGTATTATGGTTGCGTCCACATTTCTTACACGGTCCCGATTCACAATTTGCATTACGGTGCCCGGTAGATAAACAATTGAAGCAAATTTTCAATTCTCGCGCCCTTTCTTACCGCGATGAAGGAGAGAGATTTTTAAATTCTTCACATGCGTACAATGCATGATCCCCGCTACACGATGGACAAATTTTTGTTCTAATAGCATAAGACTTTACATTGCCTTTGAATTTATTGATATTTGTGATTGTTCCATTTGCTGTGACCGTTGCCGAAGACTTACAATTTGTTTTCTCTAAGAACTTGCAATGTTTCTCGAGAAACTCGAACATTTGTTCGACCGTTGTTTTACCTGACTTCGCCGGAAGTTCCTTCTCCCACTCATTCTTTATATTTGAATTGAGCTTAGATGTTAACAAATAAACAATTAAACTATCCCATTTATCTGTTGGTTCTTTGAGTGATTTTAGAGCGGCTAAGTGATTATCAAATGTATCCAATAATTGTCTTAAATCGTCCGGCGTGCTTTTACTCAATGCTGAGGCAATGTCTTCATACCGATCTATTATCTTTTTCCAAGCAGCTTGATAATTATTGTCAGAAACACCAAGAGAAGCTCTTACACGAGCGGCTTTACCTACTAAAGCTTCGTTCAAAAATGAAAATTTTTGAATGTTACTTAATTTTGAATTATTGTCAATCATCGAATTGAATGTATCGCGAAATTTAACCCAATTACAGTATTCACCATTAAATTTCGGAATGTTCAACTTAGGTAAGTAATCACCTACATTCGAATCGTCCGTGTAGTTTTCAACGTTGCTATTTACGCGTGCTGTTGCCTGCAATCTTAGTATATTTAAAGATTCATTTGTACAAGGTGCACTTTCGATTATTGATCTTGCTTTTCCGATAGTTGCAAAATACATTTCCTCAAATTCATCGCGCTCATTTTCTTGTTCAGATATCTCATCGGCGTTTTCGCACAACATTTCAATTTGAACTTGGATCTCATCATAATTCGCGAGAAGAGTTTATTTATTTTCTACGTTGACCTTCAAAGATGCTAAATCTGAAGAAAGGTTGCCAGAATCTAACTGATTTGAAAAACGAGTAAGCTTTCTCTTGATAACAGTTCGAGCCTTTTCAAATTATCCATTGTTAATTGTATTGACACAAATCACGCAAAGGTAAAAGATGGATATGAAGGAATTGGAGACTCACCGATATTATTGTAGTAGTTGAATTTTCTTGGCTGGATGCCCTTCCAAAGTCCAAAGCTTCCTTTTGCTCGACAAAAGATGAAGTGAAGATTTCAGAATTGAAGTTCAGCAGTAACTTCAATGTTCGATTCGAAAGATAACGAAGTCCGTCAAATACAGTTGTTACAGATGCTTCGTAATTCACTTCGATTATTACAAAAAATTGCTCCTTATAAATGCAATTCCGTTCACTTATATGAATGGCACACAATGTTCAACTTATGATTTTTTCACTCAAGTTCTGAGTGAATCACAAAATTCACAATGAAAAAGTTCTGATATGAGATTGATTTGCAATGTTATGCAAATCAAAAAGTACATACACTTCACGTCACTAAGTTACTATCCGGCTCGAAGGACCATATGTTGAATGTCGGGTTTCATGAAATGAAATTACCGAAATTCTGTGTTAAGTTCTGATTTATTTGAAGCACAATGTTCATGATACGATGGTCGGAGCAATTCTGTCCTTCCTCGAATTTACAAAAATAGAGAGGAGAATGAAACAATTTCTCCTACTTGACTTAAATATCTTAAAAAACTAACGAATGTGAGAGAGATAGGGCGGTTTGGCTCGAAATAACCACGGGTCGAGTACCTGCTGCCCTTATTCTCGGAAATCTGTTGAATGACGAAAGGCAGAGTAGCGAAGATTGACAATCTGAACAGAGTAAAAAATGCAAACAATCCTGAAGTAACAAATTATCACATCTCAATTGGTCTAAACGTAGACAGATCTTAACCTAGGGATACGTACAAAAATAAAAGCCCAAACATATATATATATATATATATATATATATATATATATATATATATATATATATATATATATATATATATATATATATATATATATAGTATAAAATTGATATGGTTTATTTATTTGCAATATTAATATAGAAATATATGGTATAATATGAAAATAGAATTGATCAAGGAAAGGAAAAACTTCAATAAACTCAAACAGATATTAGTAAATGATAGATGATTATAAAAACATATGTACCTATACCTAATCAATGATATAAGATTTGAACATATGAAACGAAATAAGTATGAAAAGGTTTAATTAATGTAATGATACTATTGAAATTTCAATTAATGTGAATTTGAATATATAAAACTGATTAACAAGGAAGATTATATAAATGGATTAATTACAAATGTTCAAGATCAACTTTTAAAATCGACAATATATGAGAAATCCTTATAGAATGTCAAAAACATAAAATGTCATCAATCGTTGGAAAGAGATATCAAGTAATTCAATAGAAATTCATTAAATATGAAATATATATGAAAATACAAGTAATAGAACTTTTGAAAAGATTAATAGAATAGATTATTTCAAGATAACAGACTTAATTTATGTAGAATACATATAATTCTGGAAATTCTATATATCGTAGAATCGACTAATTTGAATATCAGATAATAATTTAATTTCAAGTCATTGAAGATAGTTAATCATATATAAACGTATTAGAAGAATTTAATTAATTGTTTCAAATAGAAAATTGTTTTAGAATAATATAATAAAGGAGAATTTCAAGTTAGAATATAAAATTATTCACATAGATATGTCAAATTTTTCAAGAATAAATAATAACTTAACTAATGGATAGAATATTAAAATTTTTAGTACAAAATGATCAGAATATTATGTAGCTGAGATTAACTAAATTATTTAAGTCCAGAAATATGTTTTTATTTCATATTTATTAAAAAACCAAACAAATGTCATTAAATTTTTTTAAATAATCAAGTTGAAATAGTGAGTTTGGAAAATTTTAAATTATTATAAAGAAACTTTTATTATTGAAAAAATCAATTTTCAAAATTATTGTATATTCAATTAAATTGAATTATATAAAAATATTTACAGTACCTACCTGTTATTATAATATTTAAAATATGATTAAAAATCACAAAAAGGAAACCAGAATATTCCAGAATAATGCTACCAGGCGATGTGATTTTGGAAAATAAAAGAGTTTATATAAGGATGTGCATCACATTTCCAGTTGAGTTCCTAAAGTAGATTCGAAGAAGAGTCATTGTTAGTTGATATCTCATTTTCATTTGTTTGAAATTCTCCATGTTGTAAAGGAGAAAAATATTACGTGAAGCTGAAAGTTATAAAATTGTGATAAATCATCGAAATTAATAATATTTGAAATAAATAATACCTGTTAGTGACGAAAAGTTTCGATTAAGTGGAAAAATTGTGCATTTTGTTAAGAATTTCTAATACAATAGAAATTTAGTGAGGTTAGAAAGGAATACCAGAATCCAGAGAGAGTTGCAGAAGGAATAGCAGAGAGTCACAAAAAGAAGATGAAAGAAGAGTAAAGAATTTATTAGACCAGTATTGAAGATTGAATAACCATAAGTGAATTCGAAAATCGTGAGTTTTTATAACAATTTATATTGGCCAATTAGACTATATATGATATATTTGCAAATATAATGAAAGGGGGATAAAATAAAAGGAACCATTATAAAATTTAGTGATTGTTATTGTTATTGTTGAAATTAAAATAATTTGTATGTTGATAAATGAGTGAACAAATTTGTTAAATTTTTAAATATTTGAATTTATTGAAGTTTTAATAGAAAGTCAAAATATTATAAAAGAAATAGTCAATTTCAGAAAAGAAAACCTTCCCTGAGAATTAAATTAGAGTCAAATCAAATTAAAATAAATAAATATCAGATTTAAAAATTTTTTAAAGGCGCTCAACATAATTTATTTATATATAAAATAAATATACCAGATAATATCAATTGAAATTTAAACTCATAAAAATAAATAAATAAACTCAAATAGAGGCAAATCATAGTAATATATATATATATATATATATATATATATATATATATATAAATATATATATATATATATATATATATATATAAATATACATATATATATATATATATATATATATATATATATATATATATATATATATATATATATATAATATATATATATATAATATATATATATATATATATATATATATATATATATATATATATATATATATATATATAAAATATATATATATATATATATATATATATATATATATATATATATATATATATATATATATATATATATATATATATATATATATATATAAACATGGAATAGCAACAACAAGCAGAATCCCTTGCTTCGGAAGACAATCACACATTTGTGGTACATTGTTCGAACTCTCCGGTTTGGGAGATTTGGTCAAACTCTGACCACAGAGGCGATTAATGCTATTCGTGAGATCCCGGACCGTGGAAATAAACTACAAAGTAGAAATTTATCGCGGGGAAATAGTATATAAAACAAGCAAAATTATCGGTCTAGCCCGCATATGTCGAAGATTCTGCTGGTTGTTGCTATTCCATTTCCAGGTTTTCCATCGCATACGTGGCTACGCCGTTCTGATGAGGACCAAAGAGTCCGAAACACGTGTCATCGGCTGCTTCGACATATGCGGGCTAGACCGTTAATTTTGCTGGTTTTATATATATATATATATATATATATATATATATATATATATATATATATATATATATATATATATATATATATATATATATATATATATATATATATATATATATATATATATATATTTATACAGGGTGTTTCAAAAGTAAGGTGAAATATTTGACGAGGTGCATCCACATGAAAAAATAATGATAGTTTGCCATATAAACTATGGTCCGAAAACGATTCCTCTTCGAATTGCAGGGTGTTAAAGTTTAAAGTTATTTTTTTGTCATTTTCACATCACTTTAAATATTTTCATGAAATTTGTATAAATATACACTTTCAACATTTAATTTAACTTATTACTAGATTTGTTTTAATTATCTCACCTTGTTATTAATTATTGTTAGTACATTAATAAACATTCAATTATAGCCATATGAACATACAGAGAAATTTCTCTGATTTTTTTTTCGCAAAAACTATGCATTCTACGAAATAAAATTGAAAAAATAAAATTTACTCTTAATTTAATAGGGTTTTAAAAAAAAATCATTTTCAGAAAAAGGAGTGGCGTACAATTTTTGTCTTAAGAATATTTAGTCCAAATTCAATACGGACGCCATTAGCGGAAATAAAAATAATATTTTCAAACCAAAAAATGCTACTTAATTTATACAAGCCGTACACCAAATTTCATGAAAATATTCGAATTGGCATGAAAATATAAAAGTATAAAAGGAAAAATTAATTTTTTATCAACACCCTATATTTCGGAGAGGAATCGTTTTCAGACCATAGTTTATATGGCAAACTACAATTATTTTTTCATAAAGATACACCTTCTTAAATATTTTATCTCCTTAAATATAAAATGAGAAATGAAGGCAATTTTGTCTACTTTAATTTTGTATAGAGTAGTTTTGTCACAATATTACTTCTTTTTTGAGTTATAGGCCGAAAACTGAAGAAAAAAAACGAAAATCCGGTCAAAAAGTGCCCAAGAAACAAAGTTACAGGCAAAATTTTTGCCAGCAAACTCCAAATTCGTGTTCAGCTACCCCAAAAACATAGAGGATGGGAAAATCAAAACTCTAGCAAAACTTGTTTCTGAAAATCCTAATATGCCTAGCCTATATTTATTTTTACCACTTTGGCAACCTTCCACAGCCATACCCACCGCGGGTGCGTCGGCTGACGCTTACTTGTTAGTCATTCTAGATCTATTGAAAATGATGGAAACTGATAGGCGTAAAAAAAAACCTAAAATGCAACGTTACATCCCGGACCATTAGTGTCACCTACTCGACTAATAGAGTGGCCTCCTACTGATTTGATTGCAGACGGTGTCAAGACAGAGTTATAATCCGTTTATAATCAAGATGCCTATATCGCTAAGTTTTATTGTGTTTCTGGCTGAGGGGCGCCTTCCCTAAATTGATCCGTAGGTAAAAATATATCGAATGCAAATATCTTTCGCATTTTTAGGTATATTTTTTTCAGTCGGTTTAATTTTTTTCAAAGTTTGTTTATTTTTCGATTTTTAGTGTTGACATACGTACGAAGTGGGTATGTCATCAAAAAACTACTATAATATAATCAAAATGCCGTGTCATATAGTAGAACTTCAAGTTCACATAGATGTGGTCGCTTATGTTAGCGTTTTTCAATCTTTCAGGATTCGCGGCCCACTCTTCAATCTTAATTTTCATCGTGCATACGATAAAATGTACACAATAATAATTTGTTCTGCGTTTTTCGGCTCTGAACCTGCACTACTACTCTTAATTTTGAACCTTACCAATTACATGTTACGGGTGGATTAGGGATTCATTTGATAAGATTCCCGAAGGATTCTCAATTGCCGAGGAAGAATCCTTCATAAACTTCACTATAAGTGGCGAAATCAAACGATTATTTAGTAATAATCAGTCTTTGAATTTCAGGAATTTCACCTTTTATTACCATTTTTAATATCCTTCCTTCGTGTACATAATCATTTCAAAATTTCCTCTCTACAAATTCCAATTTTGGTGGGGGCCCCTTGAGTGGTGGTGCCCCCACCACTCAAGGGGCCCCTGCCAAAATTGGAATTTGTAGGCTGTAGCCTACTCCTGCCTATTGGAAAACCGACTCTGCAATACAGTAGTTCTAGACCATTTGGACATGATTCGATTTAATTTGCACATCAAACAATGTCTATGTGATTTTTTCGAACTGAAATGAGAACGGAGATTAAACACATATGTGTGGCCATCTCGTCAGTTCAAGCTTGTCCGTTTCAGTTTTCCATCAGTTTTTGCTTCTTACACAGAGGGTGAATTGACAGCTCGACTGAAACGTAGATGGAAATGAGAACTTAAATTTTATTGATTATAAACTCACTGACAGGTTTGAGAAATTGGAAAACCGAAAAATGCTATCTGTTTCTTCACAAAGTACAATGGTGCTTTTACTTATAACGGTGGTATCTTTATTCACTTTATGGCTGGTTTCATTTTATTGGAACCGAAGAAAGCTGTACAGGCTGGCCGCTAAGTTACCTGGACCCCCTGGCTGGCCAATTATAGGAAATGCCCTGGATTTCGTTGGAGGAACTACAGATAGTAAGTATTATAAACAAATTCAGAGTCTCTCATTACCAAGAGTTTCATTTTGTAAAACGACATCTAACCTTAGAGTTTCCTTCCATTCTAGCAAGGGTAAATTATGTACAAGTTTATTTACATATTATATAAATATTAATAAATATTCTTTCACTTGAGTTATTGAACTCATTTAATATAAAATCTATATCATAAATTAGTGAAACCACTACAAAATATCCCAGTCTAACATTCAATTATCAAGAAAAATCTTTCGACAACCGTCATACAAAACATATTATGAAATGTTTTTCCTCCACAAAAAAATAAAAAATCAGTGTGTTGGTGTTGGAACTCATACACCCAAAAATCAGTGTGTTGGTGTTGGAACTCATACACCCATATTCGCTTACCTATTAATTAGCATAATTCGGAGGTGAAGTAATTTATATTTATAACTTCATAAAGCAACAAAAAACTAACTTTTCACAGGTTAAAATAAAATTTAATGAGTAAACGCGTTTCGTCATAACATTGACTTCATCTCGTACTTAATTATGGTATCACAAAACAATCTATTTATACGAAAAATTGAACACAGGGGGGGCTCTTAGAGAAACCAAATAAAAATAAGCAATTCATTCAGAGCTATTGGTAGGTACATTGAACAGATTAAGAAGAGGAGAAGGGTTTACCCCTAGTTAATTAATGACCAGATTGAAGTCAACCCTTCTCCTCTTCTTAATCTGTTCAATATACCTACCAATAGCTCTAAATGAATTGCTTATTGTTATTTAGTTTTTCTAGGAACCCCTCAGTTATATTCTATTTTCGTATAAATAGATTGTTTTGTGATACCATAATTTAGTACGAGATGAAGTCAATGTTATGACGAAACGCGTTTACTCATTTAATTTTATTTTTACCTGTGAAAAGTTAGTTTTTTGTTTCTTTATGAAGTTATGAATATGAACTTTCACCAAGTAAATGCCAATTCAATAATTTGTATTTATTAATATCTTTAGGAGAGGTGTAAGGTAAAATAAGGTCGAAATTTGTAAGAAGGTAGATTCGTATGTTATCTCAGATGGGATTGGTTTTTGCTCAGGGGGTTGAGCCACAGGGAAGGAAATGAATCGTGTTTTCAAGATAGAGGGGGCAATACGGTTGAAAGATGGTAGGTAGGTAGTTTTTTATGTCTTCTTGGATTGGATCAGTTTTATTACGAATCGGATAGGGAGTTAAGCCACAGTGGAGCAAATAAATCTTAAAACACGATGAAGTTCGCAATGTTGAAGCAATGGGGTTGAAAGTTGGTAATCTCAATAGAAAGAAAACTGGTTTGAATTTGGAAAAATACTCAATATACGTACCAAACTTCGACCCTCTAACTCAATCAGCAGAAGTTGTGGAGTTCAAGAATTTTTCAAAAACCACGAAAACAGGAATATTCACGTAAAAATGGCGGCGGTTGGAAAAAATCAACGAAATTTTGATAGTTTCGTCCTACAAATAAAAAAATTAAAAATTTTTCCAGATAACAAAAAAGGTTGGAAATCTACAACAGCTGCTGAAGAATAAATCGGCGAATAATCAAGGAATGAGTTTGATATAGCTAATAAAATTCAAAATAGATTAGAAAATAAAGATAATGATGTCCACATCAAAAATAGAAAACTCATCTATAACCTCAACTATAAAAAGTTGCAGGATTCAAAGAAACATCGATATTGAACACCTCAACTTCGTTAGCAAAAATGGTTTTAATTGTTGAACTTCTAATTTCAATTAAAAAATGATGCCTGCATGGAGAGTTGAAGTATGATTCACACAAATTGTTCAGTCTGAATCCAGTTGTAACTTGTTATCAATTTATTATTTGGATTTTGAAATATTCAAAGATAAACTTATGTTCTATTCAACTAGTACTTACTTATTTATTCCTTACTTTAAATGGGACATAAGGCAGTCGTAGAAAAAGTATAGTATGAAATTTGCACGAAAAGCCTATTTTGCACGAGCAGGGCTTGATTAACCATGTCCGCTCCCCTAGGCAACAACCATGTCCGGGCCTCAGGTCTTTTCAAGTTGATAAAGGGATGTAAGTAACTTCCAGAAGATCGACTCCAGGTGTCCTGTTACTTCAAAGTCTTATGTGATATTGCAACAACATGGGTATTTTGACTTGATTCTGCAGCTTCACCTTACCTGACTTGTTATCTTTATTTAAATGGTCTTAATGAATAGGTTATAGATAAGTGATGAATGATTATCCAAATTGCATGATATATTAGGAAAAAGAAATGAGACGGGACGCGATTATTTTCAATTTAATCTTGTTACGGCAATAAAATACAATAAACGAAGGTCACAAATTTAGTCCTTATTCCATTATTAAAACATCAAAATCTCTCCATATACAACTAAGTGAATTATGAACAGGGCCGGCCTAAGGCGAAAATTGCAAGTGTGCTAGACTCAAATTTTATGCCCCTGCCGGAAGGTCAGGGGGATATGGAATTTTTTGAAATTTAAGGTCCAAAAACACAGTTTTTGTGCACTTTTGCGCCTTGTAGAACATTAAATTTATGTATGACAATTTGATTCATTATTGATTGACTTGATATGTTCAGTAATCTTTCTTGTACTATAACCACTAGGTATTATGTCAAATAAACTAATGAAAGCTTAACTCTTCATTGTTCTTGTGAACATAAGAGAGTTGTTCTTTACAGTTTACTGAGAATAATTATTTTCCCCGCAGTAAGTTTGTGGATTTTTCCATATTGAATTATACCAACTGATAATGTGCAATTTCCAGCTAACCGAAAACTTAGGGTTTTTGTCCAACAAAAAATCTTCCACTTTTATCGTAATCTGAACCTGGGCCATCATCCAGAGATTCTAGATAATTGTATTTTCTTTCATGTAACAACCAGAGATACTATTAAAATAATAATAATAATAAATAATGTTTATTTGCACAACCAAAATAACAGTTTATCATAACATCAAGAATATGAAATAAAACTTGACTCTATAGCTAGGTGAAAACTGAAATATGCAATTATATAACCAGGAAAAACAGAGGTTCTATAAAAAAAAACCAGACTCTCAGAAGTCCACCTTACTTTTAGGAGAGCTGTTATACGTCAGGAAAATTCAAAAAATATAATAACTCATTACGTTCAAATCATTCAAGCAGAGTATTCATGTTAATTCTTCTTTTATTTCATGTTGTTTCTTTCAGTTTCACTGGTAAGTACTTAGTTTTGACAATTATACTCAAATTTCAACTTGATGTAGGTATAGGTTATCTACTGTTTAACAGAGATAATATTGTCTTCAATCGAAACACAATGAACCACTGGAAAATACGAAGTCCAAAAAAACACAAATTACGAAGCTAAACGTTCGAAAACTCAAAATGAAATGAACCAAAAAAAAAACCATTGCAAACAATGTGCTTAAACAATCCGTTAATGGCCCATGCTCTAGTACCGATATTAGCCGTTCCGGCGCTACGATCTTAATTTCAGACGCCAATTGGCTAGAAAAGCAAAGCTGGGGGAGGGGGGCAGGAAGAGCCACAACACTTTCCGCGTCCCGCCACGAGACGACTGTTCTACTGACCTTGGACCTTGGTCAAGGGCATCAGACTTACTTTATTTCAGAAATTATTGGGGTAGCCGGGTAGATTTTCGGTTTTACATTGAATTTTAACTGTAATAGTTTTAAGACAAAATTCCTTCTAGGTATAGTCGGCGGCAAATCATTGGAAGCTTGCGATTTTTAGCTGTGTGAATTAATTTTTCAATCCACAAACTGACAACGACGCTTGGCGAGGGGTGTAGAGGGGAGTGTACAGCTGTTTAGTGTCCAAGCTTCCAATGATATGCCGGCGAGTATAGTTTAAATATTTCTGCCCAATATTTAAATCAGTTTCTAAAAATTTTCCAAATTTATTATTTTTTTTAAACAAACATTGGTCAATTTAATGCCCCTCCAAAAGTCTTGGGTGTGCGGCTGCATACTCCGCACACCCCTTAGGCCGGCCCTGATTATGAAAGCAATCCACACCAGCAGCACAAGTCACATTTGCGTTTCTAAGCAGTCTAGGTAGGGGCGAATTTCTAATATACCTAATTCTATCTAGTAAATGAGACATGAAAACGATTCGATTGTCTCGTGAATCTCGCAGGAACGTGTTGTCGATTTTACTTAATAAATCAGGGCAGTTGATATAGCCCTGAATGATCTTAGACAAAAACAATACATCAACACGATTCATGCGAGCCCTCAGAGTGGGCAAGGCAAGCTTGGAACGCATCATAGTTGCCGAGAAACTTTTACGCCTACATCCTAGTCTGTGGGAGATGAATAAAAGAAACTTGTTTTGCGCTGATTCTAACTTTTTGCCGTCTTCAAATATATATGGTGACCAAATAACTGTACAGGTCTAACAAGAGTAGTAAAAATATACTTCAGTGTTGAAATATCAGAAAAATCAAATGAGTGTCTGTATATGAAGCTCAGAACTCTAAATGCCCTGCCAGTGATGATGTCTAAGTGTGGCTTTAAACTGAGATGGTTGTCATACATGATGCCTAGATCTTTGATTAACAGAATATTGCCAAGAGGAATGATATTTAGCAGGAAAACAGAATCAAAATTAGCATGGTTCCTAAACATCATCATATGCTTACATTTGGAGATATTCAGACTCAGTTCATTCTCCCGGCACCAATCTTGAAGGCGATTTTAATCCGATTGGAATTGAATGATGTCGTGAAAGCAACTAATCGAATGGCATACTGTAAGATCATCAGCAAAGAGGAAGAAATCACAAAAGTTGAAGGTTGAAGCAATATCGTTGACATACATTTAAAATAGAAGTGGCCCAAGTGACTATCCTGAGGAACCTCAGATGTAACAAGAATACTCATTGATTCAACCTCGCGAATTTTGACAACCTGAGACCTGCAGGCCATTATCGACAATGAATTCAAACGGTTCTGAGACATTGTTGAACAAAGACAGTTTATTAGTTCTACTACTCGATACTAGATGGTTCTGTATGTATGAAGTATTTCATCAATTGACAACATGCGTCGAAAGAAAGCAATAATATTGTTGAGGAATTTCATACAACGTTTCAAATAAAATTTTCATTGGATGAATTTTTTTTTCCTGTTGCGTGCACGGGCCTTTAGTCGATGAGGGGCCCCTAGGCAGTTGCCTAATCTGCCTAATTGTTAATAGGGCCCTGTGTACGAGAATGAAAGTTTACGACACGAGCCGTAGGTGAATGTCATGATGACAAATCATTTCGTGCTCGAAATTAATAGACTATTGCACTGTATCCAAAGTCAACAGTGAAGTGCTAAAGTGGTATATATATATAATATATATATATATATATATATATATATATATATATATATATATATATATATATATATATATATATATATATATATATATTTATATGTATAAATAAAGATATATAGATGTTTCATGTCACATATCGACATCTCCAGCGGCACCAATCAGACCAAATTAGTTTGAGTTTTTTAGCTGGAGCAAGAACGAAACATAAAAATTTATGTGAATTCAAACAATTTTTATTACAAAGAACATATCCAAAATTCAGCTTTTAATGATTATTTGGAGAGTATCTGGAGTTAAAAAACTGTTTTTTAAGTACCTTCGCACTTGCAAATCCGGTCCACATTGGGTTAGAGCAGGGGCTCCCAAACTCATTTTGTCTACTGCCCACTTTGAGAATAAATTATTTTTTAGCGCCCCCAATTTTCACCTACTTAAAAACCACTATAACTTCAAATTAAATTGATTATTTATTGTGAGCTATACTAGCGGACATTAAACATTCATTCTAAACAATACTTTAACTATAACCCGCAAGAGTTAACTTGAGACGTCTGAGCGCAGTAGGTTGTACACAACGGCGTTATAATATAGTATAATGAAAACTACCGTTCATCATAAGTTCATAAATAATTTTCCCGTGCTTGCATGACTTGTCACGCTCGTACGAAAAAATGAAATATAGGTACCATTTTACAGATCCAGTATCTCTTTTGAAATATAGAAGTGTTGGAGGCCTCGGTAGACCAGCGTTAAGGTGAACTGCCTTATACCGTTTGTAAACCGAGGATTGTGGGTTCGAGTCCCACCTCGCTCTTGGGTGTTGTGTATGTCCGGAATTTAGTGGTTATTTGAGATTGAAATTTGTTTGGTAATGTACAAAGTTTACAAGCCTATTGGCCGTTCGGAACCGGCGTTAAACTGTAGGTCCCTCGAGTTAAAAAAAAAAAAAAAGTTTGTGAAATCGAGTCAGGCAATTGCCTCTTGATAGCCAACGAACTTCAGTTTGAAGCAACAAACGGTTGAAATCTTCGTCATTAGTAACACAAAGCTGATGAAATAATCTCTCATTCAAAGAGCTATTTTTATTTACTGCTTTGATGACATATTGCAGTGATTGAAAAAGTCGTTCACTTAAGTTTCTATCAACCAAATGTTGTCTATGAATAACGCAATGTACAGCAAGGACATTCGCAATTTTATTTTTTAAGTACGCTGTGAAGCCTTCATCGCACCCGGTCATAGCCGGAGCGCCATCCATAGCAACTGATATAATATTTTTTAAGGGAATCTCTTTCTCATCACAAAACTTTTCCAATATATTGAATTAGGTTTCGTCATTTGTATTGGTCTCTTAATTTCTAGCAAACAATAGTTATTCACATATTTTCTTAACTTTAATAATCCCCACGTAAGACAGCATCAATGCTTCATTAGTTGGTAAAGTGGACTCATCGAGCTGAATTGAGAATTGAAAAGTCCTCAGATGATTGCACAATGATCCTTCAATGTTTTCAGCCATTTCATCAATTCGTCTTTGCACAGAATTATTACTCAATGGAATTTTTCGGATAATATCTGCGGCCGGTTTATGAAGCACCGTGCTTATAACTTCCTTTACTGCTGGCAAAATTATCTCTTCGCCGATGTTGTGTGGTTTGCCTTTTTGAGCAATTAACAAAGAGATATTGTACATACGAAGCTCGAAGTCCGTAGTCATCTTGCTTAACAGCCGCCGAAAATAGTTTTGCTACACTTGGCTGAGTATTATGCTTCTTCTGTAGGTCTTGAAAATATGCTACATTCTTGTCTTTTTTATCTAGATGAATTTTATTCAAATGATCTTGCAGTCTTGAAGGCTTCATTGCTAAATTCGAAAATGTTTTTAGACATAGAAGGCACAAAGGCGACGATGGGTTTGTGGGATTTTCAATAAATCCCAATTTAATAAATTCCGCACAGTATTGCCGTCTCTTCTTTTTAACTTCCGACATTGTTTTGTTTTGAGAGATACGTGATTAAGTATTGAACTTAAGAACTGCTTATCTATTACGAGCGGAACCGCAAATGAAAATAAAATAAATACCACGTAGTTTATATAGGACTGCACTAGTGAGAGGCTCCATCGCCTATTGAACAGATCCGTGAAAAATAAAGATCGATGAAAATATAGTTTCTCGAACCCCGATGAGTGCTAAGCCTGTCCCTGCCTCCGTCGAACGGGCGCGCCATCTGCTCGATGTCAATCTCGAGTTCGTGCGGAATCGGCTAGATACTACGACCTCATTGGGCCTCGCCGTGCCGAAATTTATCGATAGAATTTAACCCGTCCAACTATCGGCTCGATAGGCGGTCACGTGAATTCGAGTTCGAATGACGCGGAAATGGTTCTTAAGCGTCGGGAATGCTGCCGTTTTCGCGAATTTCGGAGGAACGTCAAATTTTAAACGTTCGATATCGAAAGTCGGCGTCTCGGATCGAAGCGAGATGTAGTCTAAGCACTACGGAAAGGACCTAGGCGATCGACGGGGAGTTTCGGGCCCCGCGATTCGGGGACGATCTCCTTATCTCGACTTTATAAGTTCGCGCCAATGTGGCGTTCGGCCGCCTGCGTTTTAAAGTCGAATTTAGCGAACCAATTATTTATTAAGTATTAATTATATATAAGCAGCACGCACCGACAGGAATAAGACAAACATGCATAAACTCGTTTATCTCATTCGATGCTCAATCGTACTTAAAAAGTAAGAAAAAGTATTATATGAACCAGCCGATTGATGCAAGAATGCGAAAGTGTGTCTATTGCCTTTCTATTTGTTTGTTTGTGTTTACTTTCATTTCGAAATGGAGCGACCGATTGAGATGATTCTTTTTTTATTTATTGAATAAAACCGGGTAGATATATGAACTACGCTTAGAGAAATATCGAACCGAGATTGAGCAGTCTCTTAATTAATATTAGTTGATATTCACAAGTTGTAGTCGGGAGTCGAGAACTCAGTCGGCGTCTAAAAGTCCTCCTAGCTAGATGAAATTACAAATCGCCCCAAGCCTCTACACAAAGCCCCCATTTCTGGGTCTCTTACCGCCCCCCTTTAGGCCTGCAGCGCCCACAAGGGGGCGTTATCGCCCACTTTGGAAAAGGCTGGGTTAGAGGATTTAAAATGTCTACGTGGGCGGAATTGTTGTAAGGGAAGTGTCCTTTGGTGGTATAAACTTTTTTTTATAACCGCTGTCACTTTTATGAACCTATAGATTTTTCGAGGTTTGTGCACCTTCACAGCTCTTCTAGGCTTTTGGAATTTACAACAATTGTTCTTAATTGCCGCCATTTTAATGTGGATATTTCTTGTTTTTTTTTGTTAGTTTTAAGGTTTTGTTCACAACCGCAGCCCCTCCAAACTGACTCAGGAGATTGAGGGTGTATGTGAAAAAGAACAGAAATGGGGGTATATACAACCTTAGTGACGAAGCTTTGTTGCTCTTGCGTCTATTTAGATTATCCGTGATGAATGTTTAAACCTCTAACGAATTCATTTTCTCAGACCAATTTGTAATTTGTAAAGAATCGCGGGAATAACTATGCATAATTTTTTCAACAGATGCTTTCGAGACTATTTCCAGATATTGTCAGACGAATCCGGAACTGTTCAAAGTTTGGTTGGGTCCTAAACTTTTCATTTTAATATGCGATCCAAATATCCTAGAGGTCCTCCTCAACACTCCTCAATGTATGGATAAGGGAGAAGTTTACGACTTCACCAAGGAATACATAGGAAATGGACTGTTAACGACACCATGTAAGTTCAGGAATATTGAATAAAATGCTGGATGACGAAGTCTGTAGAAGGCATCATTCACGTTTGAGAATATTCTATTAAAGGAACATCCATAAATTACGTAATATATCTAGGGGCAAGAGGGGGTCCACAAAATGTCCAATCGTGTGGCATGTGGAAGAGGGCGAGTCATAAACCCTAATCTGCAACTTCAACGAAACCTTTTAAAATTTTAATTGCTCTATCAATATTATTACCAAGTTGAGAATTATTTGTATCAATTTTCGCACGTGGCTGCCGTGTGACTTCAGCTACCTGCGAGTCGGCTGCCTTTGACATACGCCAATTTATCTAACAAATAAAATTGACGAAGGAGAAAGACTTTATTTTTAATTCCTTCGTCGTCAAGAAAAAACAGAACAAGTTTTCTAAAATTTCTGTTCAATTCTTCATTTTATGAGAAAAAAATTCATATAAAAATATATAATAAAATTACATAATATGTGACGTCATACCAGTGTGGGGGTCACACAAATGTGACCACGTGTGACAAAGACCGGTTGGTGGGGTAAGGGTGACTCCAAAAATCATTAAATTCATGTGACGTCATTTCTGGTGACCCCCGAATTTATTGATAAACAAATTTGTTAATTCGACTTCAGGGTGAGATAAATGACAACAAACTTGATCAATATAATTGTTTCCAATTTATGACGTTTTGAAAAATCACATATAATAGTTTGAAGGAATTGAGCAGTTAAAATGCAAATGAATGTTCATAACAATCAATTGACTCCCTTTATCAATCAGTGTTTTGTTCAAAAATATTTTTCAGTTCACACATGGAAGAAAAGTAGAAAGATGATCAATCCTTCGTTCAATCAGAAAATACTCAATACTTATGTGGAAATTTTTAGCGAGCAGGCGAAAATTCTATTGGAAATTCTGAAGAACAACGTTGGAGACAAAAATTTCGACATTCTTTCAAAGATATCTGCCTATGCCGTCGACGCAATATGTGGTAGGTACTTAATAACAAAAATTAAATGTAAATATTATAACTAAATAAGGTAGCCACTGAGATGTGGCAACTTTCAATAATTTTTTACCAAAGAAATATTCGAATCGAGAGATATTATAAGTACTGAGGTTTCTCAATTAAAATTTGTTTTCGCTTCTTTTCTGTTTTTTTTTTGTTCAACTCAAATAGCTCTAGTTATAAGTGACAGAAATAGATCTGGATATCATCCAGATGAGTTCTCGGCATTCAATAACGAGTTCACAGACACTCCTCAGTAATGGTTCAAGTTGCACAGCCTTTGACATAGTTGTACACACCTTGGTGCAGTTGTATGCCTCTTGATATTCATGATGATGTGATTCACCATTTTTTTTCACCCACAATCTTTATCAAAAATCGTTTCAGATATCGAATAACTTCGACTGAAATGATCGTTGCCTGACCAAGTTGGCGCCACTTTAGGTTAGCATAACTCACAGCGTCATGATGAAGTGTTATTATATTTATACGTTCAAAAAATGTTAAATCTTGCAAAACAGAAAAATAGTGCCTATGGGCGGCTCTACTGTACCAGAAAAGGGTCCACCATCATCAGATACAAATAGTTACTATTTGTACCTGAGAATGATACGGTGTACCGAAACGGCTCACACTTATTTCAATTAGCATTACTTCATATTTTATTTATCAAGATGTTTTCAATTCTTTCAGAGACAGCAATGGGTATTAAAGTTAACGCCCAAACGTCAGAAGATAATTATGGGGTACAGGCGAATCGGTAATTTTAGAATATTACTTTTTGATATAATAATAACCATCCATTTACTTTCAGATTGATGGAAATCATTATGATTAAAATGTTGTCACTGTGGTATTACAGTGATTTCATTTTCGGTTTCACGAGTTACAAAAACGAAGCTTATAAAATAATTGTCAAGCTGAAGAATTTTTCTGAAAATGTGAGTAAAATTTCACCGACGTTTTTCTATAATGCACTCGTGTATTTCCAGTGAATTTTCAGAATTCTGGGATTGAAAAATTTTCTAAAATACAGTAAATTATCGGAATGTAGTGCATTATCGCACGTTACACTCCAGACACTTGGCGAATGGAAGCTAAAATGTGTTACAGTAATAGTAACACTCACGTGCTCGTCACCTGTATTCGTATATTGAAATTCATATGCTCTGGAAGGCGAATCTTTCAGAACGGGCGGAACGTTTAGTTTCAGAGACGGATAAATTCAATATCTGAATTAGAAATTATGTAATTTTTCCATTTTCAATTTTATAAATATTCATGTGAATTTTATGAGTTAAAATCGGTTATTTATTATAAATTACCTATGATATTGAAGTAGAGAATTGATTATGACATAAATATATATATATATATATATATATAATTATATATTTATATATATATATATATATATATATATATATATATATATATATATATATATATATATATATTTATATTTATATATTATTATATATTATATATATATATATATATATATATATATTTATATATATATATATATATATATATATATATATATATATATTATATATATATATATATATATATATTATATATATATATATATATATATATATATATATATATATATATATATATATATATATATATATTTATATATATATATATATATATATATATACAGGCCGTTTCTTTCTTTTATCATGTGGTAACATTGCTATATTCTAAATCGTAACAGATATGGAAACCATTAAATGGGAAAAAAGGTAACTATTATGGTGAGCAGTAAATTGGTCAGAAAAAATCTTCAGGGACTCGCCGTTCCCGAGTTATACAGGGGAAACTGAAAATGGCGTTTTTGGTTTTTTACGAATAGAATTGTTATTTCAGAAAATATGAAAAAATGGAAAAGAAAATTTTTATTGTATTCAAAATGTACTATAACCATGTAACAATAAATCTTAGATTGAACGTTTCGTCTCAACACGGCCACAATTAACTTTTTTTTTCGAATACGGACCTGTCTTTTTTATTGCAAATATTGATGAAGCGATAAAATCAAAATTCAGTGGTATATCACAATCGGTATTTTTATAGCGTTTCATTCAAAATAAGCATCATCAGTGACAACAATTTTCAATTACGGTCCTGTTGTTAGTTCCTCTGTAAATAGTTTCGATTTCTTCAAAACTTGTTCAACTATTGGCATACTTCAGACATTAGCCAATAATTTCGATAAGAAGATACCCCATCACAATGAACATTTTAATTTTTGTATTACAGTAATCCTTGTTTCGTGGTTGATTTCTCTTGAATTAATTTTTATACGTTCCAATCCTCACAATTCAGTGGTATATCACAGTTGATATTGTTATAGAGTTTCATTTGAAATTACTAGCATCATCAGTACCAACAATCGAACAGAAAAACAATTTATTTTATAATGAATTTTTGGGGGAAAATAAAAACCATACAAAAAATGAATTCCACGTGAGAAACTACATTAAATGCTCGAATTGACGACCTCTTTGTTGAATGCACATACGTTTTCTGTCCATACAATTATTGTGGCAATTTTCTTGCATGTTGGGTGTAATTCTATTACATGCATCTCTTATTTTTTGTTTGAGATGGTCGATATCTGTACTAGGTGTCGGAAAAACTTTATCCTTTATGTATCCCCAGACAAAAAAATCTAATGGATTGTCTGGAGATCGAGCTGGCCAAGCAATTGGTCCATTGTTTCCAATCCATTTTGTTGGGAATATTGCATCTAAATGATCCCTTACTATTGCTGCATTATGGGGAGGGGCACCGTCTTGTTGAAAATGTTGTATTTCACGGCGAATATTCAGTGGCAATTCATCTAAGTATTCATCAAACTCATTAGATAAAAAATTTAAATACATTCCACTATTCAAATTATCATTGTGAAAGAAAGGACCTAGTACCTTTGTTCCCAAAATTCCCAAACAAAATTTTATTCCGAATCTTTCCTGGAAGTTGGTTTCTCTATGTAAATGTTCATTTGAATTATTCCACCTATAATGGACGTTTCTATTAAACCAGCCATTATTGGTGAATTTTGATTCGTCCGTCCATATTATTTTTCTACAAATATTTCCTACTTCCCTATTTCTACGTCTTAATCACTTCGCAAATCGTACTCTCCTTCCGTAATCCCTTTAATTGAGGTGATGAACTTTGCGTATCCTGTAACATTTGTATTTGTTCTGTTTTAAAATATTTCTGGTAGATTTCACAGAAATCCCTGGTTCGTGGGCAATTTCTCGTAAAGAACAATCTTGATTAGAAATATTTTTATAATTGACCAATCCTAAATTGAAAATTTTTTTCTTCTTTTTGTTATTGTTTATGAGGAAATATTTGCTTACATAAAACATTTATTCGGTTCGTCATACTTCCAGATACAATACATTTTCTAGTTTTATTTCTGTCAAATGCACCACAGTCTATCAAACATTTGAATGTTAGAATGTTTGGAATACGACGATTCGGGTATAGCTCACCATGCATATTTCTTGCCAAAAGAGGATTTCTATTTGATTTTGCATAAGTAAATAGCATATCAGTGATCAGTCCTTATCATTTGAATACATCTTCAATATTATGTAACCCAGTGCATAAACGTCTGACAGTTCTTAACAGATATCAACAACTCATTTATTTTTCCTGCCATAGAAAACAAGCAAAGCCTACGTGTTTAAAATGACGAATGAAGTAAGATGCTACTTCTTAATTGTACTGAATTACACAACAATCGTATTTTGACCAAAAACGAATATTTTCGTTACCTATTTCCACGATTGAGAATTATAAAAATATTCCCTATAAAAATTGATTCAGGAAAAATAAGCCTCGAAACAAGGATTACCGTATAATACAAAAATTTCCAGACATGAAAAATACGAATTTTCGTTATGTTTGGGTACCTTCTCATAAAAATTATTGCCTATTGTCAGAAGTATGCCCATAGTTGAATAAGGTTTGAAGAAATCAAAACAATTTACAAAAAAAGTAAGGACAGGACCGTAATTAAAAATTGTTTTTTCTGATGATGCTAGTTATTTTGAATGAAACGCTATAAAAATATCAAGTGTGATACACCACCGAATTGTGATTTTACCGCTTTATCAATATTTGCGATAAAAAAGACAGGTCCGTATTCGAAAAAAAAAGTTGATGGTGGCCGTGTTGAGACGAAACGTTCAATCTAAAATTTATTCTTACATAGTTATAGCACATTTTGAATACAATAAAAATTTCCTCTTCCATTTTTTCATATTTTCTAAAATGACAATTCTATTCGTAAAAAACCAAAAACGCCATTTTCAGTTTCCCCTGTATAACTCGGGAACGGCGAAAGTCTCCCTAGATTTTTTCTGAGCAATTTACTGCTCACCATAATAGTTACCTTTTTTCCCATTCAATGGTTTCCATATCTGTTACGGTTTAGAATATAGCAATGTTACCACATGATAAAAGAAACGGCCTGTATATATATATATATATATATATATATATATATATATACATATATATATATATATATATATATATATATATATAGATATATATAATATATATATATATATATATATATATATATATATATATATAACATTTTGATTATTATTAGCAATAAGAGGCTTAGTGAATCTCAAAAAAACTCGATTTTATAAAAGAGTTCACGTTTCGCCACGACATTCGTGGCCTTTTCAAAACTTTTTAAATATTAAAATTCATTTGACATTTATTAATTTGAATAAATTTGAATAGTTGAAAAAGATGATCAAAAGACATCAAAATTTTTTTGGCTGTTGCCGTTCTCTGTTATTTATTACGTGCTATTCAGTCCAATATTAATATTCAAATCTGTTTTTATTAGATGGTAAGGGAAACCACAGAAACCTTTACCCACGTAATATTCGAAATAGGTTCAAATTGTCAATTGTCGTGGCGAAACGTCAACTCTTTGATACTTTTGAGATTCACCAAGCCTGTTATTGCTTATAATGATCAAAGAGTTAAAAATAGTTCACAGGCAACAACAACTCAAATAAATAATATATATATATATATATATATATATATATATATATATATATATATATATATATATATATATATATATATATATATATATATATATATATATATATATATATATATATATATATATATATATATATATATATATATATATATATATATATATATATATATATATATATATATATATATATATATATATATATATATATATATATATATGTTACCGTTAAAGTATATTGCAGTTATTTCATAGAATACCTAGTTATTCCATGAAATAACTGATCGTGTCCGTTAAAGTGTGTAATATGTTAATAATTTGACACTTTAGCTAGTTATTCTATGAAATAACTAGGTATTCTATGAATTAACTAATAAGAGACAGTTAAAGTGTAAAATAAAAAATTTATCTAAAATGAAATAACTAGGTATTCTATAAATAAACTAATGATAGAAAATTAAAATGAAAAAGAAGAAATGTAGGTATCTAATTCATGCACCGTATAAATGGTATTTATGGAAACGTACCATAAAATCATTTGTTACAATAAGGATTACCTACTAAAATGACATTTGGAATTACAAAAAACATTATTTCTAAAACAAAAACATTTTTTGTTGACACAATGGGTTTTACACAAACATTTTTCAAATCCCTGACCAGTACCTAAACTTTGAGCTGTAGCAACCGAATGGAGCGATATTTCTACATCCGGTGCTTCTTCATTTTTAATTAATTTTTGTTCGCAGACACTAAACTGGGATCGAGAATATAATTGTTTTATGCGGCCGTTCCTTGTGCCGAATTGGAAAAATCCTTCTTCGGTTATCTTTATGAAGATAGCTAAAATAGATTGGCATCACTTTTTCCTCTTCAGGCACATATATATATATATATATATATATATATATATATATATATATATATATATATATCGTTACGAATTCGGGTTCGCTAGGATGATTTTTTCAATAACTAAATTCAATTAATAAACAAAATAAATCAGTATTTATTTACACAACAGTAATTCTGACAATAACCACACTTTTCAATAACTGTCACAAATTCAAAACACAACCTTCGTTCTTCTTTTATAACACGGTAGTTCACTGTAGACTGTCCCCTGTCTCTTCTATGGTCGCTTCTATATGTCTTATCATTAGACGACACAAAAAAGAATGAATCATTTTATAGAGCATGCGCATAAACCAAAATATTATGCGCCATTTTAAAAATTTGAATTAAAGCGCGAAAGTTCGTGAGTTAAAATAGCGTTGGAATGCAAACCAAGCGTAAGATTTTTTCAATTATTATTTAAAATCAATATGATATACGGAATACGGATAACAAATCTAGAAGGAAACTCTTAATGCAATTAAAATGTGGTTAGCCAAAATATTTTGGAGTTATAAGACAAAAGATCAATGATTATTTTTCCCAACAAACTATACTTATAAACTGAAGATAAGGCATTTTGAAATGTGTGAATATGTGAATCAACATAACATTTATTTATTTAATTGCGATGAAAAGTTTGGCATTGCGCAAAAAGACCTAACTCTAGTACTAATCAAAACACAAAAACAGAGCTAGATCCCCTTGCGCAATGTCTAACATTGCTTACAATATCATTGACTAATTTATATACATTCAAGGACTTACTTTAAACAATAATTATTAAGCAATATATAAATTAAAACCCAAAGAACAATACATAATTAAAATTTTAATATTATAATATACTAAACATTTTGTATGAAGATTGATGACCATAAGGATGAGCCTATTCCACTTTGCTAATATCAATTCTAAAAAAAGAAGAAAATTAAAAATAAAGGTAAATCATGTTTTATACCCATATTAGCATAAAATTATTAAATAGGTAAAATATCCCCACAGTAAATCTATTTTCTAGCAAAAGAAAGAATAAATGTATTCAAATTATATTTCTCACTAACTTTTGAACGCTTATTTGAAGGAAAATATTCCTGTTTTTCCATTTTCCTCTTCTTTGTTGGAAATAATATTTCAGCTGTGCATCCTTCTTGTCACTGTCCGTGGCTGTCCCATCTTGATTTGATGTTACTTCGCAGTTTCTGACCTCTCCAATGAACTGGCATACTTCCATCTCTTTTTGTGTTTTGGTTGTCGAGGATTCTCCTAAAGTTTTTGCAGAATCGTCTGCAACAGAGTTAGTGTCCATGTGCTCTTCATACATACGTACCAAGTGAACATGCTTACGCAAGGTATTTTTCACAGTATACTCAGGACAATTCAGTGGGCCCACATTTTTATTCTCTCCTCATCCTGAAAGTAGTATCTAAAAAAATATGAGTTATTTGTAAATCTTAATCAATACCTGCGCAATTGTAGAAGAAAAACAAGTTCATTTGAATCAGGTACAAATGCAAATAAAAATATATTATTCACCTAGTTAAGTAGTTGACAAAATCAGTTTCGCCTGCCTCTTGCAATTTTAAAAGGTATATGTTCGTGATCTCTAACATTCTAAATTCGCTAGTTTTGGTGATTATCTTCTTCATTTCTTTCCTGATTTCTTGGTTCTTGATTTTCTTTCTGCCTTGAATGTTCCAGTTCTTCATTACATGCCAAGTACATAAAAGCCGTTTCGGGTGGTTTCTCATTGTTATTGCCCAGGCGTTGAAATATTTGGGATCATCATCACTCATAAAATAGTCCGGTTTTATTTCTTGTTTTAATTTATTTCTGAGAGCACCAGTAAAACATAAACATATAATTCTGTTAAATATATAACAAGAACAGCATTACGCCCACCTAGAAAAACTTCCTGGACTACTTGATCAAGTCGATTAGTAAGAAAGAATGCTACTGGGAATCCTGCATTTTTGTCATCTTTTATCAGCATAACTGTCAAGTCCTTTCCTCTTCTGTTTGTGCCGTGAGTGGCATCCATGCATATTATACTCCTATTTGGAGATGTACTGTTGGAGTTTAATAATGTTTATAGAGTTTTTTCACTTTTCTTTTCTACATGAACAGCAATAAACACACAGAACAGAGCAAATGGATTTACCAATTACCTCCCGTCCTGCCAGTTTGCTGTCAAAATGTAAATAAATTCTATTGCACTGCGCATGCTCTAAAAAATGCTTCGTTCTTTTTTGTGTCGTCTCTTATCATTTTTTCGAGAAGCTTCCAGAATGTTCACGTCTTCGAATTGAGAGGGCGGTTACTTCAACGTTCATCGAATATTCCAGAACACAGATTCGGCTTTAGACATTTTCGTAACTATCTATATATATATATATATATATATATATATATATATATATATATATATATATATATATATATATATATATATATATATATATATATATATATATATATATATATATATATATATATATATATATATATATATATGTGTTCTGGAATATTCGATTTTTTTTCAAATAATTTGTTAAGATATTGTTTATAAACAAATAGACAAGTTTAATGTTTTTTGAAATTTTTGTTTTTCACCATTTTATTGACTTGGCTAAATAATTATTCAAACAAAAAAAAAATTTCCATAAATTTTTTTTTAATTGTTTATAACAAATTTTCTTATATTTCTATTGTTTAAATAATTATTGAAGAAACTATTTTCTCTTTAAAAATCATAGTTGGCATTTATTCATAGGTTAACAAAAAAAATAAATTTTTTCATCAATAATTCCATTGTTTATTGAAATATAAAAAAATTAGTTATAAACAATTAAAAAAAAATTTATGGAAATTTTTTCTTTGTTTAAATCATTATTTAGCCAAGTCAATAAAATGATGAAAAAAAATTTTCAAAAAACATTAACCTTGTCTATTTGTTCATAAACAATATCTCAACAAATTATTTTAAAAAAAAATTTCCAAAGTCATTCGATCCTATTGTTGGATACAGAAACGGAAATAATATATTATTTGTTGAATAAAATTTTTTCAACAACATTTCCAGAAAATTTCATTTTTTGTTAACTTAAAAAAATCATTATAAACAAAATAATGAACTTTAAGAAAATTTTATAGCATGATCTTGTTAAGTATATACATAGCAAGGGCTCCACGGAGCCAAAAATGTTTAGGTCAATCATTCAAACTTTTATGTCGTTATTCATGAAAAGGGAGATTGGAAAAAAAATTGTTAATAAACAATAGTATAACGTTTTGAAAAATTCACTTTAAATTTTTGTTCCAACTTGTATTTGTTCGTTTAAGGATCTGGATGATACTATAATTTATTCAAATTTTTAAATTAACATTCGTTACTATAACAAAATTATTTTATGTGGTGCACTCGCTTTAGCGGCAAAGCGTCCATAGCTCAATGGCCGCGCGGAGCCCTATTTTCGGCATTAAATTAAAATTATAAATAATATAGTAAGAGTTTCGGGAGTCCACACTTTTTTATTGTAAATTTCCTCATCTTTGAGGATATTTTTTCAAAATTTCTTGAATATCAATAGTTTATGAGTTATTAACGAAAAACAAAATGCCATATTTTGTGCATCTTAATTTGTTAATAACAATTGCAATTGTTTATGTGCTAATAAATCCTCGAGATACATTTTTCTGGGCGTCATTCCGAATCGAATGAGCTATCGCTCATATTTTTAGGAGCTTTATCAAGAATTAACACGTTTTTGAACTTGTTGACTAGACTATAATTGAAAACGACACAAGTCGAAACGCGTAATTTCAATTTGTGATATATTTAGAAGTAAAAGATTATATTGCCTGTATTTGTGGCCTTAACCTAGTAAACCTATACTTCTACTATATAATAAAAGTGGTCAGTAAAATTTTAAGAAAATGTATATATATATATATATATATATATATATATATATATATATATATATTATATATATATATATATATATATATATATATATATATATATATATATAAAATATATATATATATATATATATATATATATATATATATATATATATATATATATATATAAAATATATATATATATATATATATATATATATATATATATATATATATATATATATATATATATATATATATATATAGATCAATAATAAAGGAAATGATGTATTGCCACTTAACATTAATGAAAAATATAATTTGCAAGCTTTAATTATTCATTATGAAGAACTAAAAAATAGATATATAGACAATAATGTTAGCACAAGGAATAAATCTATACAACTACCTAAACCTACATTGGGAGCAGGTAAAAAAATATCAGAATTTTTGGCAACTAAAACTTTTAACTCACTTCCAAATGAACTCAAAATATTAAGTAATAAACAAATAAAAAAAAAGTAAAAAATATTCATAAATGAAAAGGAAAAAAAGGAAGTTAATGAATAAAAATAAGTAAATAGGAACAACTATCATAAATGAATAGTAAGATTAAAAAATAATAGACAGCATGAAATAAAAACTGGAATAAGCAAATAAAATGTTATATATACATAATGTATTTTAGTTTTAAGTTTTTAAAATAAGCTAGCTTTAAGCCATAGTTTGTGCTGCGTACAGATGTTATACATCTCTGCAGATACAAAAATTTTATTTTTTGTATTGTTACCTTGCAATAACTTGTAATGCAGGTAACACAAGCAAGCAAATAAATAAATAAAAATACTCAGGTGCAGAAAAAACGCAACAAGTTGATATTTGGTAATATTTGAGTACCTACTCATAGTTTTTTTAATTGTAGTTCAATTTTGAAGTTTTCTCCAGAAAACTGTAGATAAAATTATGTATTTTAACTTGCACATTCAGTATTTAGCTAAATGCTGGCTTATTGGACATTATAAAAAGTTAATTAGAAATTTGTTCTGAAGCCCTAATTTTAAAACATTTTGTGAAGTAATTTCGTCATCAAATTCTTTTGAAATACCAGTTTTTCTTAAGAACCATTACTTTTCAACATTTTGTTTTTTGGTTCATGCCTTTCAGTGCACTAGTTCGTTATAAAAAAACGAAATGAACTTGTCATCAACCGTTTACGTTATGAAATGTAATGGTGGCTTTGCTCGTTGTTGCCCTAATGTCAGTTTAACAGTGAGAGATGTAAAATATCTCCAATCATGGTTTTGAGTGCAGAAAATTGCGCAAATCTTTTGCTCTTGTTGAAGATGGACGGAATTATGTTTATGTTGCAAGAGTACTTCATGTTCATCGCTTAACCATCAAGAGTAGTCGAACGTTTTAAGGTTGAGCCCGCACCGAGACACGGCCGTGTATAGGTCATGAACTGTACCGTGGTTTCTTATGTGGCTGTCTTCATGTTTCAATTTTTGACGGGCACAGTGCGTTTTCCTATAGATTCTCGGAATATAATAGAAATAGAGACTAGATCGTAGCTAGTGGGGGGCAAATTTTTTTGCTCACCCTGGAAAAATCGATAGTATTGATAATGTTTTTACTGTTCAAACTTTAATTCTCAAGTTCAGAAATTCTAAAGTATTCGTCAAGCTTGGTCTCATCGTCCATTAGATGAGGAAGCAAGGTGCAGAATTCGCGTTCAACATATCTTGCTTTCCAAGCGTTGTGTACTCACATTTTTCATCGTTTTGGACTATTTTTCTCATCTTCTTCATCAGATCTTGTTGCCAATTCGCTGTTACTGAAACTGGCGAACATTTCAGTTTCTTTAGACTCACAACTTCGTGAAGCCAACTGACAGACTACCGACCACGCCCGTAGTACGCAGTCATGCGGCCGTGTGTCGGAAACGTGTGGCTTTGAACTTATTGGCATCGCATTGGCCGCATCGAGACACGGCCGTGTCTCGATGCGGGCTCGGTGTGGACACGGCGCGGATATGTGCTGCTCAACCTTAAGATAGACAAACTGGCAGACATACGCAGGTAGTAGCAGAAAATTAAAAATGACTGGTATTGATGACAGATTTCTTCACGTGAATACTCTGTGGGATCGTCATTCAACATCAGTGCAGTCTAGAAATCAACTTCAAGAGAATTAACGGCCCACCGATATATTGAGGAGATATTGTGCAATTACGTCGTACCTTTCAGTTGATTTATCGGCGATGACTTTATCCTGATGCAGGATAATGCGCGGCCACATACAGCAATTTGTGTCACACAATGCCTCACGGAAGTAAGTAGGTATTAACAAAATGAACTGGCCAGCATATTCTCCTGATCTCAATCCCATACAGCATGTGTGGGACATGCTTGGCAGGCGAGTTCGATATCGCGAAGAAGCTCCGGCTACGATAAACGAGTTTCGTTCAGCACTTCAGGAGGAATGGCAAAATATTCCTCAAGATGCTAATCGTCACCTTATTCAAAGTACGAACCGACGTATGCATGCGGTAATAAGAGCTAGAAGTGGTAATACAAAATATCAATCCAAATTTGTGGCAAAAAGAACGTTCCTTCAGGTTATTCAAGATACAGTTGAATTGGTGTGTTTTGAAGTTTGATTTTTATTTTGAATTAAATAAATTTGCATAAATAAATTTTGCAAGAATTACTTATTATTATAACTGAGCAATATATTGTTGCTTTCTTATTGCTGGATTCATCAACCTAGCTGTCAAACTGAGATTATGGCACAATGAGCAAAGCCATCTCGTCAAAAATTAACATTATTTAAAATTGGGCGAATTGTTGTTTGAAGATCTTTTCTCTCTTTGAAATAAACTAGTACACTTAGAGTTATGAACCGAAAAGCAAAATGTTGAAAACGAATAATTCTTAAGAAAAACTGATATTTTGAAAGAATTTGAACACGAAATTATTCCACAGGATGTTTTAAAATTAGGGTTTAACAACAAACTTCTCATTAATCCTGTATAATGATTAATAACTCACCTTTCAACAAAAGACTGAATGTGCAAGTTAAGAATAATAATTTTATCTACAGTTTTCTGAAAAAATTTTCAAAATTGAACTATAAATTAAAAAACTAAGAGTTTTAAAATATTATCAAATATTAACTTGTTGCGTTTTGCACCTGAGTATATATATATATATATATATATATATATATATATATATATATATATATATATATATATATATATATATATATATATTTATTCGAATTGTTGTTGCCTGTGATTTATTTTTAATCTCTTGATAATTATTAGCAATAACAGGCTGGTTGAATCTTAAAAAACTCGATTTAATTAATAAATTGACGTTCCACTATGACATTCATAGTTATTCAAAAATTTGAACAAAATTGAAAATTCTTTGACATTTATTGACTTGATAAAATTGAATAGATAAGATTGATCTGTCTTGTTAAAAATTCTTTCAGTCTAATATTAACATTCAAAATTGTTTCATTAGAAGGCAAGGGAAACTACAGAAACCTTTACCTATGTAATGTTCGAAAATAATAATAATAGGGTACTATTTATTTAACAGAAAGAAATTAGTCGCCTCCGTGGCAAAGTTTGACCAAATCTCCCATACCGGAGAGTTCAAACAATAAACCACAAATAAGTGATTTTCTTCCATAACAGAGGATTTTATTTATTAAACTATTTTCATCTCCAAATTTTCAATCTAATACTTAGCTACGCCGTTCTGATGAGGACCAAAGAGTCCGAAACACGTGTCAACGGCTGCTTCCATATAAACGTTCTATACCGATAATTCTGCTCTACTTTTTTAATATTTTCCCGTGACTAATTTCTTTCTGTTAAATAAATAGTACCCTATTATTATTATTTTCGAACATTACATAGGTAAAGGTTTCTGTAGTTTCCCTTGCCTTCTAATGAAACAATTTTGAATGTTAATATTAGACTGAAAGAATTTTTAACAAGACAGATCAATCTTTTCTATTGAATTTTATCAAGTCAATAAATGTCAAAGAATTTTCAATTTTGTTCATAAGTTTTGAATAACTATGAATGTCATAGTGGAACGTCAATTTATTAATTAAATCGAGTTTTTTAAGATTCAACCAGCCTGTTATTGCTAATAATTATCAAGAGATTATATATATATATATATATATATATATATATATATATATATATATATATATGTGTGTACATTTTGAAAAAATACATAAAAATATGTCTAAAATATAGGACATTAGGACGAGATCACTACTAATTATTAGGTAAATGAATTTGTTAATCTTCAGGAATGTGAAAACCACCTCATCGTCAGAGGAATAATCGATTTCAACGTCGGAGCAGTCGGCATCAAGAAGAAGCTTAATTTTATTATTGTCTTCTCCAGGGAGAAGATATTTTTTTGCTCCAAAAATAGCTAAAAGGAAATATACTATCTAGATAAAAATGCCGGACTACGTCCTGCTGTCCAAATAAACGGACATAGTACAATAACTTACGAAGTAAATTTAATAACTTGGGTAATGAACTAAATATATTTAAGACCTAATCTGACACTATTTCGACAAAACGCCGCCATTGTTAACGTGTTTATTATTAACCATTACCTACCACAATGAAATATTACTTTGCATCAGATTCGCGTGCAACGCCTGCGCTCTTATGTCCAATACGTTGGACCGAGGGTTGCGTTGCCGGAGATCTAGTACATAATTAAAAAAACAGAAAAAACTTGAAGTCCAATATATTGGACTCCGGGACTCTCGAAGTACTGTCAATCATAATGGTAATAATTATCTTTTTTTCATTTAATTAGGTACTTAATTTCATTCAATTTATAGCGGAAAGAATTCAATTCCAACCGGGTGTTTCACGACACCTCTCGTCTCTTTTTTCATTAAAATACCCTCAAACGTTAGTTTATTTCATAATTGCTGGTATTTAATAAATAATATATAGCGCAAGAGACTTCGTTTCGAAAGTTTTATATATAAGTACTTGAGAGTCCAAGCTTCGCTCGGTCTAACCCATGTCATATATGACATGGGTTTTTTTGTTAGATGGCGCTATAGCGCCATCTAACAAAATTATGAGCTAACACTTGATTATAATTCATCGGCAACAATTTAAGTACCACGAATTTACGAGATGGCGCTATAAGAAATTATCATTTTTTGTGTGAAATTACGTTTCTACAAAATATATATCTTTATATATATATATATATATATATATATATATATATATATATATATATATATATATATAATACTTGTGTTCGTGGGTATGGGACTAAACTCCTCCTATACGGCTGGACCGATTTTGATGAAATTTGTGGTATTTGTTCCAGTAGATTCGAGAATAGTTTAGATTCACAATTCAGTCCACTGAAATTTTTTATTCAATTAAATTATAAATTGTTGTTTTACATTGGATCCGGAAGGCCGATCGAGATTTTTCCGCTCAGCGTCGATACCGCACAATCGTGAGGTTCTAGACAGCTTTAGATTTTTCTTTAACGATCCAAAGTAGATGTTGATGTGTGGAAATTTGTTGGGTTTGGGATCGGGTAAATAAAAGTCCAATTTATATAAAACAGCCAACGTTTCCCAAAATATGTTTGCTTCATCAGGACTCTAAAATTATAATAGGAATTCTTTTTTTTTATATAAATTACACAAAAGTTTTCAATGTGCGGGTAAAAAAATAAATTCAATGAACAATTAAATAAAGTTAAATGCACAACAACAGAATACGAGATTATAAAAACGACGAAGAGAAATATATTCTGAAGACAAACCCGACTGCATTAGTACAGCACAAACAGGAACCGGGACAAAACTTCTACTTCGAAAACTTTACAATTTTAGACCGATAAACTAACTATAGAAAAAGAGTAATATCTGAAATGATTCAAATTAAAAAAAAACGACTCCGTAAATAAACGAACAGATATTGAAAATTTAAACTCGGCATATTTCAATATTTCAGATGAAATAAACATCAAAAATTAACATTCAAATTTGACCATCCTATAGCATGCGAGTTTATTAAAAAATTTCCTTATTTAATATTCCACCAACACACACAAAAAAAAACCAAAAAAACTGCGATAAGATTCTGTGATAACGCGAGTTTTAGCATCTATATAAATACCGCTACTGCTTCACTTCCAAGTCAGAACAACATTGTATATTATTTTTTCTCCGATCGTGGGAAAAGTGACACTATTTTGACCTGTTTTCTATGCGAAAAGCTCAACATTATAGAATAGTGGTCAGTTGCTAAGCAATTAGAAAATAACAGTGCGGTAATATTCTTACCGCACTGCTGTAGCGTACGGTAATGTAACAAATGGATTATTACATTAAAATGAAACAAAGTATGGTTTTCATTTTTATAATTGTTGTTAATATTTACATTTTTTGTATCCTGTAGCTTGACGTTTTAAAACTGCTCTCAGTTTTTGGTACTGGGCGATATTAATATTATTTTTATCAGACAAAGTTGATCGAAGCATGGAATAATGTGCCCACAACGTCGAAGATTTCATTGTTTTAGCCAATTCAGCAACATACGCCATCAGTACATTCTCAGAAAAGGATACACTGTTGTTTTTTCTACAAAAATTCATGAAGCGTTGGTACGCAAGTTCATACTTCTCTCTGGATTTCGCCGGAAGTAAATTAAGTGAAGCCCCGTTCGCGGCTTCTACTAGTTCAGGAGTCGTGCAAGACAACAAATAATCACTATCAGTGTTCATGTTTACTAATTCTTTTTTAATTCCTTATAAAATACAACAAATCAAACAAAACCAGCTTTAAAATTATTTTACTTTTGTCATAACAGAGTAATTTCCATGGTTACTACTTCTATATTTCAATATGAACATAGAGAAACCTATTTAAACTTACTTGATTACATCTTGGATGAAATTTTTTTAAATTAATTAATTTTTTATATGTAAATCAACGATCGAAGAAAAAATAGTATGTATAATTCGTGGGAAAAGCATATTCCCAAACTCCTGTGTTACCAGACTCGTCGCTAGGCTCCTCGTCTGGTAATTATCACAGTCGTTTGGGAATATTATGCTTTTCCCACTAATTATACAATATACTATTATCATATTCGTCTTGCGCTGAACTATTTTAAAATATCCATGTATTGTAAGTCCCGAATACCTAATGACTGTGAGTCCAGACTGTTAGAGTGTAAGTAATTTTTAATAAGTATTGTTGTTTTTTTTTCCCTTTTACACAAAGAAAAAATGTAATGTATGCACATACGAGTGGTTGTTTTTAGTTGTTTTAACCCTCATATTTAGATGTTATGTCTGTATTTAATCCTTTTTATTGTTGTGCATTTAACTTCATTTAATTGGTCATTGAATTTATTATTTACCCACACATTAAAAACTTTTGTGCAATTTATATAAAAAAGAAAAAATCCTATTATACTTTTAGAGCCCTGATGATGCAAATATATTTTGCGAAACGTCGGCTGTTTTGAATAAATTGGACTTTTATTTACCCGATCCCAAACCCAACAAGTTCTAGACAGCGGCAGGGATGGATAACCGAGCGCGTCATAAGCATAACGTTAGTAGAAGGGATTGAACCAAAGCCATTAAAAATGATTGATGATGACAGCTCAAGGTCATAAATCATGGCCGGTCTATTGTTCCTATTATTTGGGTGCAGGTGTGCAGCCAATTGTTATGCCAGGTGTTTCTTTTGTTAGGGCCTATTGTTCGAGCCGGTATATTGTTCCTATTGTGCGGTGCAGTCTTTTGTTAGACCAGGTGTTCGGGACCGTATTAACTAATGATTGATGGTCGTGAGAATTGAATTTTTTACAAATTTAGACCAAAATTCGTAAGAAATCCACCCCTGACATTCGACATGGTCAGGTATTTCTAAGAAAACACACACACAAAAGGTTGAAGCGAATATCTCTTCACAAAAGCGGGTGGCAGGTCTTTTGTTCCTATTGTTTCTATTGTTAGACCAGGTGTGCGGTCTATTCTTAGACAGGACCGTATTAACTAATGATTGATGGTCATGAGAATTGAATTTTTTACAAATTTAGACCAAAATTCGTAAGAACCCCGGTCCTGACATTCGACAAGGCCAGGTATTTCTAAGAAAACACACAAAAGGTTGACGCTCACAAAAGCGTCGCTGAGTTACTCAACGTGGGTGGGCTGGTCTTTACAAAATCGTGTGATTTCACAGAATTCCGGCGCGTCAGTGGTGGGGGTGGTTTCTACATGTAACAACGTGTTGATATTCAATAATCTTCACAAAAGCGGGTGGCAGGTCTTTTGTTATACCAGATCTATTGTTAGACCAGGTGTTTGGGGCAGATGTTAGGGCAGGACCGTATTAACTAATGATTGAGGATCGCGAGAATTGAATTTTTCTTCACAAATTTAGACCAAAATTCGTAAATCGTAAGAAATCCACCCCTGACATTAGTTATTCAACGGGTGCAGGTATTTCTAAGAAAACACACACAAACGGTGGAATAATACCACAAAACTTGGAGGGGTAAGGGCTTAAAAATAGCTCACTGCAAACAAATAGGCAGTTATTCTTCAATATCTACCAGCAGTTAAATACCATGTACAATAAAAACGAGACTGTTCGATCGCAAAGATGGCCGTCGAAATCGGAGAAATCAAGGAAAGCAGTGCAAGAAACGAGAACTCAGAAGAAATACACCACCGGCTACCACTACACGCCGCAAACGTCATCAATAGATGGTAATTACAGTTCAACAAACATGGTTCCTTATCCTGAAGATGTGTACCACAACACCGTAAATCGTAGGATGGAGCGTGAGATGCATCGGCTCGTGAGTGAAGACATATACAATTTGAATCTCTCAGGCAGTAAATATGTAAGCATTGGTCTGGATCCTTTCAATGATTTTCAATGTTTACTTAGAATATGTCGACATGGTTATCTTGATTTCATTTCATTCACGAAAAAAGAAGTAGATGAACTTACTGTTAAATTGCCAGGGGTACTGAAGGAGTTAGCGAAAAACAGTGAAATTGAAGTATATCTGGATACAATTGGATTATATTCACTGTATTCTACATGTAACAACGTGTTGATATTCAAGGAAAGTAACTTCCTAAAACTATTTTTGGCTGTTGGTTCTTTAAAAACTTTTGCAGCAGGCATGAATCTCTTTGTAAGGAAGATGGATGAAAAAATTGAAAGTGACGATGCTATTACCAGGTATTGCACAATTGATTATTTCGCAGATTTCATTTTCACTGAAATGCGTAAGCAACATTTACGTGTAATCGATATACAAACTTGTGCTGAATTCATAAAATTGAGTTACAATGACTCACCCCATATGTATGAATTGCTTGTAAAATATTATTACAATATTGAGAATATTGTATTGGATAGTGTAAGCTGGTAGATATGTTATTGTATATAAATATGATTAAATGTATGATATTATATAAAAATAAACTTAATCAGAAAATTTATTTATCTAATTACAAACCTTCTTTATTTGAAACTAAATTATTAAAAAAATGTAATTTGAACCATTCGTTTACATGCATTATAACAGGTCTCTCATACTAGAGGAAAAAAGAGTACACATATAAATTTTTAAAAAACCTAAATCCCATGTGTGATAAATCAGTTGTAAATATCGTATATTATTACGATGAATGACGGACAGTTTTTTGAATAAGAAAAACTTTTCATATGAAATATAGACAAAACCTCCTAGTGTTTAAAAATTATGATAGTAATACGATCAATATTATATAAATAAATTGATAGGAAGTTAAGTATTATGTATTTAATTCAACTTAGATTATAAATTATAACCCATACTTTGTATGAAGTAGTAATAAAGTTAAATTATTAATTCATTCTATTATTCTACATTGAAAATTTAATAATTTTATAATTGTATGCATACTTTTGAACAATCACATACCTTGCCATGCCAAAAAAAAAAGCCCACACACATCTATACTAAACGGATAAAATTGTTATTGAATATATGATTCATGCATTCATTGTATGATTTGTCCATGCATTCAATTTGGTGAACATCGAAATTAAATAACTTATGAAATTTCTCATGAATATCATCTAAAATATTTAATTTTTTTGTAAAAACACGTTCGTACAATACGTTTTGAATAGGATTTGCATATCCTACCTCTCTTGTGAGTGTCTACGTAGCCAAATTTCAAGTTAAACGGGTGTATAATATATATATATATAATATATATATATATATATATATATATATATATATATATATATATATATATATATATATATATATATATATATATATATATATATATATATATATATATATATATATATATATGTTAACGGTATCCCTATACACCCCTTTACGCTACCCATCATTGATGTAAATATCGTATATTATTACGATGAACGACGGCCAGCTTTTTGAATAAGAAAAACTTTTCATATAAAATATAGACAAAATATCCTAGTGTTTAAAAATTATGATGCTAATACGATACTTTAGAATGTTTCACTGTAGAAATAGAAATAAATAATAATAACACAGCCTTGAAATTACATATTGGTTTGAAATATGGAATAAGAGATTGCTTTTCAAATATAAATAATAGTATTCGACTTTAGAACTATGCAAATGAAAAACGCTATATAAAATATCGAACGAACATAAATGTTAAACTTTTTCATATAGGTTAGAAACCCACATTACTTTACTTTCCACGATACCCACCATTTCTCCATGCTTACCTGTTATTGTGCAATCTCCGAAAATTACCGAAGAAACCTGAACTCCTGTCCATATAATAGTACCTAGTCTTCCAAAATGAAATCGATGCATTTCATATTGCTTTAATCATTTATATTGGCCAAACTCATAAACTTATCAATCAAAACTGTTATTCAATCAAATCTTTACAGATGTAATTACGAACAAAGATCAGAAATTTCATAAAACCTATTAGGTAATTATATGAATATAAATAATTAATTGAATTTATGATTCCTGGTTACCTTTTACTAATGATTTGTATATTCAATTTGGTGAGATTGAATAATTTATTGAACTTTTGTCATATAAGATTCACAAAATTTTTTTATGGAAGAACAAAATAATTTAAGTAACTATTTTCCTATAAAATGCTTGAAATTCATCAGATCCATCAGATTTTATTTCTTTGATTGGGCAGAATGCGAAATTTTTTATTATAGATCTCATATTTTCTTTTTTCTGTTTAATTTTATGTATACATTTGTACATATATTCAATTTGGTGAGATTGAATAATTTATTGAACTTTTTTTCATATAAGATTCACAAATTTTTTATGGAAGAACAAAATAACTTAAGTAACTCTTTTCCTATAAAATGTATGAAATTCATCAGATCAATCAGATTTTATTTCTTTGATTAGACAGAATGCGAAATTTTTTATTATAGATCTCATATTTTCTTTTTTTAGACAAAACCTCCTAGTGTTTAAAAATTATGATACTAATACGATCAACATTATATAAATAAATTGATAGGAAGTTAAGTATTATGTATTTAATTCAACTTAGATTATAAATTATAACCCATACTTTGTATGAAGTAGTAATAAAGTTAAATTATTAATTCATTCTATTATTCTACATTGAAAATTTAATAATTTTATAATTGTATGCATACTTATAAACAATCACATACCTTGTCATGTCAAAAAAAAATCCCACACACATCTATACTAAACGGATAAAATTGTTATTGAATATATGAGTCCTACATTCATCGTATAAATGATTTGTCCATGCATTCAATTTGGTGAATACTGTTTTAGAAAATATAAACATGTATTCGATTAGGAAAGAATAAAATATAGAGGATAAACATATCCAACGATAAGTATATTTTTACGAAATAAAAGAATTCTTTTTGAATATAAATAATTTTATTTGAATTTAGAACTCTACATATGAAAAACGCTGTATAAAATGGTGCTCAATGTTTTTTCTGAGAAATTGTTCAATTACTTACGCAATTATTAAATCTGGTAAAACATATGAATTACATAACTTGCTTGTGAAACATAAAACTACTTTTTGAAAGATATGAAACTTTATTACCAAATTTGGCAGAAAGTTCATAAAATATATTTCACAACTTGAAAAGTTGGGTAGGCTATCGAAATTTTCAGGAAGCAGACGTCTTTTATTAAATTGTACCGAATAAATTTTAGATTCTGGTTACTACACTATATGATAATTTTGATAACGTGCTATTTTTTCTAGGGATCTGAAATTCGTTCACAAAACTCTTGAATTTTTAGGAAGTTTTTCCCGTTGATCGCAAAAACTGTTGAAAAAGATTTTCCGAAATATCATTACATACCTTTGAAAGTACTATTACATATATTTAGTTTTGATCATTACTACAATTAGATGACCAACAGGTATTTTCTAGTTTTAATTTCAAAAATTGAATTTACGCATTCATAAGTGAAAAAATTTTGAATTTGTATAATTTTATCATTGACAGTTTACACGTGATCTAAGTTATATTTGATAAACTCACTAGAACGTATGCTAACCTGTGAAAAATGTTAGTATGTTTCTTTGCTCTTATTGGTGGTTTCTGATGATGCCGTCCACGTTGAATACGCTGATTGTTCACCTGCTTTCAAGTTGGTTGAAGTGAAGTGGAGGGAGTCTCTATGAACCAACCTTACCACTTTCGACTAGATATGCACGTTTCTGGTCGATCACAACAATAAAGCACTTGCACGTTATCGATTAATGTTCACTGGTACGAATTTATTCGGATTTATTGATCAATATCCGTATCGATGGACCAAATGTTAAGCGTTATAGAGTTGTGGACTGTACGTTTTTTATAGATAAACACAGTGGTGTATTTATATATATATATATATATATATATATATATATATATATATATATATATATATATATATATATTTTATGTTAAAATTGAGATGATATATACACAAGGGTGACTATTTACAATATAATGTTCTTTGTTACCGTCTCTTAGCGTCTCTCGTTCGTATTTTCGCTACCTGCTTCTACCATCGCACACCCTAAAATCCAGAGCAGGGATAACAATTTTTCGCGTTCTAACTTATTTCATCGTTCAAAAATATTTTTAATCATCGCAACAGTTAAACTATGCATATGTTAATTTTTTTATTTGCATCGCTCAGATATCTTTGGCAAAAAAGTGTCGCATATCAGGACAAAAACCTGTTGCGATGATTAAAAATATTTTTGAACGATGAAATAAGTTAGAACGCGAAAAATTGTTATCCCTGCTCTGGATTTTAGGGTGTGCGATGGTAGAAGCAGGTAGCGAAAATACGAACGAGAGACGCTAAGAGACGGTAACAAAGAACATTATATTGTAAATAGTCACCCTTGTGTATATATCATCTCAATTTTAACATAAAATATATATATATATATATATATATATATATATATATATATATATATATATATATATATATATATATATATAAATACACCACTGTGTTTATCTATAAAAAACGTACAGTCCACAACTCTATAACGCTTAACATTTGGTCCATCGATACGGATATTGATCAATAAATCCGAATAAATTCGTACCAGTGAACATTAATCGATAACGTGCAAGTGCTTTATTGTTGTGATCGACCAGAAACGTGCATATCTAGTCGAAAGTGGTAAGGTTGGTTCATAGAGACTCCCTCCACTTCACTTCAACCAACTTGAAAGCAGGTGAACAATCAGCGTATTCAACGTGGACGGCATCATCAGAAACCACCAATAAGAGCAAAGAAACATACTAACATTTTTCACAGGTTAGCATACGTTCTAGTGAGTTTATCAAATATAACTTAGATCACGTGTAAACTGTCAATGATAAAATTATACAAATTCAAAATTTTTTCACTTATGAATGCGTAAATTCAATTTTTGAAATTAAAACTAGAAAATACCTGTTGGTCATCTAATTGTAGTAATGATCAAAACTAAATATATGTAATAGTACTTTCAAAGGTATGTAATGATATTTCGGAAAATCTTTTTCAACAGTTTTTGCGATCAACGGGAAAAACTTCCTAAAAATTCAAGAGTTTTGTGAACGAATTTCAGATCCCTAGAAAAAATAGCACGTTATCAAAATTATCATATAGTGTAGTAACCAGAATCTAAAATTTATTCGGTACAATTTAATAAAAGACGTCTGCTTCCTGAAAATTTCGATAGCCTACCCAACTTTTCAAGTTGTGAAATATATTTTATGAACTTTCTGCCAAATTTGGTAATAAAGTTTCATATCTTTCAAAAAGTAGTTTTATGTTTCACAAGCAAGTTATGTAATTCATATGTTTTACCAGATTTAATAATTGCGTAAGTAATTGAACAATTTCTCAGAAAAAACATTGAGCACCATTTTATACAGCGTTTTTCATATGTAGAGTTCTAAATTCAAATAAAATTATTTATATTCAAAAAGAATTCTTTTATTTCGTAAAAAATATACTTATCGTTGGATATGTTTATCCTCTATATTTTATTCTTTCCTAATCGAATACATGTTTATATTTTCTAAAACAGTATTCACCAAATTGAATGCATGGACAAATCATTTATACGATGAATGTAGGACTCATATATTCAATAACAATTTTATCCGTTTAGTATAGATGTGTGTGGGATTTTTTTTGACATGACAAGGTATGTGATTGTTTATAAGTATGCATACAATTATAAAATTATTAAATTTTCAATGTAGAATAATAGAATGAATTAATAATTTAACTTTATTACTACTTCATACAAAGTATGGGTTATAATTTATAATCTAAGTTGAATTAAATACATAATACTTAACTTCCTATCAATTTATTTATATAATGTTGATCGTATTAGTATCATAATTTTTAAACACTAGGAGGTTTTGTCTAAAAAAAGAAAATATGAGATCTATAATAAAAAATTTCGCATTCTGTCTAATCAAAGAAATAAAATCTGATTGATCTGATGAATTTCATACATTTTATAGGAAAAGAGTTACTTAAGTTATTTTGTTCTTCCATAAAAAATTTGTGAATCTTATATGAAAAAAAGTTCAATAAATTATTCAATCTCACCAAATTGAATATATGTACAAATGTATACATAAAATTAAACAGAAAAAAGAAAATATGAGATCTATAATAAAAAATTCGCATTCTACCCAATCAAAGAAATAAAATCTGATGGATCTGATGAATTTCAAGCATTTTATAGGAAAATAGTTACTTAAATTATTTTGTTCTTCCATAAAAAAATTTTGTGAATCTTATATGACAAAAGTTCAATAAATTATTCAATCTCACCAAATTGAATATACAAATCATTAGTAAAAGGTAACCAGGAATCATAAATTCAATTAATTATTTATATTCATATAATTACCTAATAGGTTTTATGAAATTTCTGATCTTTGTTCGTAATTACATCTGTAAAGATTTGATTGAATAACAGTTTCGATTGATAAGTTTATGAGTTTGGCCAATATAAATGATTAAAGCAATATGAAATGCATCGATTTCATTTTGGAAGACTAGGTACTATTATATCTTCATTTCTAATATTTTAGACGCTTTTATTCACAACAATCGTGGACAGGAGTTCGGGTTTCTTCGGTAATTTTCGGAGATTGCACAATAACAGGTAAGCATGGAGAAATGGTGGGTATCGTGGAAAGTAAAGTAATGTGGGTTTCTAACCTATATGAAAAAGTTTAACATTTATGTTCGTTCGATATTTTATATAGCGTTTTTCATTTGCATAGTTCTAAAGTCGAATACTATTATTTATATTTGAAAAGCAATCTCTTATTCCATATTTCAAACCAATATGTAATTTCAAGGCTGTGTTATTATTATTTATTTCCATTTCTACAGTGAAACATTCTAAAGTATAGTATTAGCATCATAATTTTTAAACACTAGGATATTTTGTCTATATTTTATATGAAAAGTTTTTCTTATTCAAAAAGCTGGCCGTCGTTCATCGTAATAATATACGATATTTACATCAATGATGGGTAGCGTAAAGGGGTGTATAGGGATACCGTTAACATATATATATATATATATATATATATATATATATATATATATATATATATATATATATATATATATATATATATTATACACCCGTTTAACTTGAAATTTGGCTACGTAGACACCCACAAGAGAGGTAGGATATGCAAATCCTATTCAAAACGTATTGTACGAACGTGTTTTTACAAAAAAATTAAATATTCCAGATGATATTCATGAGAAATTTCATGAATCTTATAAAAATTGCATAAGTTATTTAATTTCGATGTTCACCAAATTGAATGCATGGACAAATCATACAATGAATGCGTGAATCATATATTCAATAACAATTTTATCTGTTTAGTATAGATGTGTGTGGGCTTTTTTTGGCATGGCAAGGTATGTGATTGTTTAAAAGTATGCATACAATTATAAAATTATTAAATTTTCAATGTAGAATAATAGAATGAATTGATAATTTAACATTATTACTACTTCATACAAAGTATGGGTTATAATTTATAATCTAAGTTGAATTAAATACATAATACTTAACTTCCTATCAATTTATTTATATAATATTGATCGTATTAGTATCATAATTTTTAAACACTAGGAGGTTTTGTCTATATTTCATATGAAAAGTTTTTCTTATTCAAAAAGCTGTCCGTCATTCATCGTGATATACGATATTTACAACTGATCATTTGCATAGTTCTAAAGTCGAATACTATTATTTATATTTGAAAAGCAATCTCTTATTCCATATTTCAAACCAATATGCAATTTCAAGGCAGTGTTATTATTATTTCTTTCTATTTCTACAGTGAAACATTCTAAAGTATCGTATTAGCATCATAATTTTTAAACACTAGGAGATTTCGTCTATATTTTATATGAAAAGTTTTTCTTATTCAAAAAGCTGGCCGTCGTTCATCGTAATAATATACGATATTTACATCAATGATGGGGAGCGTAAAGGGGGTATATAGGGATACCGTTAACATATATATATATATATATATATATATATATATATATATATATATATATATATATATATATATATATATATATATATATATATATATATATATTATACACCCGATTAACTTGAAATTTGGCTACGTAGACACCCACAAGAGAGGTAGGATATGCAAATCCTATTCAAAACGTATTGTACGAACGTGTTTTTACAAAAAAATTAAATATTTTAGATGATATTCATGAGAAATTTCATAAGTTATTTAATTTCGATGTTCACCAAATTGAATGCATGGCCAAATCATACAATGAATGCATGAATCATATATTCAATAACAATTTTATCCGTTTAGTATAGATGTGTATGGGTTATAATTTATAATCTAAGTTGAATTAAATACATAATACTTAACTTCCTATCAATTTAGTTATATAATATTGATCGTATTACTATCATAATTTTTAAACACTAGGAGGTTTTGTCTATATTTCATATGAAAAGTTTTTCTTATTCACAAAACTGTCCGTCATTCATCGTAATAATATACGATATTTACAACTGATTTATCACACATGGGATTTAGGTTTTTTAAAAATTTATATGTGTACTCTTTTTTCCTCTAGTATGAGAGACCTGTTATAATGCATGTAAACGAATGGTTCAAATTACATTTTTTTAATAATTTAGTTTCAAATAAAGAAGGTTTGTAATTAGATAAATAAATTTTCTGATTAAGTTTATTTTTATATAATATCATACATTTAATCATATTTATATACAATAACATATCTACCAGCTTACACTATCCAATACAATATTCTCAATATTGTAATAATATTTTACAAGCAATTCATACATATGGGGTGAGTCATTGTAACTCAATTTTATGAATTCAGCACAAGTTTGTATATCGATTACACGTAAATGTTGCTTACGCATTTCAGTGAGAATGAAATCTGCGAAATAATCAATTGTGCAATACCTGGTAATAGCATCGTCACTTTCAATTTTTTCATCCATCTTCCTTACAAAAGGATTCATGCCTGCTGCAAAAGTTTTCAAAGAATCAACAGCCAAAAATAGTTTTGGGAAGTTACTTTCCTTGAATATCAACACGTTGTTACATGTAGAATACAGTGAATATAATCCAATTGTATCCAGATATACTTCAATTTCACTGTTTTTCGCTAACTCCTTCAGTACCCCTGGCAATTTAACAATAAGTTCATCTACTTCTTTTTTCGTGAATGAAATGAAATCAAGATAACCATGTCGACATATTCTAAGTAAACATTGAAAATCATTGAAAGGATCCAGACCAATGCTTACATATTTACTGCCTGAGAGATTCAAATTGTATATGTCTTCACTCACGAGCCGATGCATCTCATGCTCCATCCTACGATTTACGGTGTTGTGGTACACATCTTCAGGATAAGGAACCATGTTTGTTGAACTGTAATTACCATCTATTGATGACGTTTGCGGCGTGTAGTGGTAGCCGGTGGTGTATTTCTTCTTCTCGTTCTCGTTTCTTGCACTGCTTTCCTTGATTTCTCTGATTTCGACGGCCATCTTTGCGATCGAACAGTCTCGTTTTTATTGTACATGGTATTTAACTGCTGGTAGATATTGAAGAATAACTGCCTATTTGTTTGCAGTGAGCTATTTTTAAGCCCTTACCCCCTCCAAGTTTTGTGGTATTATTCCACCGTTTGTGTGTGTTTTCTTAGAAATACCTGCACCCGTTGAATAACTAATGTCAGGGGTGGATTTCTTACGATTTACGAATTTTGGTCTAAATTTGTGAAGAAAAATTCAATTCTCGCGATCCTCAATCATTAGTTAATACGGTCCTGCCCTAACATCTGCCCCAAACACCTGGTCTAACAATAGATCTGGTATAACAAAAGACCTGCCACCCGCTTTTGTGAAGATTATTGAATAGCAACACGTTGTTACATGTAGAAACCACCCTCACCACTGACGTGCCGGAATTCTGTGAAATCACACGATTTTGTAAAGACCAGCCCACCCACGTTGAGTAACTCAGCGACGCTTTTGTGAGCGTCAACCTTTTGTGTGTTTTCTTAGAAATACCTGGCCTTGTCGAATGTCAGGACCGGGTTTCTTACGAATTTTGGTCTAAATTTGTAAAAAATTCAATTCTCATGACCATCAATCATTAGTTAATACGGTCCCGAACACCTGGTCTGACAATACGAACAAAAGACCTGCCACCCGCTTTTGTGAAGAGATATTCGCTTCAACCTTTTGTGTGTGTGTTTTCTTAGAAATACCTGACCATGTCGAATGTCAGGGGTGGATTTCTTACGAATTTTGGTCTAAATTTGTAAAAAATTCAATTCTCACGACCATCAATCATTAGTTAATACGGTCCCGAACACCTGGTCTAACAAAAGACTGCACCGCACAATAGGAACAATAGACCGGCTCGAACAATAGGAACAATAGACCGGCCCTAACAAAAGAAACACCTGGCATAACAATTGGCTGCACACCTGCACCCAAACAATAGGAACAATAGACCGGCCATGATTTATGACCTTGAGCTGTCATCATCAATCATTTTTAATGGCTTTGGTTCAATCCCTTCTACTAACGTTCGATGGGGGCAAGAATTCCAAATTTATATTTTCGCGCTATAGATATAGAGTAATAATTTATATAGCAGAACAACGTTTGACGGGTCAGCTATATATATTGATGATGATTCATGGTGAGTGGAACGCATGTGTCCGACTCTCTCGAAGGATGGTTTCTATACCTTCAATTGACGAATAACTTTTCTTGATCATCGTCATTAATCGGATCCCATTTTTTTAGGTTATATCGGAGAGAAAACAACTTTATCGGAAACAAATGGAAAGATTGAATGCCGGCGAGGAAGTAGAAGGTAAATTGTAAATAGGATGAAATATTCAATTGAATCACTTCATTACAAGTGGTATATTCTATAGGTATTTCAATTATTTTTTAAAGAACTGCTGCGTGGGAATTAATGTATATAACTTATTCAAAGTGTCGGTAGAGTAAATCGAACGAGAAAGTTTTCAAATGAAGATCATCTAATTGTATGTTCAAATTTGAAGCCTTCTACTTGCAAATAGTAATAAAGTTTCAGTAACATTTCTTCTGTCATTTCACCACATGTTGTCAGTATTCGGGCGAAGATTTTCTAAAGAGTCCGGATACTTTAAATGAATAACACTTTTCAATTGATACCATAATAAAAAATTCAATGTTAATGAATATGGCGATCTTAGAGGCCATTCAGTGAAATACTTTCATCAAATCCAGCATTAAAAAATGGATTCAACAATTCATGTGCAGGGACTGTAACGTGGTAAAGTGCCAACCTGTCGAAAAAAGTTGATCATTCTCTTGAATTTGATCATATTTTTGAAAATGTCCATAATGAATGGGTACATGAGATCTTGAATCAAATTGAGATAAAATTCAACCGTCAAATAATCAGGTTAAAAAATTTAGTATCTATATTATTTTCCAAAATCCCATAACAGATATTGAACAAAGATTTTTTCAATGTTATTTTTCTTTTGATTTCATTTACCAGCACGTTTTCTAATTTCAACGCAGATAACTGAAATACCTTGAAAGTGATGTGCATATTGTCCGCCCGTAATGCTTAAAATTCTAGAAGGGGTTGTCACCTTGTTGAAGCGGATAATTCGACATCCATAAATTTACGATCCAAGGATATCTTCCTCCGAATACAAAATCGAACTGTCTCGAGGTTTCTCAGAAAACCACTTAACATTGAAAATATTCCAGATGAAATGTTTTGAATGTACCAACCAGAAAATATTTTTATTTTTACTGGTTATACTGGACCAGGTTTGGTTCAATCATTAGATATCAGATTGATTGAAATGCCATTTCCAAATACTTCTTCTAAAATAAATTTTCAAGACAATCCACTGTCCATGATAATTTATCCAGTATGATAAAATTTTCAGATGAGAAAAAATCGAAATCGTTCCTCGATTTATTGTTGGCATTGTAGTATGAAAATACAAAACTTTCAGACGAACAGCTCAGGGATGAAGTGGACACCATGCTGATCACTGTAAGTATAAACGAATAGTCTACTATGAAGTTGTTTGGTCGACAAAGTTCAATTATACATAATATTAAACAAATAATTGGTTTGCCGTTTTAGATTGTTGAGAATGAACGCGGCCTAAGGCCGCGTTTGGACGAAAACATGGTATCCGAGATACGGAGGTTGGCTAACCTTTTTGTACTACTTAAACTATTTCTCGTTCCCGCCCGCGACGCCCGATTTCGATATCGAACGTTTAAAGTTTTCTTCGAAATTCACGAAAATGCCAGCATTCCAGACGCTTAAGAACTATTTTTCCATCAAAGGAACCAAAATTCACGTCACCGGGTTTCGAACGTATAATTGAACGGTGTTAACTCCGATCGGAAGTTACCAAGCGCACAAGGCTCAATCACGTCATAGTAACGAGTTCTTGCGAAGCCGATTCCGCACGATCGCGAGGTTTGTAACAGCGCGCAGATGGCTCAAGGGGCACAGGACGGACTTAGCACTCATCGGGGTTCGGGATCTATATTTTCATCGATCTATATTTTCCATAGATCTATTTAATAGGCGATGAAGCCTCTGACTAGTATAATATAATAAATAAATAATAGGTTTTCCTTCTTGGACCTTGGGGAATGAACGTGACCGAAGGCAGCAATTGGGCAAACTTATGAAGCCGAAATAAGGAGAAAGAGAACGAAGAGGGGGGCCCGAAGGGCCTCGTCGATCGCCGCTAAACTTTTTGTAGTCCTTAGGCAAGGTCCTATTTCCACTCGCGACGCCAATTTTCTATATCGAACGTTTAAGGTTTGACGTTTTGCCGAAATTCGCGAAAATGGCAGCATTCGACACCCTAAGGATTTATTTTTTCCTCAAAGGAATTTCGGCCACGTGACCGCCTTTCGAGCCGATAGTTGGACGGCGTTACTGACGATCGAGAAACTTCAGCACGGTGAGGACCAATCACGCCATATTAACAAGTCGATTCCGCAAGAACGCGAGATTCCTGACAGCAAGCAGATGGCGCATCCGCCCGGCGCTAGGCTTGTCACTTCGCGTACCGTTCGACATAGGCAGGGACAAGCTTAGCACTCATCGGGGTTCGGGGATCTATATTTTCATTGATCTATATTTTTCATGTATCTATTCAATAGGCGATGGAGACTCTCATTAGTACAAACTGAAATTGGCATCATTCTGGGCGACCATTCAATACCACAATCATAACAAACGAGAAAAGAAAACAAATTGTGAATCTACTCTATGCCAGGATCCATAAAATAGATCCTGTGTCAGATAATAATTTTTGAAATCTTAAAATTTTCATTATAAAAGCTAAACCATACGTTTAATCAATTCAACGTATTGTAATATGTTTACAGGGTTCAGACACCGTAACTACTTGTTTATGTTTCTGTTTTTTAACTCTAGGAATGCACCCTGAAATTCAGGTAATTCTATCTTGTGACATTTTTGGATAATTCAAAACTTAAACTAAAATCATTCTAGAGGAAAGTATACGAAGAAGTAATGGAAGAATTGGGGGACGAGCGCGACATCACCGCAGAAGACTTACCTAAACTTCACTACATGGACAGAGTTATAAAGGAAACCCTCAGGTTATTTCCACCAGGATCTATCATGTCCAGGAAAGTTACTGAAGATGTTCAAATATGTTGGTATTATTTAAAGTTACTCTGGCGATATCTAGATATTGAAGAAACTTTAATTTAATTAAATTTTAATTATTTCAGGTGACGTTGTGCTACCATCAGACTGCGATGTCACAATTGTCATCTTTCAATTGCATCGAAATGCCAAATATTGGAAAGATCCGCTAAAATTTGATCCAGACCGATTTTTACCAGAAGAAATCGATAAAAGACATCCCTATTCTTATATTCCGTTTTCGGCGGGCCAGAGGGGGTGTATAGGTAACGACTTCCATAATTCCGAACATCTAAGTTTTACTGAAAAAATGCCATTTCATACAAAATAAATCAATCATTTCATTTAGTAGTATGTTATTATCATGATGAAACTTTTGAGATTGAAATTCGCCGAGTCTTTATTTGAAAAAACACTCTATGTTTTTAAAGGGATACTAGAACAGTAAAATGATATATTTCATTTTTTTCGTGCGAGCGTGACGATTCTTGCAAGCACGGAAAAAGCATTTAGGAATATGTAGTGAACGGTAATTTTCATTATACTTCTCTGGAAACAAAAGCAAAACTGAAAAATATCAGGTTATCTCTTCGGTGTGCCACGAAAAAACCAAATATTAAAATTAATTTAGTTGATAACCCCTTCTCATGTGGTACTTCAATGTTGAATTTGACGACTTGGTCTGCATTTAATACTTTTTTTGTGTGTATTTCGATTTTTCGTTTGATAAATGCAGTAGCTTTTATCATTGAAAATCGACTCGATATTGTGGAAGCGTTTATCAATTTATCTTTTTCGGCCAAATTAAGGAGAAGAATAACATCACTTACTTTGCGAATTTTTTTTTCTTGCGCCACTCGTAATGTAGACGGAACTCCTTTTTATATACCTCACAGGAGTTCCTGGTAAGTAATTCTGCTCTTATTTTTTACTCTTCAAATGATATTTCTTCTTCTGGATAGATAATTTTAAACATATGTCGAATTGAATTAAAAAAGCTAAAAACTGCGACAATGTTTTCGTTTTCCTGTGCGATCGCACGGGAAATAGTATATTGTTTTATTAGGGGTAAAAGTGATATTTTTTGTGGCGAGACTAAATGTTTTAACAACAACAATTTTAGTCGGGCCACAAAAAGTTCTTTTCTCCGAATGAAGCATGCGCTTTCTTCCGCAAACGGTGTTCAAACGATAGAATTAAGATAACATTTTAAATAAGGATTAGATGTAAAAAAAACGTGAAATTAGATTGCTTTGCTTACTGGTTTTGTAGGTGTAGGCAACACTAGTTTGACAATTCAACAAAATAATTGTCAAAAATATTCAAAGTCACTTATCTACGCATTATAGGACTGTGCGTTTTTGGTAAGTACCAAAGTATTAAGAAATAACTATTTATAGTAAAATATATAAGATTTTTCTTACACATTCAGTTATGTCGGATTCGAAACCCAACTGTACGCCGCCCGGCGTTCTTGAAATTGCCGTATAAAAAAGTGCGCGGCTCACGGCCGCACAAAGAAGTAAAAACAAAATGACGTCTGTGAAATCATACTTCAATATTGAGAACTGAGGTTGAATGTTTGCAGAAAAAGTTCATTTTCGGTGCGCTGAATAGGCATGTAAAGATAGTGTTTTCAGAAAGGTATAATAGAATAGTATATTCTGTAACAAGGTAAGAATGAAAATTCGATGCGAGTGGAAAAGTTCCGAGCGCGAGCCGAAGGCGAGCGTGAGGAACCACGAGCATCACGAATTTTCATTCTAACCGAGTAGCAGACTATACTTTTTCCACGATCAAAAATTTTAAATATATTTTTACTTATTATATTTTTGAATGAAAACGTGACAGCAATAATTTTGACACTTACTCAAATTTGCCACTACGATGACAGTCAACTGCGTCAAGGCTAATGTTATTATTGCTAGCCAGTGTGAGAATATTATTCTATTACAAGGGAGAGAAAGCAAATACATTTAAATTGCATGGGGGCAGAAGTGTTGCAGAATATTTCTTCAATCTCAAGAGAAAGAATTCCAGCATTCTGTAATCAAATTTGATATCAGAATTGGCGAATTCTGTGATGATCGTGGAGAAAATAGTTTTTCTACATAAAGCTCCTGAAGTAATTATATTTATAGAATGATGTATATATTAAGATATATATATATATATATATATATATATACATATATATATATATATATATATATATATATATATATATATATATATATATATATATATATATATATATATATATATATAATTATATATATATATCTTGAAAGCTAGAGCTTAAGAGAAAAGAGTAGAGCCTTTCATTGCTGCTATCCCAAGAATAATACCTAATTATATATATATATATATATATATATATATATATATATATATATATATATATATATATATATACCTATATATATATGATTATTTATTCGAATTGTTGTTGCCTGTGAACTATTTCTAATCTCTTGATAATTATTAGTAATAACAGGCTTGTTGAATCTTTGATAAAGCCGCGAATGTCGTGGCGAAACGTCAACTTTTTAATAAAATCGAGTTTTTTAAGATTCAACAAGCCTGTTATTGCTAATAATTATAAAGAGATTATATATATATATATATATATATATATATATATATATATATATATATATATATATATATATATATATATATATATATCAATATTTCGTTTGTAACAGACAAGATGTGAATAAATGATTTCACATTCTTCATATTTATCATAAACGGAAAAATTACCAACTCTCCATGAATTCAGCTTTTACAAACACCCAACTAAAATATTTATCAGTATATCCCAAACAGTTAAATTATTGACATTTAATTTACTTACATTTTTAAAATAGGCTTTATTTTAGGAGAAAAATATGCAAAGATGAGTGTAAAAGCAGTCCTAGCCACAGTAGTGAGAAAGTTACTGATAAAATCCGAATATAAGACAATAGAAGAAGTACAAGTAAAAGTTAATATTATCACGAGACCCTCCCATGGATTCAAAGTTTCGTTGGAAATGCGGCAATGAGACATCAACTAAAACGTTTAATGAAACTCATCGAAACACCTGATATTACTACAATATAACTGAAAATGTGAAGTTTCTGTCAAATGTTAAACTAGTTGAAATGAATAAAAGTGTGCAAATTGAAATGAATACAAAAATATATATATATATATATATATATATATATATATATATATATATATATATATATATATATATATATATATATATATATATATATATATATATATATATATATATACATATATATATATACAGTGTGTCGCATTTCAGATGAAGATACCTCCATATATCAGTTATTCATAGGAATATAGATTTGAATTTTCTCATAGTCATAAACGGTGGTAGGACATATTTTTCAAGATACTTAACTGAATTCTGAATTTCAAAATCGGCCTACTACGAATTGACAAATAGGGCCGATTCTCAATATTTCATTTCGCGTTAGAGATATGGAAAAAAGTTATAAGAAAAAGTTGTTCAGAAAACTCAGTTCAGAAAAAGCAGCCACTGTAAATGCTCTTTTCTATGAAACTGCAGTGTTGTTAAAATTTATCAGAATAGTCAACCTCGTCGAATACACCCGCATCTTGAGGATAACGATATATTGGCGGCAAATCAAGCAATAAAAAAACGTTTTAAAATATTTTTTATAAATCTTCTCTAAATTTAATCAGTTATAAGAATAATATAATTATTGTAAAATAAAATTCTCATTCCTTTGTGTTAATTATTTTATTGAAATATTTCAATACATAACACTATTGAATTATCAAGTAGCCAAGTTCTCAGTTTCCATAGCGTACTATTCATAAAATTGGGAAAATAAACTTAATAATTTTGAATTATAACCAAAATATTGAAAAAATTGAAAACGCGAATTTAGTCATGAAAATTGGTATATGGGCCAAAAAAAATTTTCTGAACAACTTTTTTATAACTTTTATCCATATCTCTAACGCGAAACAAAATATTGAGAATCGGCCCTATTTGTCAATTCGTAGTAGGCCGATTTTGAAATTCAGAATTCAGTTAAGTATCTTAAAAAATATGACACATCACCGTTTATGACTGTACAAAAATTCAAACCTGTGTTTTTTTAAATAACCCTAATATGGGGGTGTCTTCGTCTTGAATGCGACACACTGTATATATATAATTATATATATATATATATATATATACATATATATATATATATATAAATATATATATATATATAATATATATATATATATATATATATATATATATATATATATATATATATATATATATATATATATATATATATATATATATTTATATATATATACATATATATATATATATATATATATATATATATATATATAATTATTTATTCGAATTGTTGTTGCCTGTGAACTATTTCTAATCTCTTGAAAATTATTAGCAATAACAGGCTTGTTGAATATCAAAAATTCTCTCGATCTAGTGGACCATCTTAAAACTTTGAAGATCCCTAACAATTACAAATTTTTTTCATTAGATGTTGTTTCTCTTTATACCAATATTCCAAATTCTTTGGTTCCAATAATAATTAATGACAAATGGAATATTATCAAAAATTATACAAACATTTCTAAAACCGATTTTATAGAAGCAATTCAATTTGCTCTTGGTACAAACTATTTTCAATATGAAAATAACTTCTACCAACAAATTGATGGTGTAGCAATGGGAAGTCCTATTTCCAGTGTTATAGCTCAATTAGTTTTAGAATATTTAGAAGAAAATGAATTAAATAATTCGAATGTACGAATTATAACTTTCAAAAGGTATGTTGATGATTGCCTTATAATAGCATCAGAAGATTTTATTGATGATATTCTCAAAAAATTCAACGACTTTATTAGAAAATTACAATTTACTCTAGAAAAAGAAACGAATAATACATTAAATTTTCTTGATATTACTCTCATACACAAAAACAATGAAATTATCACAAAATGGCATAGAAAAGAAATTTTTTCACGAGGAACATTGAACTACAACAGTACACATTATTTATCACAAAAAAAGAGTTTAATAATCGGATATATAGATAAAGCACTTAAACTTACTTCACCTACACACAGACATGAAACATTACAAGATGTCCATAAATTACTCATGAAAAACGATTACCCAATAAAACTTATACAGAAAATCACTAAAAGTAGAATTCATTAACTTTACAACACATTAGAAACATCAAAAAAAGAAAATATTAACAAAAAATATATTCGTCTCCCATATATTCCTGATTTGAGTAATAGAATTTCACAAATTTTAAATCCACACGATATTAAAGTAGCCCACACCGCACAAAATCAAATAAAACAAATTCTAAATTACAAAGTAAAATACCTCTTCTGCAAAAATCTCATGTTGTTTATAGTATACCCTGTAATAATTGTAATAAATCATATATAGGACAAACTTTTCAAAATTTAGAGAAAAGACTAAAAGCGCACAAATATACCAGAACACAAACCACAGCACTAATAAAACATAAAAACAATGAGAATCATACTTTCAACTTTAAAAGCACGAAAATTTTAGAAATAGAAAAAGATCAAAAACGCGGAGAAATTTTAGAAATGTTACATATTCAAAAAAATTTAAATAAAGTCGTAAATGATAGAACAGATATCAAACATTTGAGTTCAATATACGCAGATTTAATTCTTCAATTTTTCTAAGAAACAACATAAATCAAAACAAAATAATTCAACAAACAACAAACTCTAACCATAACAACTCATCTTCTTAGACAAAATCTAAACATCTAGAATTTTCAATTTTTCTAAAAAGAAAGTATAGTTTAGAACATGTGATCTCCAAAATTACAAGTAATGTCTTTTTAAAGACAACAATCAAATATTTTAAACCTATTTTGTACATTACGTGGGTGAAGGTTTCTGTGGTTCCCTTCCCATCTAATATCAACAGACCTGTCTGTTGATATTGGACTAAATAGCACGTAATTAATAACTGAAGACGGCCACAGCCGCAATAAGAAATTTTTGAAAAAAAGATAAATAGTACCCTATTCTTTGACTCTTCAAAATCAAAATAATTTGAACCAATTTCGAACATTACGTGGGTAAAGGTTTCTGTGGTTTCCCTTACAATCTAATAATAACAGATTTGAATGTTAATATTGGACTGAATAGCACGTAATAAATAACAAAGAACGGCCACAGCCGAAAAATTTTAGTGAAACAGTAGTCTGTTTCTATTCAAATTTTTTCAAATCAATAAATGTCAAAGAAATTTCAACTTTTTCGAAAGTTTTGATAAAGCCACGAATGTCGTGGCGAAACGTCAACTTTTTAATAAAATCGAGTTTTTTTAAGATTCAACAAGCCTGTTATTGCTCATAATTTTCAAGAGATTATATATATATATATATATATATATATATATATATATATATATATATAAAATTAAGTGAACTAGGACATTTATTTGAAACTAATCAAACAAACCTCCTAGCGGAGCTGGCTATAAGAGTTCACAAAGCATCGAAATATCAACATCTACCCTAGACGGTAATTGTTCGAAATGTTAATTTGTTTATCACAATCGATGAAAATTGATAGACAGGCTGTTTCGCCCTTTTCGGGGCTCATCAGTATCATCCATCCACCAAGAGTGATAACCAAACTAACATTTCAAACGGTCATACATATTTCTTCTAGTAACTCCATGACATATGAATATGACACAGTGCCACCAGTCGGAAACAATTGAACCACATCTTTCAAACAGACGAAAACTGGTGGCGCTGTGTCATATTCATATGTCATGGAGTTACTAGAAGAAATATGTATGACCGTTTGAAATGTTAGTTTGGTTATCACCCTTGGTGGATGGATGATACTGATGAGCCCCGATAAGGGCGAAACAGTCCGTCTATCAATTTCCATCGATGTTGATGTTGATATTTCGATGCTTCGTGAACTCTTATAGCCAGCTCCGCTAGGAGGTTTGTTTGATTAGTTTCAAATAAATGTCCTAGTTCACTTAATTTTATAACCACGGGCGTGTTTTCCGTTTAACACGAATAATTCTTCCTTATTTATATATATATATATATATATATATATATATATATATATATATATATATATATATATATATATATATATATATATATAATAACCACCTATAATAATAATTTTAACTATAAAATCAATATGCATTCCAAAAAACTTAACTCTGCCGTTCATACAAAATTAAAATGCAAAACTCCCTACGCTAATAATTGCTCTTCACCCAGTCTTTTAGACAAAACATACTTACCATGGTTGAATGTTTTCAACATATTAGGCAGTATACGAACCGCACTAATAGCTATTGTACAGCCAGTTGTAACTTTATTCCTGTCAAAAATTAGGATTATGCAGGTCTAACGTTATTATATTTAAAGTAAATAAATGAATAAATACTATGTTACTGTGTAACGAAAATGAAATTCTCAATAACCAAAATAATTTTATCAAAAATGTGTAATTTCACAGGGGTACATATTATCATTTCTGTGTTGAAGTTCCCGGTTTCGGATCGCTTATATCATTTTAGAAAAAAATATCGAGTGTTAACTGCTTAGATTTTTTTTTCTTTAAGAAGTTCAGTTTCGCACTACGTTCTGAAAACTTTTCTGCAATTCTTTTATTAGACGTGGTTCACCAATAATTTTCTTAAAAATCCGGACATCCTACTGCGTAGCACTAGAAATGATAAAACCCCTCTGCTCATGCGCATGTCATAATGCCTAACTAAAAAACGCTATATATTTTTATTCTTCGTGGGGAAAAATTGGGAAAAGAAATTCCCTTATGAAATCATATGTGTTTTATCGATATCCGTTGGAATTTTTAAAATTGGTCTAGATCCCAACTTTTTGTTGTGAGACTTTACCCCTAGCTTCGCCTCGGGGTAAAAATATCACACAGAAAGAGTAAATGGAGTCAATTCCGTTCAATAAATGTACATACGTCCTAACATTCCGGTAAATGCTTTATAAGTGGATCCTCAACCTGTCTATATCGGGGAATCCCAGTAGTTGCCCATTAACACCGGGGATTTTCAAGACATGTGGCCTTATTGTGAATCGGCGTAAACCGAGGGCTACCTATATATATATATATATGTATATATATATACATATATATCTATATACATATATATATATATTATATATTAGATAAATATATATATATATATATATATATATATATATATATATCTATATATATATATATATATATATATATATATATATATATATATATATATATATATATATATATATATATATATATATATATATATATATATATATATATATATATATATATATATATATATATATATATATATATATATATATATATATATATATATATATATATATATATATATATATATATATATATATATATATATATATATTGAAGTGAACTAGGACATTTATTTGAAACTAATCAAACAAACCTCCTAGCGGAGCTGGTTATACGAGTTCACGAAACATCGAAATGCCTCCATATACCTTAGAATGGTGTATGTTAGAAACATTAAGTTGTTTATCACAATCAATGGAAATGATAGACAGTCTGTTTCGCCCTTATTTGGGGCTCATCAGTATCATCTATCCATCGAAAGTGATAACCAACCAAATATTTCTAACGACGTTATATTTTCCTTCCAGTGACTATATGGCATATAAATATGACACAGAGCCACCAGTCGGAAACAAATGAACCACATCCCACAGATAGAAGAAAACATTTCGGCAACATGAACCCGCACGTCCTGACACCCGAAAGTGGTTACTATAATCGCTAAGCAACAGTAAAGTTGATACATCTATTTGATGTAATTCAAACTTCACCCGCCGCAAGTAACAAGCGCTCCAAATTTTATTCCTTTTACAGGTAGTAATTGAATAGAAAACAGAATTCTTCGTGCTAACGACACACGTTCGTGGCAATAAAATGAAGTGAACTAGGACATTTATTTGAAACTAATCAAACATTTATTTGAAACTAATCAAACAAATAAATCAAATAGATGTATCAACTTTACTGTTGCTTAGCGATTATAGTAACCACCTTCGGGTGTCAGGACGTGCGGGTTCATGTTGCCGAAATGTTTTCTTCTATCTGTGGGATGTGGTTCATTTGTTTCCGACTGGTGGCTCTGTGTCATATTTATATGCCATATAGTCACTGGAAGGAAAATATAACGTCGTTAGAAATATTTGGTTGGTTATCACTTTCGATGGATAGATGATACTGATGAGCCCCAAATAAGGGCGAAACAGACTGTCTATCATTTCCATTGATTGTGATAAACAACTTAATGTTTCTAACATACACCATTCTAAGGTATATGGAGGCATTTCGATGTTTCGTGAACTCGTATAACCAGCTCCGCTAGGAGGTTTGTTTGATTAGTTTCAAATAAATGTCCTAGTTCACTTCATTTTATTGCCACGAACGTGTGTCGTTAGCACGAAGAATTCTGTTTTCTATTCAATTACTACCTGTAAAAGGAATAAAATTTGGAGCGCTTGTTACTTGCGGCGGGTGAAGTTTGAATTACATCAAATAGATGTATCAACTTTACTGTTGCTTAGCGATTATAGTAACCACCTTCGGGTGTCAGGACGTGCGGGTTCATGTTGCCGAAATGTTTCCTTCTATCTGTGGGATGTGGTTCATTTGTTTCCGACTGGTGGCTCTGTGTCATATTTATATGCCATATAGTCACTGGAAGGAAAATACATCGTCGTTAGAAATATTTGGTTGGTTATCACTTTCGATGGATAGATGATACTGATGAGCCCCAAATAAGGGCGAAACAGACTGTCTATCATTTCCATTGATTGTGATAAACAACTTAATGTTTCTAACATACACCATTCTAAGGTATACGGAGGCATTTCGATGTTTCGTGAACTCGTATAACCAGCTCCGCTAGGAGGTTTGTTTGATTAGTTTCAAATAAATGTCCTAGTTCACTTCATTTTATAGCCACGAACGTGTGTCGTTAGCACGAAGAATTCTGTTTTCTATATATATATATATATATATATATATATATATATATATATATATATATATATATATATATATATATATATATATATATATATATATTTATATATATATATATATATATATATATATATATATATATATATATATATATATATATATATATATATATATATATATATATATATATATATATATATATATATATATATATATATATATATATATATATATATATATATATATATATATATATATATATATATATATGATATGGGGTGTTTTCGAGGTAGAACGGAAAGCCGCCATTTTTGCGTAGATATTTGAAATTGGGTTGAAATTTAGTACGTGAATTGAGATGATTTCGAGGTATGATCCATTGTGGTTCCAACTCTTCCTCAACCGCACTACTACCCCTTAAATCGCACTTGAATTTTCGCAATCAGTAGACTTTACATTTTAAGGTGATACATTCCTTTTCTAATGGCATCTCGACCTGTTTATTACTCAGTAGGCGATGCTCTTCGCTATGATTCTTACTAAGAATTGGCCAATTTTTATACGCTTTATGTAAGCTTCATCTGTAAAGAATGGAATCTTTCAACGCCAATGTTACTCATTTTATTGAAATTTGGCACATTTAATAAGAGTACAGTGTAAATAAGATGAATTTTAGAAGCGAATGATGGGCGAATGGGGGTTAGTATGATGGTGGTAAATTCTGCATGTAGGGCGCTCATACTTTGGTGAATGTTGAAAGAGGTGAAGAGTCCACAGGTGCTAGTAAGGAGATATTTTTTTCTTAAAACCAATAGTTTCGGAGATGAAGCAATTTTTGTAAATTTTTAGAGTGAACGGTTGGGTATGATATTGAAGGTTTCTTCTCGTAAGATGAAAATGCTTTGATATATTACACTTAACGTGAAAATTGACACTTCGAGGATATTAACAATTTTTTTTCAATAAAATAAATTTTCTAATTTTTTTTTCAGTTTACTATTAGAATTTTTCAAGGCATAATTTATTCTGTTCGAATTTCATGTCGACGCGATGCACTTAGCGCGATTAATATGACGGAGCTTCGCTACACAGAAAATTATAATGAGCCTGATATCAATCACTGCCAATAGAACTTTTCATCACAGAATTTTTTTGTGCACATGCGTCAGTTCTCGCCATCTTTTTCGTACTGTTTTTAGTAAACAAGCATGTTAAAATACCTGTGCGCAGACAATTTAAATCAACAATAATTAAATACATGAAATAAATTGCAGTAAAGTAACAGAAAAATAAAACAAGAAGTGTGTTAATTACAAAATAGATTTTTCAAGTTACCTATAGTGATGTTTTTTTTTTTAACTCGAGGGACCTACAGTTTAACACCGGTTCCGAACGGCCAATGGGCTTGTGAACGATGCACATTACCCAACAATTTCTCTTAAATCTATAACTACTAAATTTCGGACATACACAACACCCAAGAGCAAGGTGGGACTCGAACCCACAATCCTCAGTTTACAAACGGTATAAGGCGGTTCACCTTACCGCTGGTCTACCGAGGCCTCTCATAGTGATGTTATCTGTACGAAAAGAAACAACAAAACGGTGTTGTTATGAAGTATGTGAGAGTGATACACGGTATAAGGCATTCAAAGGCAATACTTATTACTTCATAAATTTTCCAAAACCTTGCCTACAATATCAAAAAAAAATTATCAAATCATCAGGCAAAATACATATCAAAACATGTTCAAAATGTGATATATGGGTGAAAAAATGTGGTCGAAGTGACAGAGGTTTTCGAACGATTGATGTTGTTACTAAAGATACTTATATCTGTTCACTACATTTTCATGGAAAAAGTCCAACTGAAGAAAATCCCAATCGTCTGAGCTATCGAGAATTTCAACAAATTGATTGATCAATTAAGGTATTGTTATTCAATGAGTAAGATGTTTATAGTTATAACATCTATCTTGTTTGTAGGTCCTGAAAGCAAGAACCAGTTTATTAAAAAAATAGAAAAGAGTTGATATGGAAGAAACAAATGGATCTCTACCAACAAAAATAAAGGACACTGCCATTACTAAGCAGGTAAAGTTTAAATGTAAAAGTCTATAGATTAAAATTAAAACTCTTTTCTATTATTATAGACATCAACGGTTCATGAAGAGGTTCACAGTATTATTGATAAAAATTTGTGTTTCAATTCACAATTTCCAGATAATTCCTTATCTTCAAAGATGGCTGTACTTGGAAGAAGTGAAATCAGTGAAGAAACCATCAAAACTACTGGAAGCAGAGAAAGTCAAACCGATTTCGTGAAAATATGTAATAAAATTATTCAGGTTAATCAACCGAAAAGTTCAGCCATGGAAAAATGTTTGAATTCTATAGCTTTACAAGATTTTTGAGTCCAGCTTGTGAAGACTTCATAGTATTGGGTATTCAAAAATCTAAACAATCAATGCAATAGTTAATTTTGGTATCATTGAGATTGCGCATGGGATATTTGATTGAAGATTTAGCTTACAATACTCCAAATGGCTGAGTTAGTTTTGTATCTGATGCTTATGAAGGATCAATATCGGATCCTGAAATATTTAAACGATTGAAACTTGCAGACTTTTTGTAACCTGGAGAAGTAGTACTTGACTTCTTCAAACGGTTTTATCATTGAATATGCATACCATGATGTCACAAATTATATTTGTTTATGCATGTGTGGTTAACTTTCAAAATCCTGTAGTATTTGACTGATAAATACAAAAGAATGTAATAATTGTGTAAATTGAAAAACAAAACAATTAGTTAATAGAAATTATCAAACATTTTTTGTACCATAGGTATATAAAAGTTCCATTGAACTTATAAATATTTGTATATATAAATAAATGACAATAAAGTCATTTATTGACTCTATTAATGCACTTATACATATGTATATCAACTTTGATGATTTTTTTGTTGTTATTGTATTGAAAATAAAAGCTTACTATTATCATCTATTTTTATTTTTTGTTCTAGAAATTTTAATAGTTTTTTGAAGCATTTAATGCATAATTTGCTGATACAGGGTAAGCTATCTTTTTCACTGGCATCCAAATATTTAAGCTTAGATGTGCTATAATTTTCATTTGAGTGTTGATTATTGTTCACATTTTCAATATCACTTTCATCATCATCTTGATTTATACACGATGTTACTAAATAATGATGAATACATCCATAATTAAAGTTTTTTGGCACATCATTTGAAGGAAATGGTTGCCAAACTTGCGGATAATTAATGGCTTGAGATGTTATGGTTCACATTTCTTTTCTTCAAAACGTCCAGCCATTTTCCTCTGTCAACAGCAGGGTCAACAGGTACTTCATTTCGTATAGAATTCTTAACCCTGACAAAATTAATTTGTTAGTATAATATTTGAATTAATATAATATTGTTCTCGTTGCTAACCTTTCAACCAGTTCACTTTTTTGCCTTTTTGAGAACGTCCGTGGCACTTAAGCCACCTTTTTAATTGATCACAATGATATGTTTCAACCGAATTGTGAAAAAGTACAGTACCATCAATAATTCATTTCAATGATCGATGGATATTCGGAGATAATATAGCTAGCGCAGCTATTATGGTACAAAACAGTACGAAACTTTTAAATTCCCGCTCTTTCAACATGGCGGCTGCGCATGCGCTTGTTATATGATGAAAAGGTCTATGATTGACCGCATATTCATTATCATAACGTATTTCTCATTAGGACAACGTCAAAGATTTATTGATAATAATGAATTTCTGTGATTGATCAATCAACGATTTTGTTGTTATAATGAAATCTATGTCATTATGATAATGTAATTGAATCATGAATCTAATGAAAAAAGTCATCTTTATAATGTTATTTACATCAGAGCAATGTGAAAAATACATCAAGTTAATGACTACATAGTGATCAATACTATGTACCTTTAATCATCACGACACATTGTCATAATCATATATTTTTGACTTGTTTTAATTTCAGTTTTGCATTGTAAGTCATGTTGTGATGTAGAATTAATTTTGAAAACTAAATAAATATTATTATTATTATTATTATTATTATTATTATTATAATCCCTCTTTTAATAAAGCTATGTTCAATAGGCATAACATTAATGATTGAAAACATTAACCTATGTATAGTTCATTATAGCAATGCACTGCTTTCATCACCTAATGTATCATTCGGTCAATGTCCGAGAAAATTGGGACAAGACAATGCTCAAAAAATCATAGATTGATGAATTTCTGGCTGCACCCCCACCGTCTCAACGTAAATATGCCAAATTTCCGCCTAATTCCCTATACGAGTATCTATCTAATGCTAGCAGCCAAATGGTGAAGTATTATTTGTGTATAAGTAAATTTTTGTGGAAGAAGTTTCTTTAGAAGGTGGTAAGTACAGTAACTGTATTATTTTAATCTTGTTAGTTTTTTATAATATTTGAATAAAAGTTACGAAAATATTTTTTGCAAGAAAACAATCTCAAAAAAATAAGTACTTACACTGAACAGTGTTGAAAGAGATGAAAGAATGAAAACATGGTGTGTTTCGAGCACTTGTAATATATAAATATATTGCATTTTTAACAATTTTTACATTATTTCGCAAACTACTATGAATTTTGCTATAAAAAATAGATATGCTCAATAATGGAACTTGCTCATACATTGTTTTGCTAAATACCCCTGTAAATTCAGTAAATTACTGAAAAGAAAATTGTATTTACAAAGAATCTACTATTTACTCAAATTTGACGGTCTACACTATTTCAACATCATCTTGAAAAATAATCATGTATTGCAGGTTGTGACCATAGTTGTTAGTGTGATCTGGATATGAAGTAGAAACCGAAATATTCCAAGCACCTTCATATTTATTCAGTATTTACTTTTCCCCAATACAAATCATGGTCGGACAACTATCTGTATAACAACCCAGAGCGCCCTCCACCAAAGGTATTGGAAACCAACAATTCACCGCTGAGATCGAAAATGCAGAAATCCGTCGCTAGAATACAAACTTCCTGAGATGAGATGTCTACTTTGCAACTGTGGCGTACGTATGTTTTTTTAAAAATTATTGAAGAATTTTTCTTGTTCACTTTATGTAATATATTAAATTGTCCATGGTCAACTAGTATATTTTTCATGGTTTTTAATTTAATCTTGTATAATTTCATGTAATTCCTATAAGATTCAATATAATATAGCTCTAGTTGCAACTAACTATTATAACTTTACTTCTGGATTGATATGGACTCAACCATGAAGAATGAAAATGACAATTGTTTTCTCAAAAACTGTGAAAAAGAAGTGCCAAAATCATTGCATTTCTGTTCAATGGCAATGTCAAAGACAAGGCGATTGAGTTTTTACTAGACCCATTGGAAATCGAAAATATCGAGTAAAGTAAGTATCTGCTTGTGTAGATTGTGTATTTCAGTGAATGGTGTTCACCCCGTGATGCTAATGTTAGTAGTTCAAAAAGAGCTTGATATTATCAGATGAATGGTTGTTTTAGATGATGATGGTTGTTTCAGTCAGGGTTGAAAAAGAACGCTTTTTTCATTTGTTATGAAATCAAATGACAGCTTCAGAGTAATTTGATACATATTTCGTGAACATCATATTTATTAAGTTCATAACATACTTATTTCATTAAAAAGTTGAGTCCTAATGAAAAAAAAAAGCAGTTTTCTAAAATCTGGAATTCACTTTTTCCATTCTCGACCATAATATATTTTTATTTCTAGATGGGCGAGATGAGGCAGCCACCAAGAAAGTTGTAAAGAACGATATTACTGGAAAAATTCATAACGAAAAATTTCCACTTACAGCACTCATGTTTATATCTTGCAAAAACACCACAAGAAATTGAAGAATGGATATACTTTTTTAATTCGAAGAAAATTTCAATTCAATCCTGTGTGTTCGTAATTGACGAAGTTATAACAAAAATTCAAGAAGAGTTTACATACTTCGATGGAATTAGATTTATAAGTTTTTCAATGTTATAAGAGCTGTTGATAGTTATTTAAATATTATTTATGTTTCCGATTTAAGTTTTTCTCCAGAAAGTATTATGTTTTGGTCGTTTATTGAATACTTTTTTTTAAACCTCAATCCAGAAATTGTATAAAGTAAAACACATATCTTATGTCAATATTTGAAGAATAAATTATATTATTCCAATTCAATGAATTTTTTGTTTCTGTTTGTAGTTATCTTTGGAACGTACTCTTTCGACAGTGCCATCATAATTTCTTGGAGCATTATCAATAATATATAGACATATATATATATATATATATATATATATATATATATATTATATATATATATATATATATATATATATATATATTTTAATATATATATATATATATATATATATATATATATATAATATATATATATATATATATATATATATATATATCTTTATATATATATATATATATATATATATATATATATAAAGATATATATATACGTCTATATATATATATATAAATATCTATATAAATATATATACTCATATATATATATATATATATATATATATATATATATATATATATATATATATATATATATATAGTGTAGTCTATTTTATTCATGAAAACAAAAATTTTAAGGAGGTGCAACCTGTAGGCTCAGATCGATGTATTTTTACATTATATTAACGTCTCCGAACATTGAACGATGTTCGAAAGTCATTGTGCGCATGGCTTAGAAATAATGTATCGGTGATTGAGTTAACGTCCTGGGTTCCTTAATTCAATGACTAGAGGTGATCGGTTGATGTACAGAAAACATTAATATCATGCTGGATGTTGATTGACTGATACACATTGGTCATTAGTAGAATGTACTTTGTTTTGAAATCCAGGTCATGAAATTAATGCCTCTCGGGGATTGATATAATCACTTGAACATCAAGCAATTAATAATAATACATTGAATCAATGAACTTGAGCATCGGTTGAAAATTGATGTCCGAATACATTATCACAATGGTTTTATTCATTATGTTCACGTACGTTTTTTGTTCTGTGTACTCACGTGATTTGTTTAATAATAGTTTATCGATTATTGACTCTATATACTCATTATTTTCAGATAATATCAGATTAAATGTTTTGGTTTCTTCCACTCACTCAGATTCATTGTTTTCGAATTAGGGCTATTTTTAAGCATTATGGTATTAGTGTCCGTAGCTTTTTGATGAATGTTAAAACTGAGGGAATTATTCATATAAGTTATTTCTAGGACCTCTAGAAATTCGTGTATTTCATTGATTGAATACTAGCACTTGATTTCCTTAATTGTTGGAATTACCATTATGAAGACATCTTCCGTTAAATACAGTTAATGACTTTTATTACAACGAATATTTTTGAACCCTGCTTTGCAGGTAAAACTCATTTTTTTATTTATTTAATATGGGGTTATGTTGCACCGCGACCTTAAGGTCTATTGTACCCCCATCCGAGCTTTTTCTGTGCTACGCCATCCACCTTCAGCTCACCTTCTAGTTCCAGAGTATTAATAAATTTCAACATATGGGAAGGCTTGAAGGATGTTATGACCTCACTTCTACAAGTTTATTGTGACCAAAGAATTCCTTTCGTTGGCTTGCAATGCCGAGGAATTCTTTAACTAGAAGAACAGGAGTTTCCTCCTACTCCCCACAGAATTAACTCTCGTCAGTTTCTGTTAAACCTTTTCACATCAGATACTTCCCATTAATACTAGCACTCGATTTCCTCAATTATTCGAATTATCATTATAAAGACCTTTTTCGTTGAATAATGTTGATGATTTTTATTACAACGAATATTTTTGAACCCTGCTTCGCATTTAGAACTTGCTAGTGTATTATACAATCAAATTATATCAGACATTCAATATGTAACTTATTTTTGAAAAATTTTTGATTTTCTGTTTTCCCTTCTATGATAATAATATAATAATACGTCTATAAAATATGGTCCACTAAAACATCTACGTAGAAAAGCGTCTGACCCGTGGATCATAGGTTCGTTATCACTGTCTAACTACTAGATATGAACAGGTCTTAATGTTTGGAGCAATTTTGCCTAACAAAGCTATTTCATTGTATATTAACACGATTTATCAATTAAACGACATCATATTAATTGACTATAAATAATAGATATCTTCGAATAATATAACGCTACAGAAAAGTTGCGAACGGTCACATTATATTTTTTTCAACTTGGTGAGTACCTACTTGTCTCAATATTTTCAAATTTTTGTTCTCAATATGTGAGAACAGTTTGTGTTTGGGGTTATTCATTTATAAACCTAGTGATGGACTTAGTGTCACCTACTCGACTAATAGAGTGCTATTGTCGATTTCTCAATTCTGACAAAACTGAACGAAATTAAAAAAAAAATGAAACGTTTTGAATGAAAATTAATTGAAATACATTATATGCGCCTTCACTGATTTGATGGCAGACGGTGTCAAGACATAATTATATTCCGTTCATAATCAAGATACCTATATCGCTAAGTTTTATTGTGTTCCTGGCTGGGGGGCGCCTTCCTCAAACTAATCCGTATTTAAAAATATATCTAATGCAAATATTTTTCGCATTTTCAGCTACATTTTTTTTCAGTCGGTTTAATTTTTTTCAAAGTTTATTTATTTTTCGATTTTTAGTGTTGACATACGTACGAAGTGGGTATGTCAACAACAAACTACTATAAAATAATCAAAATGCCGTATTATATAGTAGAACTTCAAGTTATATAGATGCGGTCGCTTATGTCAGCGTTTTTCAATCTTTCAGGATTCGCGGCCCACTTTTCAATCATAATTTTTATCATGCATACAATAAAATGTACAGTGTGTCCAATTTTCGATACTTTTGAATGGTATCTCCGTTATTTTTGAAGATAGAGGATTGCGGTTTTCGCAACACTGTGCTACTTTTTCGTAAAACTGAAATGCCGTCAACAGAATTTTAAAAGCCCTTTTAGTTTTTAAGATACAGGGAATTTTTGAAAATGTTGCATTTTACAATATTCTCATAAATTTTTTTTTGTAGAATGCAGTAGTGTTGATAATTTTTGTTACATATTTACTATTTTCGAGTTATAAAGCAAACATTTTTTTTAATGGGATACCCTGTATATTTATAGACTATAAAATTTGTCTTTTTTTACCTTTTCAAAAATATATGATAGTATAAACTTTTTTTCAGAAACGCGCAAATATATGACAATTTTCTGGAATTCAATGCATAATGTAATAGTTGGCTATGGACATTGTTCACGACAAGAAACAAAAATAAATGTCAAACCAATATCATCGGTTTTTGGATCGACTTTTAGTTTATAAAGGTGTTTATTTTCGTTCTTTTGGTATTATTATTTAATTGATATTAATCAATGTCTTCGAATAATGCAGAGTATGGAAATTATGAAAAATATGATATGCTGGTATGTTTTATACAGAGCAATGAAAATTCTGAAAAAGCTTCGGAATTATATTTCCTAAGGTAAGTAAGCTATAATAGCTATGAAAATCTCTATTATCATTTCAATTATTTTCTTGTTAGATATCCAGAAAGAAGGCAACCGTTTTTTGAGATATTTGTTCGTTTGAGAGCAAATTTAGTTGAGCACGGATCATTTGTTCACCCGCGTGCTAAAATATACTTCAAAGAGAACAGGGAAATGAAAGAGATAGATACTTTGGGATATATAGAAGCAACATGTTCATCCTTATAGAAAAATTGAGAAGGAAATTGGTGTGCCAAAAACTGACAGCATTGCAGAGCTTCTAGAGGCAATTCATTTAGCCTTTCGAAATCTGCGAATGAGAGGTTCTTTTGAACGCTTTTCAAAGAATTACAAAGATGTGCCAATTTTGCATCAGAAAAAATGGTCGTCAATTTGAATCACCTTCAATTTTTTTTTTTAAATGTTATTTATTAAGTGTCTTCAAGTGCTATTGACAATATATCTATCGAAATGCATTTTGAGATTTCAAGTGTATTAGTGAAAACTATCAACTGCAGAGTCTGCGTACTGAGTGGCCACCAACTGGAGATATAGACAAGTTTATTAACTCTATGACTTATTTGTTGGATCAGTGCCTAACAAAATCTGATTTTATATTCGTGTGTAGCGATCTTAACATCAATTACTTCGCCGTTAACGACTCGTAAAAATTGTATCTAGACGATTTGTTGTCTAGCTCTGATTTGCACATAACTTCCATGGATGCTACTAGAGCATTTACAAACAAAAATGGTATCACTTCTACGACAAAGGTTTACTATATTTTAACAAATGTTAACATTCAGTCCACTAACGTGTCAGTATATGATGCTGGCATTGGTGATCACAGGTGCATGTTATTGAGCTGTGATGATTTGAGCGATACTAAGGCGGAAAATTCTGATATGCACTATTATCGCGCAGTAAGTTGTGAGAATCTTGATTGTTTACGTAAGTTACTCCATAATTTTGATTTTGATTTTATATATCTTTGTCTTGACATAAACATTAATTTTTCCAAATTTTTGGGTATCTTGAGGTCTTTGGTTGACAAGTCTTGTCCAATGAAGACAGTTCGTCCATCTCCAATTGCTCCTAAAAATTGGATTACTCCTGAAGTCATTCGTGCAGCTGAAGAACTAAAAAAACTCCATTGGCTATGTGTTAATCTCGGATCTGAAGAGACATGTAGCATATTCAGATCTGCCAAAAGTAATTATAGAAAACTTCCCAAGACCAGCAAGTTGAGCTTTTACCAAAGTAAATTAGATGTATCTGACAACAAAAATAGAACAGTTTGGTCCCTCGTAAACAAGCAAATTGGTCACACGAAGAAATCAACAAATAATATCAATTTCAATGTCGGTGGGCGTCAAACCAGTGATCCTGCGCAGGTTACCGAAGTATTTGGCCACTACTCTTCCAATTCTAGCATTATCAACTTACAAAAATATTATGGAAACAGTAGATCTAACTCGTGTACATGTCCTGGTTTTTCGAATGAAAATTTCTTTTTTTTATCCCATTGATCCAGAGGAGGTCGTTACTGTCATCAAAAGCTTGAAAACCAATTCTGGTACCGGTCCTGACGGCCTTTCTGCTAAAATCCTGAAAGCAATCAGTTCTCAGATTTCTGCAGACCTTTCTCATTTATTTAACCAGTCAATTATATCAGGTCGATTTCCTGAGGGTCTTAAATTGGCTAGAGTTATACCAATTCACAAAAAGGATGATCCATCTGACATTGTTAACTATTGACCAATTTCTCTACTGAGCACTATATAAAAAGTATTTGAGAGGATTGTTCATAGTAGAATGATAAATTATTTGAACAAATATTTTATAATATCTAACTGCCAACATGGTTTTCTACGTGGAAAATCAACGCAAAGTGCTACTTGCCAATTCTTTGAGGTGATTTATACCTGCTTGGACGATGGCATATATGTTGCGGGACTGTTCTTTGATGAATCACAGGCATTCGATTGTCTGCAATTCAATTTTATTACAAATAAGCTGTACGGTATGGGGTTTAGAGGGGTTTTTCTTGACTGGATCTCAAGTTACTTGTCTAACCGTTCATTGTTTGTCGAAAACAAAAATTGTGGATCTCGAAACTATCCAGTATTTATTGGAGTTCCACAGGGTTCTGTTTTGGGTCCTCTAGTTTTCTTACTATTTGTTAATGATGTTGCTGAATTTGTTAATACTGACTCAGTCACCCTATTCGCCGATGACACATCATTGGTCGTATCGGCTAAGAGTATTGATGGGCTCAGGACGGAATATGAGAGACTGGTACAGGGATTCTCGGACTGGTTCTACAGAAACTCACTCATGCTTAATCTCACCAAAACTGAATTAATCCACTTTCAACTACGTGAATTCAGCTCAGATGTTCCACTTGTTGTCAAGTTTCACGACCGCCAACTGAGGCCGACAGCAAGTGCAAGGTTTCTGGGACTTCATGTTGATAGCAATCTCAAATGGGACAGTCATGTCGAGCAACTCCCAAGAAGCTCAACAAATCTTTCTTTGCAGTCAGTCGCCTAAAACACATGCTTCCTCTGGAGAGCTTACTCACAATTTATTACGCATTAGTCTACAGTGACCTTAGCTACAATTCAGTTCTATGGGGTGGCTCATCTGGATCTGTTCGAGAGTTTTGCTGCACACGAATAATTCGCCTTATTTTCAACTTGAAACCTTATGAAACCTGTCGTCCAATATTTGAGCGTCACAAGATTTTACCATTACCTTGTATCTACATTTTGAACTGTTTGTTATTGGTTCGCCAAAAGCTGTCGGATCTTAATACGCTTTCCAGTTTCCACGGTTACGAAACGCGACATACTAACACAATATGTATTCCATTGCACAGAACAACCAAGTTTGAATTATCTCCGACATATGTAGGTATAAAGCTGTATAATCACCTACCAAACCGGATAATGAACTTGAATCCGAGTAGTTTCAAAAAGGAAATTAAAAAAATATTGTCTACTTTTTGTTTTTATAGTTTGAAAGAATATTTCTCTACTGATATTTGTTAAATTTCCATATCGTTAACTTTTTTGTATTTTGTATACTGACATGTCCTATATATTTGTGTAATATCTAAAGGATGAATATATATATTATTATTATTATTATTATTATTATTTGTGTTTGTAATATTGTTACTTTACGCTACAAAACTGTTGACACAACCTTACTGATAGAAAAAAGATCTATAGGCATTTTTTAAGTAGAAGATACCTATATGCAAGGTATCCAATTATTCGTTAGTAATATGTAACATTCACTTGTTTATTGTTGTTATATATGGCTCTCTATTGATTTATGCATTCAATTTTAGAAAATGGTCATTTATTTGCGCGTTTCTGAAAAAAAGTTTATACTATCATATATTTTCGAAAAGGTAAAAAAAAAGACAAATTTTATAGTCTATAAATATACAGGGTATTCCATTTAAACAACATAAGTTTGCTTTATAACTCGAAAATAGTGAATATGTAACAAAAATTATCATCACTGCATTCTACGGAAAAAAATCTATAAGAATGTTGTATTACCTTTTCGATAAGATGAAGGATAATGATCCCTGAATGCAACATTTTCAAAAATGCCCTGTATCTTAAAAACTAAAAAGGCTATTAAAATTCTGTTGACGGCATCTTCAGTTTTATGAAAAAGTAGCACAGTGTCGCGAAAACCGCAACCCTCTATCTTCAGAAATAACGGAGATACCATTCAAAAGTATCGAAAATTGGACACACTGTACACAATAATAATTTGTTCTGCGTTTTTCGGCTCTGAACCTACACTACTACTTTTGATTTTAAACCTTAAAAATAACATGTTACGTATGGGTTAGGGATTCATTTCATAGTATTTCCAAATGATTCTCAATTGCCGAGGAAGAATCCTTCATAGACTTCACTATGAGTGGCAAAACCAAACGACAATTTAGTAATCAATCACATCACTCTTTGAATTTTAGGCGGGCGTAGATGATGAGTTTTTTGGACAACAAACAGAGGAATTCCGCATTGTGTTACCATTTTTAATGTCCTATCTTTGTGGAACTGGATTTTCTGCGGTGGCTTCTTTGAAGACAAAATATAACTAGCGTTTGAATATAAAAAAAAAATCTGAGAGTGCCTATTTCTAATTTTGAGCCTTCCTTCGAAAAACTTTGCTCTCAGGCACAAGGAAGTCACTAATAATTATTAAATTTGTTTTTGATTTAGTATTGATTAAGAAGGTTTCAATTTGATAAGTGAATTATTGAATATTATGACAAAATGTATTTTGTTTTGAATGTGTGTGTGTGCGCGCTTTCCCTCTCAGTCGGTGAATCAGTTTTTTTTAAATATGTTTTTCTCTTGGATATCTCACGCTCATCTTTTAATGTGATCGCGCCCCCTAGCTGAGCATGCCTCATGGGTTGAGAATCGCTGGCTTATGTGGGAAAACGGTTGATTGATTAATACGTAAATTTGGTTTACAGCAATATTGCTACCATTTATCGCTCGGTATATATGGTAATGATATCGCTCCGTGTGCAAAAGCCCTTACCTTTATTTAATGAAGTTACTTTAAATGTCTTGATTTTCGATATAGTGGTTCTAGTCCATTTAGACATGATTCGATTTAATTTTCATATAAAACAATGTGTGATGTGACAATTAATGTGATTTAAGCGAATTGAAATCAGAAACAAATATGTCTGGCCATCTCGTCAGTTCTCCCTTGTCCGCTTCAGTTTTCCTATCAGTTTTTGCTCTCTACAAACAGGATGAACTGACAGCTCGACTGAAACGGAGATGGAAATCAGAACTTGAACTTTATTGAGTATTTTCTCACTGACAGGTTTGAGAAATTGGAAGAACGAGAAATGTTATCTGTTTCTTCCCAAAGTACAGAGGTGCTTTTACTTATAACGGTGGTGTGTTTATTCACTATATGGCTGGCTACATTTTATTGGAACAGAAGAAAGCTGTACAGGCTGGCCGCTAAGTTACCTGGACCCCCTGGCTGGCCAATTATAGGAAATGCCCTGGATTTCGTTGGAGGATCCACAGATAGTGAGTATTATAAGCAAATTCAGAGTCTCACATTATCAATAGTTTCATTTTGTAAAACGACATCCAACCTTGGAGTTTCCTCCCATTCTAACAAGTGTAAATTATGTACAAGTTTATTCACATATTACATAAATATTAATAAATATCTTTCGTTCACTTGAGTTTCTGAACTCATGCTAAATCTATGGCATGAATTAGAGAAAACACTATAAAATGTCCCAGTCTAACATAAAATGATCAAGAAAAATCTTTCGACAACCGTCATACAAATTGTTCTTTCGGCACAAGGTGGAAGAATGTTGACCAAAAATGCATTATGATTTTTGTTCAAAATCCTAAAAACAAAAATTGCGCCCTCTATCGTGTGAACAATATTCGTTTCTTCCTCCGAGGGGTCAACCCCTCAACCAATTTATATCGAAATAAATACCATCCAAGATATCATACGAAACTATTTACATACAAAGTTTCAACCTTATGGTCCCAAAAAATTGCGCCTTCTATCATGTGAATAAGATTTAATTCCTCTCCTGGGGGGTCAACCCCCCAAGCAATTCGTATCAAAACCAATTCCATCCAATATATCATAGGAAACTACCCACTCACAAACTTTATATCATATTGCTCCAAAATTACGCCCTTTATCATGTAAACATGATTTCTTTCTTCCCCCGGGAGGTCAACCCCCAACCAATTCGAACCAAAACCAACCCTATTCAAGATATCATAAAAAATTACCTAGATACAAACTCTCAACCCTATTGCTACAAAATTGCGCCGTTTATCGTGTAAACAAGATTTATTTTTCCCCTCAGGGGGTTAACCCCCCCAGCAATTCGAACCAAAACCAATCTCATCCAAGATGTCATACTGTTTTCAAAGTGAAAACCTGCTAAAATTGGGGCAACATTGACGATTCCTTTTTTCTAGACAAATTCCCTGTCGAAACCAAAAATTTGCTATCGTCTTTTGTTTTCGAGTTATAATCAACAGTTCGATATTTCGACATTTAGACACATGTGAATATCATGGTTTTCTGTAAAGTTACGAGATAAAAACTTTTATATTCGTAAAGCGCTCTTTTCTTTATAATCTAGTACTGACGGAAAAATTTGAAAAAAGGAGCAATTGCGAGCTATGGCATTGAATTTTCTGTAATGGGAATAATAGGTACCTATGATTTGGTTGGAACGGATTATTTCCCTTTCTAACCATGTAGCATAAATATCGGGGTGCTTTTGATGTGTAAGTCTGTAATCGCAAGAATAATATTTCAACTACTAAGTAGATTACTAGATCACATTTTCAGCAAATCTTCAATTTGAAAACCTGCTCACGAACCTGCTCATTAAAATGGGTGCGATTAACAAAGTTTGACCTGGGACCAAGATAGTTTTTCGTTTCATGTCATATGATACTTGGCACCAAAAACTCAATTTCATATATATATATATATATATATATATATATATATATATATATATATATATATATATATATACTTTCGTATGTATGTGCTAATGTATTTCAAACTTGTTTACACGATAAAGGGGGCAACTTCGGAGCAATAAGGTTGAAAGTTTGTAAGTATGTAGTTTCGTATGATATCTTGAATGGAATTGAATTTGGTACGAATTCGTTCGGGGGTTGATCCCCCGGGGGAAGAAATAAGTCTTGTTCACACGATGAAATGCGCAATTTTAGTGCAATAGGATTTTAAGTTTGTAAGTATGGAATGGGTTGAAGATTGGATTCCTGGGATCCTTCCTTCTATCGTATAAACATTTATTTCCTAAGAAATGTTGTTTATACGATAGAGGGCGCAATTTTCGAGCAATAGGGTTGAAACTTTGTAATTAGGTAGTTTCGCATGTTATCTTAGATGGTATTTTTTTTGGTATGAATTGGTTGGCGGGTTGACCCCTCTGGGAGGAAATAAATTTTGTTTACTCCATAAAAGGCGCAATTATGCACACCTTCAAAGCTTCTCTAGCTTTTTGGAATTCACAACAATTGTTCTTGATTGCCGCCATTCTAATGCAGATAGTTCTTGTTTTTTGTGAGTTTCAAAGTTTTGTTCACCACCGCAGCCCCTCCAAATTGTCTTAGGGGGTTCAAGTTGTATGTGAAAAAGAAGAAAAATGGGGGTATATACAACTTAGTGACGAAGCTTTATGTTCAAAACTCTAACGAATCCATTTTCTCAAACCAATTTGTAATTTGTAAAGAATCGCGGGAATAACTATGCATAATTTTTTCAACAGATGCTTTCGAGACTATTTCCAGATATTGTCAGACGAATCCGGAACTGTTCAAAGTTTGGTTAGGTCCCAAACTTTACATTGGATTATGTGACCCAAATATCCTAGAGGTTCTCCTGAACAGTCCTCAATGTATGAATAAAGGAGAAGTTTACGACTTCGCCAAGGTATACATAGGAAATGGACTGTTATCGGCACCATGTAAGTTCAAGAATATTGAATAAATTGTTGGATGAACAAGTTTGTGAGAGGCATCATTCAAGGAATATTGGATTAAAGGAACATCTATGAATTACGTCACATATATAGGGGGAGGAAGGGGGCCACAAAGTATCAAATAGTGTGGCATGTGAAAGAGGACGAGCCATAAGCTCTAATCTGCAACTCTAACGAAAAGTTTTAAAATTTTAAATGCTCTAGAAATATCATTACCAATTTGAAAATTATTTATATCTCTTTTGGCACGTGGCTGCCGTGCGAGTTCAGCTACCTATTACGTCGCAACCGCGAGTCGGCTGCCTTTGACATACGTCAATTTATCTAATATTAAATAAAATAAACGAAAAAGAAAGCACATTTTTTTAAAAATTTCTTAGTTGTCAAAACCAACAAAACAACAGAGGCGCCGTATAAATATTACATAACAGTTTTTATCATTTTAATGTTCTGTTCATCCTTTCTGAAAATATATTGTAAGTTTTCTAAAATTTCTGATTAATGTTTCATTTTATTAAAAAAATTGGAATAAAAATATAGTAGTATAATAAAATTACACAATATGTCAGGTACCAGAGTGGGGGACGCACAAATGTGACGATGTCACACCAGGGTGGGGGCCAAACAAATGTGACCACATATGACAAAGACGGGGTGGAGGGGTAAGGGCGCCTCCAAAAATCATTAAATTTATGTGACGTCATCCGGTGACCCCTGAATTTCTTGATGAACAAATTTTTCAATTCGACTTATATGACGTTCATCTGAAATCCTTGCCTTCGACAACAAACTTGATCAATATAATTATTTCCAATTTATGACGTTTCAAAAAATCACGAATAATAGTTTGAAGATAGTGAGCAGTTGAATGCAAATGAATGTTCATAACAATCAATTCAATCCTTTTACTTATCATACAATAATACTACTAATATAATTTAGGAAATATTTGTTTTAGTTCACACATGGAAAAAAACTAGAAAGATGATCAATCCTTCTTTCAATCAGAAAATACTCAATACTTATGTGGAAGTTTTTAGCGAGCAGGCGAAAATTCTATTGGAAATTCTGAAGAGTAACCTGGGAGACAAAAGTTTCGACATTTTTTCAATAATATCTGCCTATGCCGTCGACACAATATGTGGTAGGTACTTGATAACAAAAATAAAATGTAAATATTATATCGATGGTGTCCTGACAATATCTCCTATCTGAAAATTTGACATTTTACAGGAGACACAAAAAACCGTTTGAGTTTTTTTCTATTAGGTCGATTTTGTCTGCAGAGTTTTACCATGTTTATTATTCATTACTACAACATTTTTTTACATAAACATAACTTTTTTGTTGGTGGCTATCAAGAAAAACACATAGGAGATATTAGTTTTGATTTTATTTGAGATAGGTGGTTTGGTTAGGTTAGGCTAATTTTCTAAGTGTGTCCCCAGGAAGATTTGAGTTAGATAGGTGGAATTATACTATAATAACTATAAAGATTAAAAGTTATGATTTTATTACAAATATTGGAAAGTAAATAAACGAAATAAAAATATATATACTGCTTACACATAAATATGAAAACAAACAAAATTCCTCCAAATATAAATAAACTTCAGTTTTTTTCATTTTTTGGTAAATTATCATAGAACGTATGACAGTCTTCCGGAATTACTGACTATAATCCTTGTAGGTGTCTCCACTTTGAGTGAGACAGTTTTAATGCTGATTTCTGCAATTGTGGGTAACTGCAATCACTGACAGTAAAATACATTTCGGTCTTATGGGCAACTCTCGCCATTCGTCATCAAAATCAAGCTTATATCGAATAATACCGTCGGGACTGTATGATAAGGCTTCTATGTCGGTTACAGTTGGATTTTTCTTGCATCGTCCTGGCCTAATCGAGTGATATATCATGCCTTTCTTTTCCGCAAAGTTTTTAAGAAAAGGATATTTCAATACCCGAGTTTCATATGGCATTGGCTTTTTTCGTGCTTCCATAGTGGCTCTAACATAATCAGCTGGTGAATATATATCTTTACCTTTAAATTTCGTGTTTTTACGTTTGGGGTTCACTCGTGACACATGTGACAACAAAATTTTTTTATCCCAACTCGTCTCAGACCAGAAATGATCAAAAAGTTCTCTTCGATGAGTTTCGGAAAAATCTGAACAGAATCTATTTTTAGAACGAGCACAATTTCTAGATTGGCAGGTAGGGCCTAATTTCCGAGGTTCTCTTATAATATTGTAGTGCACAGTACCATCTCTTCGAATATATCCCAGATATTGCTTTCCTTTCATGCGAAGTTTTTTATTAGCGTTTTCTTTCCAGGTGTCGGAATTTGTTAGCTTTCTTCTTTTCCGTTTAGTTTCTCCATCTTCAGTTTCGATATGGTCATCTAGAATTTGACTTTCTTCTTGCTCAGCAGATTGTAAAATGATGGCGGCGCTTTTTTCGTATTCTTCTGCTGCAGTTTCATTTAACAACAAAGTTACATCGACCAATTGATCAGTGTCAAAATCTGTAAGTGGGTTGTCACTAGACTTGGATTGGTTTTGTAATCTGTAGTTGTTAATGGAGTTAACGAAATATTTTGCAAAATTTTTATTTTAGGGTGCTCTATGGTTGGTATAACACTGCAGAAATTAACTGACCATTCATTTTTTACAGTCGTTGGGTGACTATACATCATGTCTTGTGTTAATATCAACATCATTTTCCAGATTATTGAAAACATTGTTCTCATCAAAAATTATTATATTAAGTTCTTCAATATTAATGTTACTAGTCTCTAAAAAAATATTCTGCTCTGGTGAAACACTACTCAAGGCGAGATTGAGAATCCTTTTTGATCTATCAGACATTGTAGGTATACATGGATTTTACCTTTTCAAAAATATAATGAGATTATATTTTTGAAATAGGTACCGTAATCACGTGGAGTTTCGCACGTTTAGCAAAAACAAATTTAGAAAAGAGGCAGTCTGATTATGTTTTTTTTTATGAACATATAAAATGTTACTAATTAAATTCTAATGAGCTTACAACAAAACAAATACAACTAGTTTTATGCTTCATTTCATGTTGTTGATTAGAATATTAGATTTATACTAAGTAAAAACTACTGTTTCATTGAAACAACCCACCTGTCATGAAACCACTTATGCTGTTATATGGCGCGCTTGTAGATAGAAGATATTTTTTAAGGTTATATAGGCAATTCAGTTAGGAGATATTACTTTACACAATTTGAATACTGATACTGTAATGCTGCAGTTGGGTGCAGTTCGTGGCATGCGTATAACGATGCATTTGTTTGTTTGGCGCTAAATATGAAATTTCAGAAAATTTGCAGATAGGAGATATTGTCAGGACACCATCGATATATAAATAATGTAGCCGCTGAGATGTGGCAACATTCAGTAATTTTTTATCAAAGTAATATTTGAATCAAGAGATATTATAAGTACTAAGGTTCTTCAGTCAAAATTTGTTTTCTCTTCTTAGCTGTTTTCTTTTCGTTCAACTCAAAGAGCGCCAGTTAGAAATGACAGAAATAGATCTGGATATCAACGGGATGAGTTCTCGGAAATCAGTAACGAGTTTACAGACAACCCTGAAAATATGGTTCAAGTTACACAGCACTTCACATAGTTGTACACCCTTTGGTGCAGCTATATGCCTCTTGATATTCATGACCAAGTGATTCCCTTCTTTTTTCACCCACAATCTCTCTCAAAAATCGTTTTAGATATGGAAGGTATTCGACTAAAATGATCATTGAATGACCAAGATGGTGCCATGAAAAAGTGTTATTATTTGTGTTACATTCCGTCTAAGAAATAGAAAAATCTTGCGATAGGAAAAAAGTCCCTATGGACGGCTCTACTGCCCCATCATCAAATACAAAGTTACTTTTTGTACCTGAAAATAATACTGTATACCGAACTCCTCACAATCATTACAATTAGCTTTCCTACATATTTTATTTATGAAAATTTTTTTCAATTCTTTCAGAGACAGCAATGGGTATTAAAGTTAACGCCCAAACGTCAGAAGATAATTATGGGGTGCAGGCGAATCGGTAATTTTAGAATATTACTTTTTGATATAATAATAACCATCCATTTATTTTCAGATTGATGGAAATTATTATGATCAAAATGGTGTCACTGTGGTATTACAGTGATTTCATTTTCAGTTTCACGAGTTACAAAAACGAAGCATATAAAATAATTGCCATGATGAAGAATTTCTCTGAAAATGTGAGTAAAATTTCACGGACGTTTTTTTATATCGCACTCGAGTATTTCTAGTGAATTGTCAGAATTCTGGGATTTAGATATTTTTCCAAAATACAGGAAATTATTGGAACGGCGTATCTTATCGCACGACACTTGGCGAATGAAAGCTTAAATGTGTTACAGTAATAGTAACTCTCACGTGATCGTCACCTGTATTCGTATATTAGGATTAATATGTTCTGAAAGTTGATTCCGCGGGCGGAACGTTTAGTTTCAGAGACGGATAAATTCAAGATGTGAATTACAAGTTTTGTAATATTTCCTTATTATTATATAAATATTCCTCAGTTATCATATAAATATTCGCGGGAATTTTATAAGTTAAGTAGGTACGTTATTTATTATAAATTACCTACCTATGATTTTGAAGTAGAGAATTGATTGTGAAATAAATAAATATATATATATATATATATATATATATATATATATATATATATATATATATAATTAGGAGAATGTATTTTTGTCGACCTTAGAATGAATAAAATATAGTAGTAAAATTATCTGGAGGTGGTCTGTAGAAGATATCTATTAAAACTCTTAAGTTCTCGTTAACTCATTATTTCGTCACTTTAATTTTGTGACTTCATCAGAAGTAAACTGAAATTAAATTAAATTACATCAATATTCAACATATACAAGGAACACACTATAAAACCTGCATATGTAGAGGGGGGACATCACAAGATATGTGTAGACCACAGAGTGGGTAACGCAGGACTGAGTGGCTGGTCGCTCTATTATACATTTTTCATTAAATTTTGATGTTGGACAGAGTTATTCTACATGCTTCTTGTAATCTTAAAATAGATGTTATTGAGTTAGACGATATCCGATTTATAGTTGACACATTTCTAGGAACAGTCTTGTTTTGTAATTGTTATGTTGATCAATAAATTTTACAATGTCACACATGTGTACTGTATTAGTCTGATGTTCGACGACGCATAAATTTGTACTGAAGCGGCAATCACTTTTATGTTGTGTAATGCGTTGTTCCAGGCATTGATTATATACTACGTTGTTTTTCGCATGGTGAGTGTTTTGTCTATTAACTTGGAAATCAATTGAAAGGTTTTCAATATGTAGTAGTTGCCGACTTTCAAGTAAGGAATCCGTTTAAATAGTGTTATCAGTTTTTGTGAGAGTTGATTTATGTTTGTTATTCTCTATACTTTACCATCTGTCGGTCTACTTGTATGTAGGGCCATCATGAATGTTAGAATTGTATATCACGGGTTTCAAAATGTGTTAAGGATATCCGTTGTTGAGAAAAATATCATTTAGCATCCTTTAATTTGTTTGCAGAAATATTTCATCACTGAAATGTATTATCATATTTTTCATGGATATTACATTGTTTTTTGGTTTATGGGGTGGAAGTTAAGTAATCCTCCTGAGGCTGAATGCTGTTGGTTTTCTGTGCCAGTTCTAGATGATGTCACCATCATTGAGTCTGATCAATTTTGTGTCCAAAAATGGCACACTCTGATCTGTTTCTGTCTCCATCGTCAACTGTAAATGGTTGTTAACAGAGTTGAAGATCTTCAATGTAAGTTCTTTCCTTTTGTTTGGAATCGCACAGATAATATCATCGACATATTTATAAATGAAAGGTATTCTGTATGGAAGTTGGGGAATGATCTTATTTAGTAGGTGGTCTAACACTATTTTTGTCAAAATGTTGCTGATGGCGGATGCTATCGGGGTACCAAAGGTTTATTTATAAGAAATTCATTAAAGGTGAAGTAAGTGTTGCTGAAAATTAATTTGATTATAATCAGAAAACTTCCTTGTGAAAGAGATGTGTAACATTCAATCTTCTGTCATTCTATTTTCATTATGTTCATGACTAAATCCAATGGTATGTTTGTAAAGAGGGATATGACATCTAGTGAGACTAGTATATAGTTTTCTCGTAACATTATTGCTAGTCCTATTGACAAAGCAAAATGTGTCTCTGATATTGAAGTCATAGTTATCTTCCTCATTGAATGCCTCACATCAAAATTTCGAGAGGAATTCAGAAATGTCATCAGATATAAGATATAGAAACCTCATATGATATATACATATATATATATATATATATATATATATATATATATATATATATATATATATATATATATATATTTATATATATATATATATACGTTACACTAAAAGTAGTAAAAAAATAAACATAATTTTTCTTTACAAACTAAAAAATAAAAAAAATAACCTGAATAAACAAACAAAATCAAAAGCAAAATTAACCCTTCTCAAGTAAATACTTTTGTGAGGGGTTTTCTCCTTCTCCATAGCTTTTCCTTCTTTCTTCGTATATTTTTCCTTCTTTTTTTTACCGATACATGCACATTCACAGTATCTTGTCTACCTCTGTTTTAGACATATTCCGCAACAACTTCATTGTTTGTCTATTGAATGAGTGCAAGGTCTTTGCATCCACTATATGCATGGGTACATCATAGATCTTCAATATTAAATGATTGTAGTGACGCTGCCCAATTTTTTTCTGTACCTGTGGCTTTAGAGAGAGTTTACTTTTGCTTCTTACGTCATGCTTATGAACAGGATGGGGGACATTCATTTGACATGTCCTAAAACATTAGATCAACGACCGATAGATGTATAATTTTCTTATATCTAGGTTTTTATAGACTTTATCACTTGAGTACCATTTATTCTTTTTCAACATAATTCGAAGTATCCACTTTTGAATAATACTTAAGTTATTCATGTGTGCATTCAATAGGTTATCCTAAGCCACCATTCCATACATAAGGAGTGACCAATAAAAAAAAAAAATTTCATTTCCTGTAACTGAAGGAAAGCTGGAATGAATCTAAACCGAGGCAGCAGAGCTATAATCTTCTAAACAAGATTGTTAACATGAATATCTCAGTGCAAATATTGATCCACTATCACTCTCAAATAATGTGCAGACTTTACAGAAGAAATCATTAAATCATCTTCAATTTTCAGGATATTGAAATAAGGCCGATTTGTATTGTAGCAAGTAAACGCAATATATTTTGTCTTATTGACATTTGTGAGCAAATTGTAATCGAAACACTTTTTAACCATTTGCAAACAATTTTCAGCATTATTCTTCGATTCTATCCAGCTTTTTGAATCACAGAAAACGACTGTATCATTGGCATAACTCATTATTTTTCCGGTAATTGCATTATCAACAACAAATCATTCATGTAAATTATAAATAATAGCGGTCTCAGTACTGTTCCCGGCACACCATATTCCACAGTTGAAATGTCACTGTATGCTTATCCTATTTGCACGCATTGTTCACGGTCTCCAATATAACTTTCCACCAGTTTAAATGCTTCCCCTCGAAAGCCATAGCTTCTAATATTTTCTAGCAGTATAGCATGGGAAACCGAGTCGAAAACCTTCGCCAAATCAACGAAAACACACAGGCATGGTTGAGACTCATCAAGTGCCTCATAGACCCTCCCCATGAGTTCAGATAGTGCATGCTCTGTGAACTTACTTTGAATGAAACCAAATTGATTCCGCGACAGCAGATCGACCCTGTCAAGATAGGAAAGAATTCTGCATTTAATGACCTTTTTCAAGAGTTTTGAGAGATTGGAAATAAGAGTTATGGGACGATAATTATTGATATCACTTTTGTCTCCACTTTTATATAATGGCTTGATAACTCCTATTTTGAAAGCATCCGGAAAAATTCCACTCTCAGTTCTATTATGGTTTTGGCAGTTATACCATCCATACCAGGAGCTTTAGTGGGTCGCAGCTCACCTATGTATTTGTCCACCTCCCGTTCACAGATTGGCTTTAGAAATATGGAACCTACTACAGACATATTGTAATTGAATGGTGATACTTGTCGTCTTTTCATTAGTTTTGCCATTTTTTCTCCTATTTCATTATAGTTTTCATTGAAGCTATTTGCAATTTGTTAATCGTTTACTTCCATTTGCCCACTCAGATTTTCAATTTCTGTATTTTTTTCAGTTGTATGCTTACATCTACTTACAGTTTTCATCCAACTCTAAATATTTTTGGGGCTTTTGTCAGTTTGGTATAGCATTTGCCTATAATACGATTGCTTTGCGTCCCTTATCAATCTAGTCAGTCTATTTCTATACTTCTTGTACCCTTCAGAGAGTTTCTCGTTTTGTGGGTCTCTTTTTAGATTTTTAAATAGTTCGTTCTTTGTATTAATTGACCTAATTAGACCAGGCGAGATCCATGGATTTTTCAAAATTTTCTTATTCGTCTTTACTTTCACTACTCTGCTGTGGTCTTTGATCGCATATCCCAGGAAATTTACAAAGCTTCTGCAATCCTCGTTCAGGTCTTTTTGTGAGAGTATCTCATTCTAATTGACCTTTTGCATGAAATTACTCAATTCATTATATTTTATTATCCTTCTTCCCTCTGTCTCTTCTGGTGTAATGATTTCGCCAATTGGCAACATGACTATGGTAGGAAAATGATCAGTTATCTACTCTTCGAGAATAACCGAATATGGGTTGATTTCTTCTCGTTTTTTTTTAACAGATACATGGTCAATGCAAGTCCTACAGTTACCTTCGATTCTTGTTATTTCGTTTATATATGAATCAAAATCCAATTCGCTCATAGTATTTTTATATATTTGAATATACTCGGTATTCTCATCGAAAAGGTCCATATTAATGTCACCCACCAGTATTTGATAATCACAATTATCCTTCTTGAGATGACTTCACAAGCACTCGACAAACCTGTAAGGACAAGTCCTATGAAGTCTATAAACGGCTGTAATCGAAATTGACACCCCCCCGTTCCTCACCATAACATACATCTTGATGCCATCACTAATTTCTATAATTTTATATTCAAATTTGAGTTTTTTTTCAACAGAACAATAACTCCGTCGTTTTAATTCACCCTGCCATTTTTATAAATAATTTCATACTCATCAAACATCAACAGTTCATCATTCACTTGAAATGTCTCTGACAGTACAACAATATCAAATTCATGGCTGAAACGGTGAAGCATTAGAATCAACTCGTCCCCATTTTTAATCACGCTGCGAATTTTCACAAGGAAAATTTTGAATAATCCACTTAGCCCATCAAACGTCGAATGAAAATCAGACACACTATCCACCCTGAGAGTCTCAACCACGTCCGTGCGATAACCCCTTATATAATTATCCACAAACGGAAAAAAAGAAAAAAAAACAAAACAGAAAAAGAAAGCAACTGAAACCAGCAACAGACTGACAAACCCTCTATGCAGCGAAATCAATTCTCTCCATAGTTCGTTGTAACATTTTTTTATATACCATACACTCTTCATTATCTGTGGTATGACTTAGATTAAAATTGGTTTTGAATTTATCGTTATACCTGACGCAATTTATGCATTTTATTTCTACTGTTTTACATTGTGCTTTGTTGTCCACACTGTGTACAGCAATGTGGCAAAATACAATCCTTCAACTTATGATCATAACCCAAACACTTGTGACATCTTAAAACCTCATTATTGTCATACACTGGACATCTATCATATACTATATTTACCTTCCCCAATGTCATAAGTTTCCCATACGTACTGCCATTACATTCCATTACTGCATATTTCGGCTTCCCATTTTTCGCATCTTTGAAAAGTTTTACAACTGGTTCGTCTTTGTCTTTCAAGGAATCATTTTGATTTTTCAGCCCGACAAAAATTTTAAATCTAATGGAAAAACGCCGAAGGGCAAAGAACAACAGCGAAACATACAATAGAATCTTCTTCTTGTGGTGCCGTACCCGGTTTCGAGTGTAGGCGACCTCTCTACAACTATTCGTGCTGTGTGTGATACAGCGATACACGAATAGAAGGGACCTACAGTTTTACGACGGTTCCGAACGTCTTTACAGAGAGGCTTTACTAGGCAGAATAGTTCTCGGTGGTTTGCCATTGCCTTCCGAGAGGTGACTCTGCATAAATTCGTTGGTTCGGCCGGGATTCGATTCATCGACCTTCTGTTCAGTAGCCCAACGCACTGACCACTGAACTACGGAGCCACTCTACAATCTGCAATAGAATACAGAAGGAAATTCGGTCAAAAATAAGACACGCAAAAGAAGAGTTCTACAGAAACAAATGCGAAGAAAAAGAAACCCTACAGGCAAAACATGACAATTTTAATATACACAAAAAGTGAAGGAATTAGCAGGATTACAGAAAAATAGACATCCCAAAATACTGACCGATCAAAGGGGCAGAACAATTATCACAGACATTGAAGAGAAACTAAAAACATGGAACAACTACATAGTGGAACTGTTTGAGGATGATACGGATATTAACAGAATAGAAACAGAAGATAGCGGACCAGAGATCTCTACAAAAAGAGGTAATCCATGCAATAGGGACCATAAAAGACGGAAAAGCTACAGGCCCAGACGAGTTACCTTCTGAAATTCTAAAATTGTTAGAAGAAGAGAACATTCGCCACCTTACAAATCTGTTCAACACTAATATACAGAACAGGTATCATACCCAAAGAATGGTTGTTATCAACGTTTGTCGTCATTCCAAAAGAGCATAATGCAAGGCAGTGTACAGACTACCGAACTATTAGTCTCATGAATCACACGCTAAAAATATTTCTGAAACTGATACATAATAGAATGAACAAAATCCTAGAACAAGATATAGGCGAAATGGCTTGGGTACAAGAGAAGCACTCTTTGCACTGAACGTTCTTGCGCAACGGAGTATGGATATGAACCAGGACCTTTATATATGCTTCATTGATTACATCAAAGCGTTCGATAAAGTACGCCACGAACTTCTCATCCAGCTTCTTAGAAGTAAAAATCTAGACACCCGTAACGTCAAAATCTTCACGAATCTTTACTTTAATCAAAAAGCAGTTGTGAAGATAGAAGGAAAAAACAAAGATGAAATAAAAATCCGAAGAGGTGTCAGGCAAAGATGCGTGTTATCGCCTATGTTGTTTAACCTATACTCAGAAGAAATAATGAAAAGAGCATTAGAAGACGAATCCAAGGGTGTTATATTTAACGGAGTGCATATTAACAATATAAGGTATGCGAATGATACTATTCTGATAGCTACTAGTCTGGAGGATTTACAGGTACTATTAGAGAAAGTAAATAACACTAGCGAAGAATCCGGACTATCGCTAAATGTAAAAAAGACTGAGTTCATGATATTATCCGAAACAACATAAAGTAACACCCAAATCATAGTAAATAACCAAGCCATAGAAAGAGTCAAGAGGTATAAATATCTAGGTACTATTGTAAATGAAAACAACGAGTGCACTGAAGGAATCAGAACCAGGATAGCACAGGCGAGAGCAACATTTATGAAAATTAAAAGTGTGTTTTGCAGCAGTGACCTCATCCTGGATTTAAAGATCAGACTGGTGAGATTCTATGTGCTATCGGTACTGTTCTATGGAGTAGAGGCATGGACCCTTAAGGGGATAGAAATGAAAAGGTTGGCCTTCGAGCTATGGATATACCGCAGAATGCTGAAGATAAAATGGACAGATAGAATAACGAATGTGGAAGTCGTGAGAAGAATGAGAAAGGATAAAGAGATTACTCATACAGTAAAAGAACGCAAGCTGCAGTATTTGGGACATGTGATGAGGGGATAAAAATACCACTTACTGCGACTCATAATGCAGGGAAAAATACAGGGAGGGAGAAGTGTCGGGAGGAGACGCCATTCTTGGTTGCGAAATTTACGAGACTGGTTCAACTGCACCACAAATCAGCTATTCCGATCAGCTGTATCATGAATACGTATAGCCTTGATGATTGCCAACCTTCGCAACGAAGACGGCACTTGAAGAAGAAACCCGACGATAATTTCTTCTGGGGAGGTATTTTTATTTATATTGGTTTTGTAACTTGGGGTTTTCTTAATTTAGTTCCTTGTATCTCATATTTTGGGTGCAGATATTTCTGAACTTCTTTCCTCATATTCTGCAACGAATTTCTTGTATTACATTCAACCAAGATACTACCGCCATTTATATTTTTAATCATAGATATCCCTATGCCACTTCTAGCGGGGTTGATATTTTTTTGAATATCCTTATTCTTTTCCCGGCAGTCTTGATTTCTCTTTGGTTTCATTATGAGACAAATTTTCACTTGAAATTGCCTTATTGCTTTCCACTTTACTTGCATAACTACCTTCCCTATTTACCTCTACCGCATTTCGACTGTTCAACTGTTTCTAAAAGCTCTATAATTTTATTTTTACTGGCTATAATGACATCCCTGTCTTCAATTTGGTTGGGCAGAAGTCTGTGTGAGTTGAATTTCAATCAATATTGGCAATAAAATTTCATAATTCTTCTCATTTTTAATTCCAGGACTTTGACCTCTGACGGTGTTGCATCCGTCGCAACAAAAAAGATTTCGTTTCTTGTTGGAACGATTGCATTCCACACACTCCATGTGTTTACTCATCTGATCTCTAACCACGTATCAACTTTTTTATATTCAATCGAACCGAATGAAATCATTTTGCAATGTAAAAGTTTTCTTTTTCAGCACTTTGGACTTTTCAGTCCAAAAGTGACGTTGTCAGTCCCGGCTTCGGGACTGGTAACGTTCGACTATAGAATCGTTATGTGGGGGCTGAGGGTATGCTAGAGGTGCTTTTTCAGCCGGGTCTGTAAAGTCGGTTATACATGTGATTATATACAGAAAGTTTCAGTGTATGGCCAGTGCGAGGGCGCTTCAGTCGACATTAACTTGCTGTATATATTTTGTATAGTTAACCAACGCATTGAGTCCCTAAATATGGCAACGCTGTTTCCCATTCATACACCTCAAATACACTATTCGAGGACTTATACGATCCCGGTATTGACAAACGTCGTCATGGGTCTCAGTGAATATTTCGAATAGCTCGTAGATTTGTTATTGGATTCTTTTGATATCAATATGAACTGCAGATTTTCCGGTATAGAAGCTTATACAAACCCGATGAAGACGATAAAGTGTGTCGACTTTTTTTTACAAATCCTAAGTCAACCGTCTGTCGTTTTTATCGGAATATCATCATATTGATAAACAACAGAAAAATAACAAAAATATTTATTTCTTGAATAATATCAAACTTTATCATTTCAATATTCAGTAGTCAATAAAAAAACACAATAGAAAAATAACAAAAATATTCATTCTAGAATAATATGAAACTTTCTGACTTCAATATTGAGTTCAAGCTAGCAATAAAATAATAAGAAATAAAAAACAAACAATAGAAAAATAACGAAAATATTTAATTCAAAAATAATTAAAAACTATTGAACTTTATAATTCAGTTTCAGTCGGCAATAAAAAACAAACAACACAATAATAACAAAAATAGTCATTCAAAAATAATATAAATCTGAGGCAGTTACATGTGGGTACGAATTTCATCACTCTCTATGGGTGGAGTAGAAAAAGCTTTTATTTAATTCTTGCAATATATGTTTTTTCGGATGGAATCTTGCAACTCAATTTTGTAGCAGATATCTTCAACTGATTGAGCTGAAATTTTGTGTATACATTTAGTTTAGATGACAATACACGGTAAGTTTTTTGACGACATTCCAAATTTAATATGGCAGACCTTCCAAGATGGTGGAATATTTACTTTTTATCCACTCCTACAATTTGGGTATCAAATAAAATGGCTTGATGAAAGTAACTTGTAAAATAATGCGATGTTATTCTTAATCCAATATGGTGGACCATCCAAGATTTCGAAATAGTTATATTTTTTACTTCTACAATATGGGTATCAAATGGAAGGGCTTGTTCGTCTCAAAAAATAATTTGACGTAATTCTAAAACTGATATGTCGGAAAATCCGAGATGGAGAATTAGTTAGGGGGCGTCCATAAATAACCTGAGACATTTTTCAGTAGGCAACAAATTTTATAGAGTTTAGTGGGTATGAGGTAAGTGAAAATAAAAAATTGATTCAACAAATGAGAATGAGGAATTTCATCTTCACAGATAAGAAAATTGTTCACTTCGTGAGGATATTTAGTCTTCTCGTCGGCTCACTAACACATATACAAATTCGCCATAACACCTACTCTTTCAATCCCTTTTATACATTGAAATCGTAGCGACTGATCCCGACAATCTGGCAACAGTGCTGGGATCGAAAACGTTGGTCGTATTGACCGGTGCAGTATATGTGGGATTGAAAAGTTGGCGCAATGTATTGGGTCTGAACAGTACTATCAGATATACAACTTTTTTGAATGAAAAAAAAATTTTCCCCTCTCAATGTGCCCAGAGAGTTATATTTTAAAAGAGCCCAATTTTTGCATAAATATACTCGTAAAAAACATACGGATCATGTGGATCTTAGGTCGCCTTAAGAACGTACCGGGACTGGATACGTCGATCAGACAAATATATATATATATATATATATATATATATATATATATATATATATATATATATATATATATATATATATATATATATATATATAGTTAGGCATGATATTTTCAGTGATGTAAAATATAAAGTATAGTTTTTTGTTAATGTCAGCCATGATGAAAAAATTATGAAATTGAGATTATGGGAGAGAGACTGAAAAAAAACAATTATCGAAATCAAATAAATACTTATTGGAGTTTGGGAGAAGATATCAGACATAAGATAGAAGAAAGTTAAAAGAAGAAGAAAAAATTTATTGGACACGGAAAGAAGTATAGCAAAGAAAGAACATTTTTGAGAGTGAGTTGTTTAAATTTGAGTATTGGCCAATTAAGACAATTTTAAAAAAACTTATTTGAAAATAAAAAAGGACTATATCAATATAGTAATGATTCTAAAAGTTTATGATTAATAGATTTACATATTATTGTTGCTAATTTAATAAATTATTGTTAAAGTTAGAAAAAAAAATTGAGTTCATTGAAAATAATAGTACTTTAAAGATATTAAATTAAAGAGTCAATTTGAACCCAAACCTGAGAGTAATTTCAAAATTTATTGAGGAAAAAGTAAATGTAATTCAATGATTTCTGTTAGTTAATAAAAGTAAAATAGTAAATTCTTTATAATTGGCATCCACAACGTGAGGCATTTTGATTATTGCAATAAATTATAACTAGAAATAAATTCAAAAATAATTTGTAAAATGATTAGTAACATGATTTTAAGAAGTAAGGAAGGCGCAGCAGAAGAAATGAATGAGGTAAATTTGAAAGTTAATGTCAGTGAAGAGCAAATAAATTTAGAATTGAAGGAATCTGTAGATTTAAATGATGAAACAGAAAATGGAATATTTATGAGATTAGATTCAGAGAAGAAAGAGCAAAAGAAGAATAAATCAGATGATATATCTGAATTATTTGTTTTTAGGATGAATATGAATGAAAATATGAATAGCATGAATAAAAATTTGATGAATTAAATAAAAATGAATATAAATGATGTGAAAATGAATATGAATAATAAACTTGAAAAACAAGATAAAAGTATGAATGATAAATTAGAAGATGTGAAAGTATGTTTCAAGAATTAAATGATAAATTTGATTGTGTAAAGGAAAAATTTGATAAAATAGATATACATATTAATGAAATAGATGATAAATTGTTAACTCAAAATAGGAAATTGAAAGAGAATGAATGTAAATTTAGAATTGAAATTGAAAAACAGAATGAATTGATGATATGTATGGGAGAAAAATGTATGGAATAGTGGATAAATGTCAAGATAAGATAATGAAAATAGAAAATGAAAAATTAACAAATTTAAATAGGAATATAAAAGATATAAATGAAAAATATGAGAAAGAATTGATAGAAGTTGAAAGGGAATTAGAAAATCAAAGGATAATTCCACATAATTTATTAAACATGGAAATTTGATGGAAGAATTAGGAATATGCATCCTAAAACATTCATAAATTCAATTAAAAACAAATTAAAATATATTAATCAATGGGATGAACGAAAGGAAATAATTAAGCTTATTTAAGTGGATCTGCACAGATATGGTTTTACTAGTTTAGAAGATGAATTTAAGGAATATATTGTTTTTGAAAATAATTTTCTAAAATATTTTCGGGGAAAAACACAACAAATTTTGGGAAAAAATCAAAATAAACAAAGGTTAAGATTGGGAAATGAAACAACACAATCATCAAAGTTGTTGGGAAGACTAGATATGGGAAATTTCAAATATATTAAACGATCTAAAAAATATATAATAAAAGGTACATAAGATATATTGAACGTGATAAAATAAAAAGAAGAGGATAGAAAGAGTAAATAAAAATCAGGAATGCCACCTTTTATGAAAAGAGTAAGATAGTCATAGTTGAAATAGATAGTTAAATGTAAATAGTTTATTATAGATTGAAGTGAATCGAATTAATGAAAATGAATACGTGTCATGATAGTGAAGTTAATAGTTATTAATATGAAATTAATATTTATATGAATCAGATAAGTATATAATCCAAATTCAAAAATAAAATTTGTGAGTACATTTGAAACAAAGTAAGATCAATAATAGTAAATATAATAGGTAATAGTATATCAATGCAAACAGAAATAATACAATATTATGAAAACGTAGAAATAAACAAACATATATATGCAATAGCATAAATAAAGCAAAGTGAAAATGTATAAATGTTATAGGCAGGTTATAGGAATGAAAGTAAGGATGGGGAGGAAATATGAATGGTATAATAATTATATAAATAAAATAGGTATTATGTTTACCAAAGATGGGGACAAGAAAATTATATTATGTCAACCGAAAGTGGTGACAAATATGAAATGATAGGAGTACAAAATAGCTAAGATAACGATAAGAATAAATCGCTTATACCAAAAATATTAAATATAAATATATATGAATTTGCGTAGCAAATATAATCCTATTCCTTACTAGAAGTGCAAAGAAATATTATAATAAGAAAACACAAAATGAAATAACAGCTTTTTATATATCTATTTGTAAAATGCAATTATAAAGAAAGACAGTAATTTAAGTTAGATAAATATCAATTAAATATACTATTCCTATACACAAAAATCACGAATCAAAATTTTATATAGGTATTAAAGAATTTGGTAACTCACAAAAATGTATATTAGAAGAAGGACCTAATGAAATTGAAAAATTAATATACCAGAAAATAGTTATTTATTGAGAGATATAAATACAGGAAAAATAAAAGGAGGATATAGTATAGAGAGTATATAATATGAATATTTAATGAATGAATGAATGTGAAGTATTAATTGAAGAGAATAAATGAGAATTATAATTGTTGATTTGAAAAAATGTTATAGTTATGTTACAGTTATATTATGTAAAAAAAAAAAATTCAACATTGCATTATTCTAAATATTAAATTTGAATAAATTCAATGTAAATTTTGGGAATTTGTTATGATATTTTCAGTGATGTAAAATAATGTATAGTAGAATTGAATGGGTAGTCAGAAATTTCAATAAACTCGAGTGATTATTAATCAATATGTTTAGAATATAAGAAAATTCTTAAGAATTTCAGAAAATGTCATGAAGCTGTCATAATTTGAAATATGTGAAATAGATTAATAATCAAGAAGCTACATGGAATAAAATTGTGATTTGTCAAAATTTAATGCTATATTTATGAGTATTTACATGGAGATGAAGGATAGTATAGTTTTTTGTTGATGACAGTCATGATGAAAAAATTATGAAATTGAGATTTTTGGAGAAAGATTGAAAGAAAAAAAATTATCGAAATCAAATAAATACTTACTGGAGTTTGGGAGATAGAAGATATTAGAAACAAGATAGAAGAAAGTTAGAAGGAAAAGAAAGAATTGATTGGACACGGAAAGAGGTATAGCAAAGAAAGAACATTTTTGAGAGAGTTGTTAAAATTTGAGTATTGGCCAATTAAGAAAAAAAAAATTTATTTGAAAATAAAAAAAGGACTATATTAATAATAGTTAATAACTGTTTAAGTTTATGATTAATAGATTTACATATAATTGCTGCTAATTTAATGAATTATTGTTAAAATGTAAAAAAAAAACTTGAGTTCATTGAAAATAATAGTATCTACTTTAAGGATATTAAATTAAATAGTCAATTTGAACCCAAACCTGAGAAAGTCATTTCGAAATTTATTGAGGACAAAGTAAATGTAGTTCTCTAATTTATTTTAGTTAATATAAGTAAAATAGTAAATTCGTAATAATATATGTATATATATAGGGTGTCCCACCAGGAATTGCATCGATGGATATATAAAAAACTAAACATAGGAAATATCTGAAAATTTGGCTGTGTACTAATGTCGATGGGAGACATTAGTACACACGGCTAAAATATTTTCAAGGGAATTGCACTTTCGGTTATACCGGAAGTAGGTATCAACGTGTTTATTTCAAATAGGACACCCTGTTTATCATTACATTTTTGTATTCTTCACAAAATTCTAGATAGATTTTTTGAATAATGTGCTATACCTATTTTCAACTGTTTCGGAAATATTTGAATTTATTTGTCAGAAATTACGTATATAGTTCGAGTATTAATCATATTTTTCTTCAAAAAAACGGTATTACTGCCCAGTATAGATTATTTCCTGCTAGAATTGGTTTCGTTTTAGCGTAAGAGTGATAGTATTTTGACATATAACATACAGGGTGCTCAGTATTACAAAAATGGATGTTGAAAAACTACAAAAAGTCCATTTTTTTCAAATGAATACCTACAACTTTTATTATTTTATTCGATTCAGTATCAAAAATAAGGACTACTTTGTATGAGGTCGCCTATTCCTAAATCTTATAGTTTTCGAAATATTTGCAAATTAATGATTTCTGGTTCAAAAAAAAATGATTTCCTGAAATTTTGTAATAGTAGGCGTGTGATGCCATATTTGTTCTCGGCCAAGTTACCATGGAAACAAATTCCAAAGAGATGTCATCATTCGAAAAATTATTATATATATTAACACAATCATGCCAAGTCGTTTGAATTATACAAACGAAGATTACCTGAGTTTGTTTATTATTTATGGAGAGTGTAATAATGTGATAACAAGAATATGTGATATTTTCGTTCCTTTTTATCAGCAAAAAACCAAGCCATCACCAAATACCGTTAATATAATCACATCAATGACAAAAATAATTAGTAAACAAAACTACTTTTTTAGTAGATGTTCGAATTGTTGTCCCTGAACTTCCAAACATTTTTCACACCTCCGGTATAATTCTTCGTGTGTTGCCTTTCTCACTGATTCCGCATTTAGATTTTCAAAAGCAGTTCTCGCACGTTCCATACAGTCTTCCATCGTTGTAACTGGAGTATGATATACGCGATTCTTAATTATTCCCCAAATAGAGAAATCTAGTACTGCAAGATCTGGAGATCGGGGTGCCAACGAAAAGGTCCATTGTTGGCTATCCACTGGTCACGAAACACTTCTTGCAAGAAGTCATTCACCATGTCACCGTTATGTGGAGGTGCGCCATCATGCTGATAAAAAATGTTTCTGAGATCAGCCAGCGGTAAATTATCCAAATAATTATTTTGAAAATTCCGCAGAATGTTGAGATACCTCTCACCTGAAAGGTAATATTATACTTATCTCTTTAATTCAACTCAAACACGTCTCCCTAACCAACCGTTCAAATTTTCTTGATAGAAATGAAGTGCAACAATACGCTGTCATTTCTAACAGCACAATAAACATTAAATTGCCACGATTGTTGATAATTTAGTTCCCTGAATACATGGGTATTTGTATCACTCCAATAATGTGAATTGTGCCCAAGTTAAAATGAATTCACAAAACTCTACTCTTCTTGGAAAATCTGTGTTTTTAAGATGATGAACAATGGAGTATGCATATGGATGAAATTTATGTTTCCGTAGAATTCTGTGAATAGATTTTTGGAAATTCCTGACTCTACTGCAACTTGTATAAAGACATCTTAAGATTGGTTGCAAAATATCCCAAAATTGCAATTCCAATGTTCTTATTGTCTACAATTGGTTTAATTTTCTGCGTATTGCTTTCGACATATCCAATATTTATAAAATTTTGTATTATATTTTTAACGGTATTTGGTGATGGCTTGGTTTTTTGCGGATACCGAGCAGCAGAAATATCACATGTTCTTGTTATCACTTTATTACACTCTCCATAAATAATAAACAAATTCAGGTAATCTTCGTTTGTATAATTCAAACGACTTGGCATGATTGTGTTACTATATATAATAATTTTTCGAATAATGACATCTCTTTGGAATTTGTTTCCATGGTAACCTGGCCGAGAACAAAAATGGCATCACACGCCTACTATTACAAAATTTCAAGAAATCTTTTTTTTTTTAACCAAAAACCATGAATATGCATGAATTTCGAAAACTATAAGATTTAGGAATAGGCGACAGTAGAAGGGATTCACTTGAAGCCATTAAGTCACGACGGGGGGTGCCAGGTCTATTGTTATAGGGATTGACCCAAAGCCATTAAAAATGATTGATGATGACAGTTCCAGGAAGTCGTCTATTGTTCCTATTGTTTGGGCCGGTCTATTGTTCGAGGGCAGGTGTGCAGTCTTTTGTTCCTATTGTTTCTATTGTTTGGGCAGGTGTTCAGGACAGGACCGATTAACTAATGATTGAGGGTCGTAAGAATTGTGAATTTTTTTCACAAATTTTAGACCAAAAATTTCGTAAATCGTATGAAATCCACCCCTGATATTAGTTATTCGACGTGGATATATTCTAAGAAAAACACACACAAAAGGTTGACGCGAATATCTCTCTCCTGTCACGATTGTTTGTGAATAAAAGCGTCTAAAATATTAGAAATAAGATATCCGATAATTATAAACATACAATACAATAGTACCTAGTCCTCCAAAATGAAATTGAAGCATTACATATTGCTTTATAACATTTTATATTGGCCAAACCAATAAACTTATCAATCAAGAACTGTTATTCAATGTCAAATCTTTACAGGTATAATTACGAACAAAGATCAGAAAAATATTTATTATGTATTATATGAATATAAATATTAATTGAATTTATGATTCCTGGATACCTTTTCTATGATTTGTATATTCAATTTGGCGAGATTGAATAATTTATATTGAACTTTATGTCATGATAAATTTCAACAAATTTTTTTTATGGAAGAACAAATAACTTAAGTAACTCTTTTCCTATAAAAAATGAATGAAAATTCGCCAGATCAATCAGATTTTATTTCTTTGATTGGACAGAATGCGAAATTTTTATTATAGATCGTATATTTTCTTTTTCTGTTTAATTTTATGTTATACACAAGCTTCAATTTGAAGCGTAGATAAAAAAAAATGTAAGTTACACAGGAATCAAAATAAAAATATTTTTCCTTTAAATATTCAATATCAAAAAGTTTTTATTCATCTCTTCTTAGTTGGAAAATTTTTTATGGAAGAACACAAAATAACTTAAAAATTGAATTGAAGCATTTCATATTGCTTTAATCATTATATTGGCAAAACCGATAAACCTTCAATAGAAATTATAAGAACTTATTCAATCAGATCTTTTTACGAAATCTTGTGGATTTCATAGAATCTCCGGAGGTAGGGATAGCTATTATATAAACACAGTGTGAATAGTTTTGGTTATCATTCTGTTTAGTTTCAGGCAAATTCTAGGAAAAACTGCTGAAAAATGTTTCGGATTCAACTACTCCTCCGATATTTTAGATCGCGAAAGTGGAGTGCTGTATTTTATACCACTATTTAGCATCTAAGCTGGGATGCGAATCATGCATCCATATACAATACAGATTATATTGATCCTGTGAGTGCAAAGAAGAAGCTGACGAATATTGTCAAGTGCCGAAATCTGCACAAAATTCATAGAGGGCCAGCTAACAATGGCTGAGGTCATAATACTATTGGAGTAAAACAATCATGGTGCCTACATGACGCCCATTAGGGAATATCTAACTCAGGATGAGTTAGATATTCTCGCTGAAGAAGAAAAGAACGAGGCCTCGGATTTCTTCAAGAATCTGAGTAATCGTCAGTGGAAGGTAATTGATGCAGTATGCGAGGCTGCAGTTACGGATCCGTCTTTTTTGAAAACCGGTGTGGAGTGTGTAACAGTGTATACAGATGATGAACACGAGTATAATGCCCAAAAGTATGAGCTTGTGCAGGTGCATAAATAAAAAAATCATACACAATGGTAGTCCTCCATACTCAAAAAACGCCCACACACACACACACACACACACACACACACACACACACACACACACACACACACACATACCTCTAATATTTGTAATATCTCTGTAAATATTCCAATAAAAATAAGATTGTTAAAAAAGAGTTATGTTATTTTGTCCACATCCTAGTATTTACCCTATTACTAATTGTGAATAAAAATAATTTATTGAATATATAATTCCTGCATTCATTGTATAAATGATTTGTCCATGCATTCAATTTGGTGAACATCGAAATTAAATAACTTGCAATGCAATTTTTATAAGATTAATGAAATTTTTCAAGAAGAACAAAATAACTTAGGGAACTTTATTACAGAAAATTTATTTATCTAATTACAAACCTTTTTATTTGAAACACTAAATTATTAAAAAAAATGTAATTTGAACATTCGTTTACATGCATTATAACAGGTCTTCTTCATACTAGAGGAAAAAAGAGTACACATATAAATTTTTAAAAAAACCTAAATCCCATGTGTGATAAATCAGTTGTAAATATCATATATTATATACGATGAATGACGGACAGCTTTTTGAATAAGAAAAACTTTTCATATGAAATATAGACAAAACCTCCTAGTGTTTAAAAATTATGCTACTAATACGATCAACATTATATAAATAAATTAAAAGGAAGTTAAGTATTATGTATTTAATTCAACTTAGATTTAAATTATAACCATACATAGTAGTAATAAAGTTAAATTATTAATTCATTCTATTATTCTACATTGAAAATTTAATAATTTTTATAATTGTATGCATACTTATAAACAATCACATACCTGGCCATGTCAAAAAAAAATCCCACACACATCTATACTAAACGGATAAAATTGTTATTGAATATATGAGTCCTGCATTCATCGTATAAATGATTTGTCCATGCATTCAATTTGGTGAACATCGAAATTAAATAACTTATGCAATTGCAAAGATTCATGAAATTTTTTTCATGAAGAACAAAAATAACTTAGGGAACTTTATTACAGAAAATTTATTTATCTAATTACAAACCTTTTTAGTCGAAACACTAAAATTATTAAAAAAATGTCAAATATTAGGAGTAAATAAAACGTAGACGATAAAATGTATACGATTGATGAATATCTTAAAATCATAACATTACTAGAAATACTGTTTCAGAAAATATAAACATGTATTCGATTAGGAAAGAATAAAATATAGATGATAAACATACCATACGATAAGTATATTTTTATGAAATAAAAGAATTCATTTTGAATATAAATAATTTTATTTGAATTTAGAACTCTACATATGAAAAACGCTGTATAAAATGGTGCTCAATGTTTTTTTCTGAGAAATTGTTCAATTACTTACGCAATTATTAAATCTGGTAGAACATATTTTAAGAATCCATAAATTAATGATTAGGCAGAATTTTTTTATTAAAGATCTCATATTTTCTTTCTCTGTTTAATTTTATGTATACCGCAAGCTTTAATTTGAATCGTAGATAAAAAATGTCATTTACCTGGAATGAAAAAATATTTTTTCCTTTAAATAATCAAATCAAAAGTTTAATTATTCCCTCTCTTAGTTGGAAATAGCAAAACATTTCTAAAATTTCATCTATGTAAATGAAACTAAATTCACTTTCCGTTTTAACAACAGGGTTTACACTGTTATGTCCAACGAAATTAATTTCTGGTTCCCCCCCTAACTGAAATAAAGATAACCGAATATTATAAACATACAATAGTACATAGTCATCCAAAATGAAATTGAAGCATTTCATATTGCTTTAATCATTTATATTGGCCAAACCAATAAACTTATCAATCAAAACTGTTATTCAATCAAATCTTTACAGATGTAATTACGAACAAAGATCAGAAAATATTTATTAGGTATTATATGAATATAAATAATTAATTGAATTTATGATTCCTGGATACCTTTTACTAATGATTTGTACATATATTCAATCTGGTGAGATTGAATAATTTTAGAACTTTCGTCATATAAGATTCACAAATTTTTTATAGAAGAACAAAATAACTTATGGAACTTTATTACAGAAAATTTATTCATCTAATTACAAACCTTATTATTTGAAACACTAAATTATTTAAAAAAAATGTAATTTGAATATTCATTTACAGGCATCATAACAGGTCCCTCATACCAGGGGAAAAAAGGTACATGTATAAAATTCTAAATAAAAATCCTAAATCACATGTGTGATGCAACAGTTGTAAATATCGTATATTATTACTATGAATGACTGACAGCTTTTTGAATAAGAAAAACTTTTCATATGAAATATAGACAAAACCTCCTAGTGTTTAAAATTATGATACTAATACGATCAATATTATATAAATAAATTGATAGGAAGTTAAGTATTATGTATTTAATTCAAGTTAGATTATAAATTATAACCCATACTTTGTATGAAGTAGTAATAAAGTTAAATTATTAATTCATTCTATTATTCTACATTGAAAGTTTAATAATTTTATAATTGTATGCATACTTATAAACAATCACATACCTTGCCATGTCAAAAAAAAGCCCACACACATCTATACTAAACGGAAAAAATTGTTATTGACTATATGATTCCTGCATTCATAGTATAAATGATTTGTCCATGCATTCAATTTGGTGAACATTGCATAAAATGTTTTCATAAAGTTTTTATTTCTTACGACTTAATTTAATTACTCAGAGAACGCACTCATAACTGAAAAAATTTTGGATTTGTATTATTTTATCTCAATATTGAGAATATTGTGTTTTTTAGGAAACTTTGTGTGATTAGAGATAAATAAAACGTGCTTTCTTATTTTTTCATGAAATATCGAGCGAACATAAATGTTAAACTTTTACACTGTACGCCACTGACAATTCGAATAAATTCATTAGTACACTCGATGAATTATTTTTGGGTTGAATTCCCTTGGGAGAGTTATTTGGGTCTTCTTTTTTAGAATTACATAACTTGCTTGTGAAACATAAAACTACTTTTTGAAAGATATGAAACTTTATTACCAAATTTGACAGAAAGTTCATAAAATATATTTCACAACTTGAAAAGTTGGGTAGGCTATCGAAATTTTCAGGAAGCAGACGTCTTTTATTAAATTGTACCGAATAAATTTTAGATTCTGGTTGCTACACTATATGATAATTTTGATAACGTGCTATTTTTCTAGGGATCTGAATTTCGTTCGCAAAACTCTTGAATTTTTAGGAAGTTTTTCCTGTTGATCGCAAAATCTGTTGAAAAAGATTTTCTGAAATATCATTACATACCTTTGAAAGTACTATTCCATATATTTAGTTTTGATCATTACTACAATTAGATGACCATCAGCTATTTTCTAGTTTTAATTTCAAAAATTGAATTTACGTATTCTGCAAATAACCCGTCCTTTTGTTTCTTGAAAAATCAAAATTGATATGATTGAAACTTTTTTCGTATACATGAAACGGTTCGAATGCTTAAATAGACTTTATGGAACTTTTTTTCATATAAGATCCACAAAATTTTTTAGGGAAAAACAAAATAACTTTGCATGCAATAAGATGCCTGAAATTTTTTTCATCAGATTTTATTTCTTACGACTTGCTCAGGGAACGCATTCATAAGTGAAAAAATTTTGAATTTGTATAATTTTATCATTGACAGTTTACACGCGATCTAAGTTATATTCGATAAACTCACTAGAACGTATGCTAACCTGTGAAAAATGTTAGTATGTTTCTTTGCTCTTATTGGTGGTTTCTGATGATGCCGTCTTCATTGAATACGCTGATTGTTCACCTGCTTCCAAGTTGGTTGAAGTGAAGTGGAGGGAGTCTCTATGAACCAACCTTACCACTTTCGATTAGATATGAACGTTTCTGGTCGATCACAACAATAAAGCACTTGCACGTTATCGATTAATGTTCACGGGTCCGAATTTATTCGGATTTATTGATCAATATCCGTATCGATGGACCAAATGTTAAGCGTTATAGAGTTGTGGACTGTATATGTACGTTTTTATAGATAAACAGCGTGGAGTATTTAGATATATATATTTTACGTTAAAATTGAGAAGATATATACACAAGGGTGACTATTTGCAATAGAATGTTACTGTCTCTTAGCGTCTCTCGTTCGTATTTTAGCTACCTGCTCCGGCCATCGCACACCCTAAAAGCCAGAGCAGGAATAACAATTTTTCGTGTTCTAACTTATTCCTTCGTTCAAAAATATTTTTAATCATTGCAACAGTTAAATTATGCATATGTTAATTTTTTTTTTTTTTGCATCGCTCAGATATCTTTTGCAAAAAAAGTGTCGCATATCAGGACAAAAACCTGTTGCAATGATTAAAAATATTTTTGAACGAAGGAATAAGTTAGAACACGAAAAATTGTTATTCCTGCTCTGGCTTTTAGGGTGTGCGATGGCCGGAGCAGGTAGCTAAAATACGAACGAGAGACGCTAAGAGACAGTAACATTCTATTGCAAATAGTCACCCTTGTGTATATATCTTCTCAATTTTAACGTAAAATATATATATCTAAATACACCACGCTGTTTATCTATAAAAAACGTACATATACAGTCCACAACTCTATAACGCTTAACATTTGGTCCATCGATACGGATATTGATCAATAAATCCGAATAAATTCGGACCCGTGAACATTAATCGATAACGTGCAAGTGCTTTATTGTTGTGATCGACCAGAAACGTTCATATCTAATCGAAAGTGGTAAGGTTGGTTCATAGAGACTCCCTCCACTTCACTTCAACCAACTTGGAAGCAGGTGAACAATCAGCGTATTCAATGAAGACGGCATCATCAGAAACCACCAATAAGAGCAAAGAAACATACTAACATTTTTCACAGGTTAGCATACGTTCTAGTGAGTTTATCGAATATAACTTAGATCGCGTGTAAACTGTCAATGATAAAATTATACAAATTCAAAATTTTTCACTTATGAATGCGTTCCCTGAGCAAGTCGTAAGAAATAAAATCTGATGAAAAAAATTTCAGGCATCTTATTGCATGCAAAGTTATTTTGTTTTTCCCTAAAAAATTTTGTGGATCTTATATGAAAAAAAGTTCCATAAAGTCTATTTAAGCATTCGAACCGTTTCATGTATACGAAAAAAGTTTCAATCATATCAATTTTGATTTTTCAAGAAACAAAAGGACGGGTTATTTGCAGAATACGTAAATTCAATTTTTGAAATTAAAACTAGAAAATAGCTGATGGTCATCTAATTGTAGTAATGATCAAAACTAAATATATGGAATAGTACTTTCAAAGGTATGTAATGATATTTCAGAAAATCTTTTTCAACAGTTTTTGCGATCAACAGGAAAAACTTCCTAAAAATTCAAGAGTTTTGCGAACGAAATTCAGATCCCTAGAAAAAATAGCACGTTATCAAAATTATCATATAGTGTAGCAACCAGAATCTAAAATTTATTCGGTACAATTTAATAAAAGACGTCTGCTTCCTGAAAATTTCGATAGCCTACCCAACTTTTCAAGTTGTGAAATATATTTTATGAACTTTCTGTCAAATTTGGTAATAAAGTTTCATATCTTTCAAAAAGTAGTTTTATGTTTCACAAGCAAGTTATGTAATTCTAAAAAAGAAGACCCGAATAACTCTCCCAAGGGAATTCAACCCAAAAATAATTCATCGAGTGTACTAATGAATTTATTCGAATTGTCAGTGGCGTACAGTGTAAAAGTTTAACATTTATGTTCGCTCGATATTTCATGAAAAAATAAGAAAGCACGTTTTATTTATCTCTAATCACACAAAGTTTCCTAAAAAACACAATATTCTCAATATTGAGATAAAATAATACAAATCCAAAATTTTTTTCAGTTATGAGTACGTTCTCTGAGTAATTAAATTAAGTCGTAAGAAATAAAAACTTTATGAAAACATTTTATGCAATGTTCACCAAATTGAATGCATGGACAAATCATTTATACTATGAATGCAGGAATCATATAGTCAATAACAATTTTATCCGTTTAGTATAGATGTGTGTGGGCTTTTTTTGACATGGCAAGGTATGTGATTGTTTATAAGTATGCATACAATTATAAAATTATTAAACTTTCAATGTAGAATAATAGAATGAATTAATAATTTAACTTTATTACTACTTCATACAAAGTATGGGTTATAATTTATAATCTAACTTGAATTAAATACATAATACTTAACTTCCTATCAATTTATTTATATAATATTAAACACTAGGAGGTTTTGTCTATATTTCATATGAAAAGTTTTTCTTATTCAAAAAGCTGTCAGTCATTCATAGTAATAATATACGACATTTACAACTGTTGCATCACACATGTGATTTAGGATTTTTAAAATTTTATACATGTACCTTTTTTCCCCTGGTATGAGGGACCTGTTATGATGCCTGTAAATGAATATTCAAATTACATTTTTTAAAAATAATTTAGTGTTTCAAATAATAAGGTTTGTAATTAGATGAATAAATTTTCTGTAATAAAGTTCCATAAGTTATTTTGTTCTTCTATAAAAAATTTGTGAATCTTATATGACGAAAGTTCAATAAATTATTCAATCTCACCAGATTGAATATATGTACAAATTAGTAAAAGGTATCCAGGAATCATAAATTCAATTAATTATTTATATTCATATAATACCTAATAAATATTTTCTGATCTTTGTTCGTAATTACATCTGTAAAGATTTGATTGAATAACAGTTTTGATTGATAAGTTTATTGGTTTGGCCAATATAAATGATTAAAGCAATATGAAATGCTTCAATTTCATTTTGGATGACTATGTACTATTGTATGTTTATAATTTTCGGTTATCTTTATTTCAGTTAGAGGGGAACCAGAAATTAATTTCGTTGGACATAACAGTGTAAACCCTGTTGTTAAAACGGAAAGTGAATTTAGTTTCATTTACATAGATGAAATTTTAGAAATGTTTTGCTATTTCCAACTAAGAGAGGGAATAATTAAACTTTTGATTTGATTATTTAAAGGAAAAAATATTTTTTCATTCCAGGTAAATGACATTTTTTATCTACGATTCAAATTAAAGCTTGCGGTATACATAAAATTAAACAGAGAAAGAAAATATGAGATCTTTAATAAAAAAATTCTGCCTAATCATTAATTTATGGATTCTTAAAATATGTTCTACCAGATTTAATAATTGCGTAAGTAATTGAACAATTTCTCAGAAAAAAACATTGAGCACCATTTTATACAGCGTTTTTCATATGTAGAGTTCTAAATTCAAATAAAATTATTTATATTCAAAATGAATTCTTTTATTTCATAAAAATATACTTATCGTTGGGTATGTTTATCCTCTATATTTTATTCTTTCCTAATCGAATACATGTTTATATTTTCTGAAACAGTATTTCTAGTAATGTTATGATTTTAAGATATTCATCAATCGTATACATTTATCGTCTACGTTTTATTTACTCCTAATATTTGACATTTTTTAAAATAATTTAGTGTTTCGACTAAAAAGGTTTGTAATTAGATAAATAAATTTTCTGTAATAAAGTTCCCTAAGTTATTTTGTTCTTCATGAAAAAAATTTCATGAATCTTTGCAATTGCATAAGTTATTTAATTTCGATGTTCACCAAATTGAATGCATGATAAAATCATTTATACTATGAATGCAGGACTCATATATTCAATAACAATTTTATCCGTTTAGTATAGATGTGTGTGGGATTTTTTTTTGACATGGCCAGGTATGTGATTGTTTATAAGTATGCATACAATTATAAAATTATTAAATTTTCAATGTATAATAATAGAATGAATTAATAATTTAACTTTATTACTACTATATATGGGTTATAATTTAAATCTAAGTTGAATTAAATACATAATACTTAACTTCCTTTTAATTTATTTATATAATGTTGATCGTATTAGTAGCATAATTTTTAAACACTAGGAGGTTTTGTCTATATTTCATATGAAAAGTTTTTCTTATTCAAAAAGCTGTCCGTCATTCATCGTAATAATATATGATATTTACAACTGATTTATCACACATGGGATTTAGGTTTTTTAAAAATTTATATGTGTACTCTTTTTTCCTCTAGTATGAGAGACCTGTTATAATGCATGTAAACGAATGTTCAAATTACATTTTTTTAATAATTTAGTGTTTCAAATAAAAAGGTTTGTAATTAGATAAATAAATTTTCTGTAATAAAGTTCCTTAAGTTATTTTGTTCTTCTTGAAAAATTTCATTAATCTTATAAAAATTGCATTGCAAGTTATTTAATTTCGATGTTCACCAAATTGAATGTATGGACAAATCATTTATACAATGAATGCAGGAATTATATATTCAATAAATTATTTTTATTCACAATTAGTAATAGGGTAAATACTAGGATGTGGACAAAATAACATAACTCTTTTTTAACAATCTTATTTTTATTGGAATATTTACAGAGATATTACAAATATTAGAGGTATGTGTGTGTGTGTGTGTGTGTGTGTGTGTGTGTGTGTGTGTGTGTGGGCGTTTTTTGAGTATGGAGGACTACCATTGTGTATGATTTTTTTATTTATGCACCTGCACAAGCTCATACTTTTGGGCATTATACTCGTGTTCATCATCTGTATACACTGTTACACACTCCACACCGGTTTTCAAAAAAGACGGATCCGTAACTGCAGCCTAGCTTACTGCATCAATGGCCATCCCCTGACGATTACTCAGATTCTTGAAGTAAACCGAGGCCTCTTTCTTTTCTTCTTCAGCGAGAATATCTAACTCATCCTGCGTTAGATATTCCCTAATGGGCGTCATGTAGGCACCATGATTGTTTTTCTCCAATTGTATTATGACCTCAGCCATTGTTTAGCTGGCCCCTCTATGAATTTTGTGCAGATTTCGGCACTTGACCAATATTCGTCAGCCTTCTTCTTTGCACTCACAGGATCAATATAATCTGTATTGTATATGGATGCATGATTCGCATCCCAGCTTAGATGCATAAATAAGTGGTATAAATACAGCACTCCACTTTCGAGATCTAAAATATCGGAGGAGTAGTTGAATCCGAACATTTTTCAGCAGTATTTCCTAGAATTTGCCTGAACTAAACAGAATGATAACCAAAACTATTCACACTGAGATTATATAATAGCTAACACTACATCCGGAATTCTATGAAATCACACGATTTCGTAAAAAGATTTGATTGAATAAGTTTTTATAATTTCTATTGATAGGTTTATCGGTTTTGCCAATATAAATGATTAAAGCAATATGAAATGCTTCAATTTCATTTTTAAGTTATTTTGTTCTTCCATAAAAAATATTTCCAACTAAGAGAGAGAATAATTAAACTTTTTTGATTTGAATATTTAAAGGAAAAATATTTTTATTTTATTCCTGGTAACTTACATTTTTTTTATCTACGCTTCAAATTGAAGCTTGTGGTATGCATAAAATTAAACAGAAAAAGAAAATATACGATCTATAATAAAAAATTTCGCATTCTGTCCAATCAAAGAAATAAAATCTGATTGATCTGGCGAATTTCATTCATTTTATAGGAAAAGAGTTACTTAAGTTATTTTGTTCTTCTATAAAAAATTTGTGAATCTTATATGACGAAAGTTCAATAAATTATTCAATCTCACCAGATTGAATATATGTACAAATTAGTAAAAGGTATCCAGGAATCATAAATTCAATTAATTATTTATATTCATATAATACCTAATAAATATTTTCTGATCTTTGTTCGTAATTACACCTGTAAAGATTTGATTGAATAACAGTTTTGATTGATAAGTTTATTGGTTTGGCCAATATAAATGATTAAAGCAATATGTAATGCTTCAATTTCATTTTGGAGGACTAGGTACTATTGTATTGTATGTTTATAATTATCGGATATCTTTATTTCTAATATTTTAGACGCTTTTATTCACAACAATCGTGGACAGGAGAAGAGATATTCGCGTCAACCTTTTGTGTGTGTTTTCTTAGAAATATTATCCACGTCGAATATCTAATGTCAGGGGTGGATTTCATACGATTTACGAATTTTGGTCTAAATTTGAAAAAATATTCAATTCTCACGATCCTCAATCATTAGTTAATACGGTCCTGTCCGAACACCTGCCCTAACAAAAGACTGCACCGCACAATAGGAACAATAGACCGGCTCGAACAATAGGAACAATAGACAGGCCCTAACAAAAGAAACACCTGGCATAACAATTGGCTGCACACCTGCACCCAAACAAAAGACCTGCCACCCGCTTTTGTGTAGAGATATTCGCGTCAACCTTTTGTGTGTTTTCGGCGACCTTATACAAAGTAGCCCATATTCTTGATACTGAATCGATCTTTTCGTTGGGCACCCCGATCTCCAGATCTTGCAGTACTAGATTTCTCTATTTGGGGAATAATTAAGAATCGCGTATATCATACTCCAGTTACAACGATGGAAGACTGTATGGAACGTGTGAGAACTGCTTTTGAAAATCAAAAAGCGGAATAAGTGAGAAAGGCAACACACGACGAATTATACCGGAGGTGTGAAAAATGTTTGGAAGTTCAGGGACAACAATTCGAACATCTACTAAAAAAGTAGTTTTGTTTACTAATTGTTTTTGTCTTCAATGTGATTTTATTAACGGTATTTGGTGATGGCTTGGTTTTTTGCGGATACTGAGCAGCAAAAATATCACACATTCCTGTTATCACTTTATTACACTCTCCATAAAAAACAAAATTCAGGTAATCTTCGTTTGTATAATTCAAATGACTTGGCATGATTGTGTTACTATAAAGAATAATTTTTCGAATAATGACATCTCTTTGGAATTTATTTCCATGGTAACTTGGCCGAGAACAAATATGGCATCACACGCCTACTATAACAAAATTTCAGGAAATCATTTTTTTTAACCAGAAACCATTAATTTGCAAATATTTCGAAAATTATAACATTTAGGAATAGGCGACCTTTTACAAAGTAGCCCTTATTTTTGATACTGAATCGAATAAAATGATAAAAGTTGTAGTATTCATTTGAAAAAATGAACTTTTTGTAGTTTTTCAACATCCATTTTTGTAATACTTTCCTGAGCACCCTGTATATTAAATGTCAAAATACTATCATTCTTACGCTAAAACAGAACCACGCGTTACGTCACATTGTTTTCTTATTGAAATAAAAAAGGGAACTTAAATCATCCAAGCTGGGAACCCTTTTCGTTCAAGTTTTACGGGCAATCCCTCGATTGTATTGTACGTCAGTTTTATTCTGTTCTCCCAAGTTTTGGTTTAGTGTTTTAAACACGTAATACACAGAAGCACAATGCTGTAGTCAGTGTTGTAGAAGTGAGTTCATACTGTAATATTCTCAAAAGAAGGACATTTGCATCATTTGCATGTTTTTGCCCTTAAAAGCTCTCATGCTGACTTGTGTGTCAAGTGTGCCAAAAACTGCCAACGAAATTTCAAAAACGGCTAAAGAAAAACTAAAAATGGTATAGCGCTCACGTCCGTGACTCGCAATATTTTTTGCAAGTAATTAAATGCGCTTACAAATCCTGCTATTTCATCTTGAGGAGTGCATTTAAATCACTCTTTCCGAATAATACTTTCTTGCTGCCAACCTGCCGATGCCAAATCCTTTAGACCTCAAGCAAGCTCTCGTTACCTAGTCAGCTAAACAAAGGATCATGCAAGTTTTTACTACTTCTTGTGAGGTTGCCCCACAAGCAGATGAGGAACGATTTATTTTGACTATCAGTACAATTACTATATATATATATATATATATATATATATATATATATATATATATATATATATATATATATATATATATATATATATATATATATCTAATATATAAAATTCTCGTGTCACTGTGTTAGACGTTAAACTCGACCGATTCTCATGAAATATTGTGTGCATATCGGGTAGGTCTGAGAATCGGACAAAATCGATTTTTCATTTCCCCAAATATTGAGAGTGGTCCACCCCTCAATTTAAATTTTTTAATTTTCAGACAAAATTTTTTGTTCTATTTTGTTTATGATACAGCATTCAAAAGTACATACAACCCTAACTTTTCACCTGTGTACGGTCAACTCCTATTTTCATTTGTTGATTATAAACTTTAACTTTTTTGGCAAGATTTTTATTTTTATATTGTCATGAATTCCATCGCGATTTTCATTTTTTTTAAATTTTATCCACAAATCCACAATAGGGTTGCAAGATGGCAATCGAAAATAACAATGGTCAGTTTGAGAATAGGTCGTAATATATTTTTCATACCCCTAAGTGATTAGGGTGGTCCACCCCAAACATTTTTATAAATTTTTTGGACAAAATTTTTTATTTTTTTATGATGTTGCATTAAAAAATACACACAACTCTGCACACACCACTCTGTATTTTAATCCTTCTATCAACAACCCATAATTTGTAATAGACATTTTAATAATTTAAACAACGTTTGCCGGGTCAGATAGACAGATAGATACATCGGCAGATATATATATATATATATATATATATATATATATATATATATATATATATATATATATATATATATATATATATATATATATATATATATATATATATATATATATGTAAAAAAAAAATGTCATGAAACGAAAAAATATCTTGGTCCTAGGTCCAACTTTGCTAATCACACCGATTTCAATAAGCAGGTTCCCAAAGTGAAAACCTGCTAGTAAGCTAAAATCGAATAATGAATGAGAAAAATAATGGATGAAGCTAAAAATGTATATAAGGACAGGGCCAAGTCAGGAAAACGGCATAATTAAATGAAGATTAGTAATAAAAGTTTATTAGGACAAATTTGAGCCTATTTCAATATTTTACATCTGTATGATTATTGATTATATAACAATGAAATAAACAATATACGCATGTATTGCGAGTGAGAATACACTTGTTTTGTTTATTATTAACGAAAACTCCTTTTAAACAATAACATAGGTATTTTAGCGACTTTTGGTCACTTGGGTGTTAAGTAACGTTTAGGGTGGGGGTGGGAGGGTTCATGAAAACGTTACGGTGCGTTACATAGGGGGGAGGGAGGGTCAAAAATCTTCAAAAATTGCGTTATGTAATACTTGAACGCCCCCAAAGTTGGTATTTTTCATATGGAATACCCTGTAGGTTATTTAATTTTTGGATTTTACAGTAAAAACAAATGCCAGTTTCATTAAAGTTCAATTCACCTAAACCTTATGGTTTTTGAAATATTTCGTATTTTGTAAAAATGTCGTATCAGTTTCAATGCTTAATCTCTCAACTGGTGTTTTCTTGTTTTTAACCAAATTGATGAATAGACCTACTAAATGAAACAAAATTTATGTCGCATTTGTAAAATATTGACTAACTAAGACTTGGTGTGTGAGATTATCTTAAATGTTATGTACTATTTCAAATTATGAAGGAAAATGTTATGGATATGAGACAAGCAATATTTCATATCAAAATGGCGACCATCAGACTCTATTTATTATTATTAATTGTATAGTGATCTACAAATTTACTCTCAAATACAGGTAAAGTATAAAACTCTAAAACCAACAATAACCTCTTTATAAAACCTTAGCAACATTTGGTAACATATGTGGGCTTACATTAAGAAACGCTTCTTTCATATTATATGGTGTTGTTGGAGATATGTACTATACCACACTTTTGAAATATTGACTTTCTTATACTTGGTTTGTAAAATAAAGGTGAAATTATTGCAATCTTTAAACGGCACTTACTTGTTTAACTTAAATGGAGCGCCTCGTATTTTATATCACTCACAGATGTGAAATTCGCATTCTATCGAATACCTGAATACATTTCTATCGATAACTCTCTACTCTTTTACATACAATGAGCATTTTCATTCTGCAAACTAATTTTAAGAAATTTTTTATTTACCAAGTCGCCCATGAAAACAGCGTATCAGAGAAGCTTTTCTAAATTTTATCCCGCGTATGTTATTACCCCGAGGCGAAGCTAAAGGGGTTATAGTCTCACGTCAAAAAGTTGGTAACTGGCCCGATTTTAAAAATTCTAACGGATATCGATAAAACATATATGATTTCATTAGGGAATTTGAATTCCCAATTGTTCCCAACGAAGAATAAAAAAATATAGCGTTTTTTAGATAGGCATTACGACATGCCCAAGCGCGAAATAAAAAATTAAATTTTACATCTGTTGGTGGCATAAAATACGGGGTGTCCCATTTAAGTTAGACAAGTTAGTGCCGTTTAAAGATTGTAATTATTTTACCTTTATTTTGACACACCAAGTCTAAGTCAGTCAATATTTTACAAATGCGACATAAAGTTTGTTTCATTTACTAGGCCTTATCATCAGTCACCAGTTGAGAGTTTCGGCGTTGAATCTGATACTACATTTTCACAAAATACGAAATATTTCAAAAAAAAATAAGTTTTAGGTGAATTGAACCTTAATGAAATTGGAATATGTTTTCACTGTAAAATCCAAAAATGAAATAATATACAGGGTATTCCATTTGAAAAATACCAACTTTGATACTTTTCGTGTTTTTGGCATACCCTGTACAACATGAAAATATTTTTTAAATGTAGTTCCAAAAGGTCCCTAATATCGATCCTAGAGAAAAAACTTTTATAAAATCAAATACTTTAGCCATAACTCTTCGTGAATAACTCTGTATATATATATATATATATATATATATATATATAATATATATAGATATATATATATATATATATATATATATATATATTATATATATATATATATATATATATATATATATATATAATATATATATATATATATATATATATATATATATATATATATATATATATATATATATATATATATATATATATATATATATATATATATATATATATTATATATATATATATATATATATATATATATATATATATATATATATATATATATATATATATATATATAATATATATATATATATATATATATATATATATATATATATATATATATATATATATATATGTATATGAAAATTTTTGATAATTATTAGCAATAACAGGCTTGGTGAATCTCAAAAAATTCGATTTCATTAAAAAGTTGACGTTTCACCACGACATTCTTGGCTTTATCAAAACTTTTGAAAAATTGAAATTTCTTTGAGATTTATTGATTTGAAAAAATTTGAATAGTTAAAAAATACTACTATGTTTCATCAAAATTTTTCGGCTGTGGCCGTTCTCTGTTATTTATTACGTGCTTTTCCGTCCAATATTAACATTCAAATCTGTTATTATTAGATGGTAAGGGAAACCACAGAAACCTTTACCCACGTAATGTTCGAAATAGGTTCAAAGTTTTTTGATTTTGAAAAGTCAAAGAATAGGGTACTATTTATCTTTTTTGTCAAAAATTTTTATCACGGCTGTAGTCGTCTTCAGTTAATAATTACGTTTTATTTAGTCCAATATCAACAGACAGATCTGTTGATATTAGATGGGAAGGGAACCACAGAAACCTTCACCCACGTAATATACAAAATAGGCTTAAAATATTTTACAGTTGTCTTTAAAAAGACATTACTTGTTATTTTGGAGAACACATGTTCTAAACTATACTTTCTTTTGAGAAAAATTAAAAATTCTAGATGTTTAGATTTTGTCTAAGAAGATGAGTTGTTATGGTAAGAGTTTGTTTGTTGAATTATTTTGTTTTAATTTATGTTGTTTCTTAGAAAAATTAAAAAATTAAATCTGCGTATATTGAACTTAAATATTTTATATCTGTTTTATCATTTACGACATTATTCAAATTTTTTTGAATAGGTATGTAACATTTCTAAAATTTCTCTGCGTTTTTGATCTTTTTCTATTTCTAAAATTTTTGTGCTATTAAAGTTGAAACTAAGACTCTCATTGTTTTTATGTTTTATTAGTGCTGTGGTTTGTGTTTTGGTATATTTGTGTGCCTTTAATCTTTCTTCTAAATTTTGAAAAGGTTGTCCTATATATGATTTATTACTATTATTACAGGGTATACTAAAAACAACATGAGATTTTTGCGTGTTTTACTTTTTAATTGAGAATATATTTATTTTATTTGATTTTGTGCAGTGTGAGCTACTTTAGTATCACTAATAAAACATAAAATAATGAGAATCATAGTTTCAACTTCAATAGCACAAAAATTTTAGAAATAGAGAAAGATCAAAAACGCAGAGAAATTTTGGAAATTTTACATATTCAAAAAATTTTTAATAAAGTCGTAAATGATAGAACAGATATAAAATATTTAAGTTCAATATACGCAGATTCAATTCTTTAATTTTTCCAAGAAACAACATGAATCAAAACAAAATAATTCAACAAACCATAACAACTCATCTTCTTAGACAAAATCTAAACAACTAGAATTTTCAATTTTTCCAAAAAGAAAGTATAGTTTAGAACATGTGATCTCCAGAATAACAAGTAATGTCTTTTTAAAGACAACAATCAAATATTTTACACCCATTTTGTACATTACGTAGGCGAAGGTTTCTGTGCTTTCCTTCCCATCTAATATCAACAGACCTGTCAGTTGATATTGGACTAAATAGCACGTAATTAATAACTGAAGACGGCTACAGTCGTGATAAAATTTTTTGAAGAAACGATAAATGGTACCCTATTCTTTGACTTTTCAAAATCAAAATAATTTGAACCTATTTCGAACATTACGTGGGTAAAGGTTTCTGTCGTTTCCCTTACCATCTAAAAATAACAGATTTGAATGTTAATATTGGACTGAATAGCACGTAATAAATATCAGAGAACGGCTAGAGCCGAAAAATTTTGATGAAACATAGTAGTATTTTTCAACTATCAAAATTTTTTCAAATCAATAAATGTCAAAGAAATTTCAATTTTTCAAAAGTTTTGATGAAGCCACGAATGTCGTGGCGAAACGTCAACTTTTTGATAAACTCGAGTTTTTTGAGATTCAGCAAGCCTGTTTTTGCTAATAATTATCAAGAAGTTAAAAATAGTTCACAGGCAACAACAATTCAAATAAATAATTATATATATATATATATATATATATATATATATATATATATATATATATATATATATATATATATTGTTGTATTCCTCTGGGACACTGCTCATACTACAACATACAGGGCAGAACATTCAAATTAGGGACACTGCTTCAATCATTCTAGTTCTATCCTATCAGGACCACCGACACCAGGGTAGCTTTTATTGAGATATCTCCATAAACTTTTACACGTAGACTTGATAAACCTTTCCTGGGGCACTTTGGGCTTTGGCACCTTTATTACTTATTTATATAGTAAAACTCGTAGAGATATATTGAATGACTATATTAATTATTATACTTTCAATACACTTATTCACAATATACGTATTTTTCGTATGGGTCGGGCAAGTACAGAAAGTTTTCTGAACGTGGTGCGAAAGTGAACTTCTCAAAAAAAGAAAAAAAGTCTGAGCAGTTAATACTCGATACTCTTTTCCAAAAAGATATAAGCGATCCGAAACCCGGAACTTTAACACAGAAATGATAATGTGCCCCTGTGAAATTACACTTTTTTTATCCAATTTCTTTGTTTTCGTTATTGAGAATTTTATTTTTGTTTTACAATTACATAGTATATATACATTTCTTCACTTCAAATATAATGATGTTATACCTGCATAATTTTTTTTTTCATGAGATGGAACCTAACTCAATGCATCCTATTATAATTCGGTTTTTTTTACGCCGATTCGGTTCACGTCGGTTTTTTTAGGAACGGAACCCCGGCGTGAGCCGAGGGCTGCCTGTATATATATATATATATATATATATATATATATATATATATATATATATATATACATATATATATATATATATATATATATATATATATATATATATATATATATATATATATATATATATATATATATATATTGTTGTATTATTCTGGGACACTGCTCAGACTATAACATACAGGGTAGAACCTCCAAACTAGGGACACTGCTCTAATCACTCCAGTTCTATCCTATCAGGACTTCTGACACCAGGGTAGCTTTTTATGAGATAGCTCCATAAGCCCTTACACGTAGACTTGATAAACCTTTCTTTATTCACATTAGCACTTATGGCTTTATTCACTTCATAGCACTTGACACTTTTATTATTTATTTGTATAGTAATACTCGTAGAGATATATTGAATGACTTTATTAGTTATTATACTTCCAATACACTCATTTATAATATTCGTAGATATACAATGATCAACGTAGACTAATTATCTTATGGTAAGGAATGAACTGAAACTGCGGGGGAGATGCCGCTGTTTATAAAACATTTTATGATGCTAACCTAAGCATTCTTATATTTTAACAAAGTGTCCATTGTTCTAAAGTGTTACAACAATATATATATATATATATATATATATATATATATATATAAAAATAAATATAATATATATATATATATAAAATATATATATATATATATATATATATATATATATATATATATATATATATATATATATATATTTATATATATTATTGTTCCATTCACATGAATTCATGTTAATATTGTCATCAAAAAGTTTGCTATATTGTACATCGACCTAATGAGAATATAGATTTTGTTCTACTAAATTCTGAATAAACTTTGTTCTCCTAAAAAGATCATTGTTTTGAATAGTTTTCAAATGCTTTTGAAGAACCATCAGCCATAATTCAATTTATAGAGAAAAGAACTTCATTCCAACCGGGTGTTTCACGACATCTCTCGATTCTTTTTTCATTGAGTTAGGTACTCTGAAACTTCAACTATTTGTTATAATTCCTGCTATTTATCGTTATATATATATATATATATATATATATATATATATATATATATATATATAACTTTTTGATATTTACTTTTGGAAAAGCCACGAATGTGGCGAAATGTCAACTTTTCAATAAAATCGAGTTCTTTATGATTCAACAAGCCTATTATTGCTAATAATTATCAAAAAGTTAAAAATAGTTCACAGGCAACAACATTTCAAATAAATAAGTATATATAATATATATATATATATATATATATATATATATATATATATATATATATATATATATATATATATATTAATAGGTATTAAATATTTGGGATATCAGTCTTGGGGTTAAAATGAGTGTACTCCTTTCTTTTAACTAGAGCATTCGAGAACTATATTTGTCTCTTCATCAGGAGCAACTAGAAAATTGAAAGTGAGAAAATGCCAAACAAACACAGATATGTGGCAACTGACGATTCGAGGTTTGACTAAGATCTTGTAATTACCCAAATAGTCATAAAAAAGGAATTTAAAACATTCCAAATACATAAAATGTAGAAACAAAGCATTAAAAACAAATCACAATATAAACCTTGACCAGCCGACTATCAGTGCAAAAACAATGACATGATTGAGATCATGTTGACGTATATTAGTTGCTAAAGTCAATTTATTTATTTATTTGTTACATATTGTATATCGTGAAAAGAAATTTTTATGTTTGTGTTTAAATTAATGTTTTGAAAAAGGCTTGGAAACTAGCCGAAACGTAGACAAAATTGGAAGTAAATTTTGAATAATTTCTAAGTGAACATCAATGAACCCTAATACCCACTAACACTTCATCTAAATATATATATATATATATATATATATATATATATATATATATATATATATATATATATATATATATATATATATATATATACTGCCGTGCAAAATATCAGGGTCACCACATAATTTGCAATTATTTTTGAAATTTTCAGTTTTTTCGGATTTCTTTCAGGAGTAGTATATTTTATTGACTTTATGCGATGATTTAATCGTGCTTGCTTGAATAAAAGAAGGTTATTGATAATTGATTGAAAGTGTAATTAAATTATTGAAAATAATGCAATCGAAAATTTCAATTTGATGTTCGAACCAAAAAAAATTTTGAGGATTCAGTATCGAGTATTTCCTCCTCGGGTAGTTATAACAGCTTGCAAATGACGTCGCATGCTTCGAATGAGATTCTGAATTACATCCTGCGGAAGATTGTCCCATTCCTGCAACAGTATCTTGCGGAAATCTCCAGAATTTTTCGGGGCCGGCACATGTCTCCGTAAACGTCTCTTCATCTCATCCCAAACATGCTCGATAGGATTCAAATCTGGACTTCGAGCAGGCTCAACAAATCGCGTGATTTGAACCTCGTCGAGATAAGCAGTAACAGACCGAGCAGTGTGGGGCCGTGCATTATCACGCATAAAGGTTGCATTTTGTCCAATAAAACAAATAAATGGTACAACATGGTTTTCTAGAATTTCTGTGAGGTACCTATGCGCATTCAAAGTACCATTCTGTATAAAGACTAACTCCGTGCGAGCATGAAACGATATGCCTTTCTATGCCATAACTAATCCACCACCAAATGGAAGTCGTTCGGCGATACATGCTTCAGCATATCTTTCGCCTTGTCGACGCCACACCCCCACACGTCGAGATTCGAGAATCGAGATTCATCGGAAAACAATACCTTACTTCAGTCCTCTATTGACCAAGCCAAGTGCTCTCGTGCAAAATTCAGCCTTGCAGTTCGGTGCTCACGGGAAAGCGGCGGTCCAGTAGCCCTAGTTCGAGAAGATAATCCAGCATCATGAAGTCTCCTCCTAAGTGTCCATTCACTTATGTTCACATTTCTCACTTCTTGTAAATGATTTCGAAGGAAAACTGCTGTAACAGTTCGGTTTCTCTATGCAGTAGGAGCGAAATAGCGGTCGTCTCTGGCTGTTGTACTTCTTCTTCGACCTGAATCAGGACTTCGGGTGAGCAGACCAGTCTCTTCGTACCGTTGAGATACTCGTTGCACACTGGAGAGACTCACACCAAAGTTTCTTGCCGTTTCGCGCTTACCGCGGCCATTTTCTATGGCCGCCAGAATTCGTGCCGCAATGACAGGATTTATGGCCATTTCGCTAAGAATAACAATACTAGCAATAATTTTCATTTTTAATAAAATGCATTGTAACCTTCGTTGTTAGTAGATCACCAATTTTCTGAATTTCGTTTTTGTTAATTTATTGACTTTGTCAGATGTAAGTGTTTTCCTTTGATTGTAAAGTTGAAATTAGTTTTTCAGTAATTCCTGAGGAAGGACCGCATTTTGAGTCCAAAATATAGAATTTTATTGACGATGAGTCGATTTTAATAACTGCCCCCTTCCCTTGCCGATAACCTAAAACCTTTGAGGAAATTTGTTTCCGAAGATATTATTAAATTACGGCAATGCTCCTTATTACTCAACATCACAGATATGAGTTTTTCAATGGACGTTTGCAACACCTATGGAATTGTTGCGTCTGACAAATTAAAACAATGGGCACATCTCAACATCAAGTTGGCAAAAATGACTAACAGAAGGAATTTCCTACTCAAGTGCAGAGCTACTGGAGTCAGTCCTAGACACGTTACACATAATGTTAGATGTTTGACTAAGTCACCGATTTTAATAACAAGGTCTCTACTAAGATCCTCAATTTAGAAATCTTTTTTACTATTAAGAAATTGTATAGTTTGAACAACTGTTTGGAAGGTATCAAAGCTGAATTAAGGCCAATTATCCCTCATGTATCATATGTATCAACGCTTTGAAGTCACTCAGCTTAAGTGTTATAACAAAGCCTTCAAAATCAACCTGCGATTATTGAATGATAAGTATTCACAATTAAAAAAGCGGATAGTTGACTCAATTAAATTCAAAGATAAATGGTTTCTCAATTTAACGTCATACAGTTTTCCATCTAATATCAGGTAATCATTGGGATCAGGTCCCAAATTTAGTCTGAATCCAACTCTACCCAGAATTTTACCTATCAAGAATATATTGTCTGACATTGAATATATTCTTAGGTTAGCACCTCCTTCTTCTCACAATGTTCTGAGAGCAAGATGCACGAATAGTATCACCAATTTTGTTCACCAACATAAAAATACTTATTCGTTAGAGCATTCTTTGTTTGAGAGTACTGCTCGTTTTCTTAAGTCACATAAGGATATCCTTGTTATGTCTGCCGACAAAGGTAATGTTTCAGTTGTACTCACCCAACAACAGTACAATGATGAAACCGACATGATCTTGAGAGACCGTTCTATCTACAGAGTTTTAACAAAGGATCCAACTACACAAGTACAAAACAAAAACAATCAAATGATTAAGCAATTGAAATGTAAAGAATGTATTGACAGCGACACAGCCAAGAAGTTGACAACATATAAAGGAATACCACCTAGAATGTATGGACTAAGGTACATAAGCATGGGATACCTCTCAGACCAATTGTTTCCACTGTTGGATCGGTCACTTCTCACCTAAGTGAGTTCATTGCAAGAATATTATCGGAGGCTTTTTCTGACTACCATATTTACGCCATCAAAGACTCGTTTCAGTTTAGTGAAATGGTTAATAATTTTCAACTACCAGAGGAACACAAAATTATGTCATTAGATGTAGTCAATTTGTCTACTGATATTTCAGTTGAACGTGTTTTACAAATTGTTCAAGATGAATGGGATAGAATTGGTAACATAACAACAATGGCAGTGACATAATTCTGCAGTATTGTGAGATTTTTATTCGATTCCAACTATTTCACATTCCAGGGAACAGTATATTCTCAAAATTTAGGCTGCCCAATAAGTAGCAAGCTTAGCCCTATTTTAGCATCGATGGTCATGTCAACACTACAATCCATACCTAAACTTTCTTTTCAGTTACCATTTTTGTATCAATATGTGGATGATCTCATATTATCGTTGCCGAATGATGGAACAGAAGAAGTTTTATTGGTTTTCAATAGTTTTGACCAACATATCCGATTTACTGTGGAGGAGGAGGGCCAGAACAGCGTTCCCTTTTTAGATACAAGGGTGATCAGATCAGCGGGAAACATTGTGAAGCTTGATTGGTACCAGAAGAGTACTTCTTCAGGGAGATAAATTCATTGCAGATCCAATCACAGTTGGGGAGTCAAAATCAACCTCATAAAGAGAATAATACACAGGGTTAGATCTATTTGTCATCCTGATTAGGTTATTTCATCTGAATCCAGACTTTTCCATATATTCTTGAACAATGGGTATTCAAGATCATTTCTTGCTAAGTGTTTCCATGATGGTGCACCTATGAGATCTCTCAACTTGTCTGTCTACAACACGGCGATGAATGGTGATACAGATTCGATCAGGTATGTTTCACTGCCCCTTGTTCAGGGACTTACTCAGGGTCTGGTCCACATTCTAATGATGTTGTTCGCGTTAAGATTGCTAAATACAACCCATTTTCGGTACGTAGGCTTTTCAGCAAATTGAAGGATAGGATTCCAGTTTCTTGTATATCAGATTGTATTTATATGATTACATGCAATGACTGTCACTCAGTTTACATCGGTCAGACGACACAATGCTTGAAGAGGAGGCTCACTATTCATAAGAGTGACATCAGACTACAACCAAAAAGATGTGCATTGGCCCATCATGCTTCTTCTTTGGATCATCGGTTTAAGTTTGACGAGACGGGTATCCTATCTGTGAATTCCAACTATATTGAGAGAACTTTTCTTGAGATGTGTTAAATCAATAATTTTGACAATAATATAAATGAAACAACAGATTTTGATAATTTAAGATACATTTATAGTAACCTTCTGTCATTGGATAGATTGGTTGATGGTTCGAATTGTCGAGACCGTTGACTTCTTCATTTTATGCTTTGACGTTTACATTGTTTTACACCGGTTGCTGATGTTCTGTGTACTTAACCTATGATCACTTACTTATTGTTGACTGTTTCAACCATGCTCATGCATACCTATTTTTAATAAAATGCATTGTAACCTTTGTTGTTAGTAGATAACCAATTTTCTGAATGTCGTTTTTGTTAATTTATTGACTTTGTCAGATGTAAGTTATTGTTCAAGTGTTTTTCTTTGATTGTAAAGTTGAAATTGGTTTTTCAGTAATTCCTGAGGAAGGACCGCATTTTGGGTCCGAAATATAGAATTTTATTGATGATGAGTCGATTTTAATAACTGCCCCCTTCCTTGCCGAAAATCTACAACCTTTGAGGAAATTTGTTTCCTAAGAAATTACTAAATTACGGCAATACTCCTTATTACTTAACATCACAGATATGGTTCTTTTATATATATATATATATATATATATATATATATATATATATATATATATATATATATATATATATATATATATATATATATATATATATATATATATATATATATATATATATATATATATATATATATATATATATATATATATATATATATATATAGGGTGTCCCACCGGGAAAGAACGCGATCTGTATATAAAAAACTTTTGAGAATTTGACAGTATACTAATGTTGATAGGGGCAACTCGACTAAAATATTTTCAAGATGGTGGCACTTCCGGTTATACCGGAAGTAGATACCAACTGGCTTATTTTAAATTGGATACCCTATTTATTAATACATTTTTAGATTCTACGCAAGATTCTAGACAGATTTTTTGTATTATGTCCTATACCTAAGTCTAAGCGTTTTTGACATATTCAGGTTTTTATGTCAAAAATGACGATTGCAAGCCCTAATATAATTATCAATTGTTCCTATAAGGATTCCCGTATTACTTACTTTGGGGTAGATTCCTTATTGAAAAAGACTTGCTTTAATAGATTTTGTATGGTATTTGGATAACTAATCATACAGGGTGTTCGAAAAAAAAGATCTAAAATGAGATTGAGAAAACTGACAAAAATCAATTTTTTCAAATGGAAACCCCCATTTTTCTTATTTTGTAGTATTTAGCATTCAAAAAGGAGAAAACTTTGTATGAAGCTATTTATACCTAAAATTTGAAGTTTTCGAAATATTGCCAATTTAATATTTTTATATGTCGATTTTGCATTTAATCGTTAAACAATTAGATCTAGTATAGCCACGATCGTATTTGACATTTCAAATCATCGTAATGGCACCCCGGTTAAATTATACAAACGAAAATTATTCAAACTTTTAAGGCTTATCTAAATCATTTTCATTTAAATGCTGCACTAATGAAAATATGGATAGCATAGGGATGATATTTGTGTTTCCGTAAAATTCTTAGAACTGACGATTTAGATAAGCCTGATTCTAATGCTATCTGCCTTGAAAATTTTGTTGGATATGCTTCAAAATATCCCAAAATTGCTATTTTAATATTTTCATTGTTAACAACTGGTTTCTTTTTGTACACTTATGCCTTTACGGATCCAAAATTCTTGAAGTTTTCTATAATTCGTTAAACAGTATTTGGTGATGGTTTATGTTTATGAGGATATCGGGTCGCACATGTATCACATGTTCTTCAAATAATTTATCACATTGTTCATAAATAATAAATAAGTTTAAATAATCTTCGTTTGTATAATTTAACCGGGGTGCCATTACGATGATTTGAAATGTCCAATACGATCATGGCTATCCTAGATCTAATTGTTTAACGATTAAATGCAAAATCGCCATATGAAAATATTAATTTGGCAATATTTCGAAAACTTCTAATTTTAGGAAAAGATAATTTCATACAAAATTACCTTCATTTTAAATGCTAAATACTACAAAATAAGAAAAATGGGGGGTTTCCATTTGAAAAAATTGATTTTTGTCAGTTTTCTCAATCTCATTTTAGATCTTTTTTTTAGAACACCCTGCATAATTAGTTATCCAAATACTATACAAAATCTATTGAAGCATTTTTTTTTCAATAAGGAATCCACCCCAAAGTAGGTAATATGGGAGTCCTCATAGGAACAATTGATAATTATATTAGGGCTTGCAATCGTCATTTTTGACATAAAAACCTAAATATGTCAAAAACGCTTAGACTTAGGTATAGGACATAATACATAAAATCTGCGTAGAATCTAAAAATGTATCAATATATAGGGTATCCAATTTAAAATAAGCAAGTTGGTATCTACTTACGGTATAACCGGAAGTGCCTCCATCTTGAAAATATCTTTTAGTCGAGTTGCCCCTATCAACATTAGTATACTGTCAAATTTTCAAAAGTTTCCTATGTGTACTTTTCCATATACAGATCGCATGTTCTTTCCCGGTGGGACACCCCTGTATATATATATATATATATATATATATATACAGATATACAGGGGTGTCCCACCGGAAAAGAACGCGATCTGTATATGGAAAACTATATATATATATATATATATATATATATATATATATATATATATAAAGATATATATATATATATATATATATATATATATAAAGATATATGAATATATATATATATATATATATATATATATATATATATATATATATATATATATATATATATATATATATATATATATATATATATATATATATATATATATATATATATATATAATATATTTATATATTTATATTAATGATTTTTCTGTCCGTGTGTATGTGACTCAACTCCTCCTATAAGATTGGACCGGTTTTGATGTGAAATTTCTGGTGTGTATTTCAATGGAATCGAGAATGGTTTAGATTCAAAATTTAGTTCACTTAAAAATGTTTATTTAATTAAATTATAAATATTGTTTCACATTTGATGCGCTAGGCCGATCGAGATCTTTCGGCTCGTCGACTTAGGTACCGAGCCGATACCGCACGATAGCGAATTTCTAGACGGCGGCAAATATATATATATATATATATATATATATATATATATATATATATATATATATATATATATATAATATATATATATATATATATATATATATTATATATATATATATATATATATATATATATATATTTATATATATATATATATATATATATATATATATATATATATATATATATATATATATATATATATATATATATATATATATATATATATATATATATATATATTTATATATATATATATATATATATATATATATATATATATATATATAAATATATGTTCAGAAAGATTTCCGCGGTCGGAAGTATTTGAAAAACTTGGTTCACGGAATGAACCGCGTGAAAGATTTGAAAAATCTCGACGTTTCGGCTCCTTTTGCGAAGCCATCTTCAGGAGAATTAGAAGGAGAATAATTCAGAATCGTGGCCTCAATCTGCCTACTCCACGATTCGAATTAGGAGGAATCGGAAACAATACGATTGCGTGGTCTCAACCTGCCTACTCCACTAACCGTACTGCTTCCTGTCAACTCTGAAGTCTCAACCTGCCTACTCTTCAGAGTCAACTGACGGGCCGATCGTCGCGTGGCCATATTTATAGGGGAGGGGGGCGGGTACTCACGCTCATCAGTGCGGGATGCACTCTGATTGGGCGTTACATGGCGTCCACTGAGAAGTGGTTTCCATGCTGATGGGAGTCTGTGACTGTCATCTCTGGTGTTCAAACAATTTGGACGTTTTTCTATTTCTACAGCTTCAAGGAAAATTCGGGATTTGAAAGATCGGACGGGAGCAATAGTTCTGGTATTGGGGAAATCGATAATGTGGCCCATCAGCATGGAAACCACTTCTCAGTGGACGCCATGTAACGCCCAATCAGAGTGCATCCCGCACTGATGAGCGTGAGTACCCGCCCCCCTCCCCTATAAATACGGCCACGCGAAGATCGACCCTGAAGAGTAGGCAGGTTGAGACTTCAGAGTTGACAGGAAGCAGTACGGTTAGTGGAGTAGGCAGGTTGAGACCACGCAATCGAATTGTTTCCGATTCCTCCTAATTCGAATCGTGGAGTAGGCAGATTGAGGCCACGATTCTGAATTATTCCCCTTCTAATTCTCCTGAAGATGGCTTCGCAAAAGAAGCCGAAACGTCGAGATTTTTCAAATCTTTCACGCGGTTCATTCCGTGAACCAAGTTTTACATATATATATATATATATATATATATATATATATATTTATATATATATATATATATATTTATATATATATATATATAAATATATATATATATATATATAAATATATAGAATAGCAAAAACCTAACTTCACTGCCATCAATAAATATATATTGTGTTATGTAATACCGCTAAAAAAAACTTCTGACAAATAGCAACATATACCTAAGTAAACTTTTTTCAATTGGCAAAAAACTCTTCTTGATCATCGTCATTAATCGGAACCCATTGTTTTAGGTAATATCGGAGAAAAAGCAACTTTATCAGAAAAAAATGGAAAGATTGAATGCCGGCGAGGAAGTAGAAGGTAAATTGTAAATAGGATGAAATATTCAATTGAATCACTTAAATACAAACTGTATATTCTGAAGGTACCTATTCCAATTATTTTTACAGAAATGCAGCGTTCGAATTAGTGTTAGTATCGGTAAAATACATCGAACCAGAAAGTTTTCAAATGAAGTTTAACTAATTGTACCGACACTTCCCATACGTTTTTTGAATTAAACGCAGATAATTGAAATACCTTCATCGTGATGTCCGATTGTCCGCCCATGATGTTTAAAATTCTAGAAGGGGTTGCCACCCTGTATAAGCAGATAACTCGAAATCCATAAATTTACGATCTAAAGTCTAAAGATATCTTCTCCAAATGCAAAATCGAACTGTTTCGAGGTTTTCCAGAAAACCACTTAACATTGAAAATATTCCAGATGGACTATTTTAAAAGCACCACCGGGAAAAAAAATCTGTGTTTTTAGTATGATATGCGGTTATACTGAACCAGGTACGATTTGATCATGTAGACATCAGATTGATTGAAACGCCATTCCCAGAAACTTCTAACATAAATTTTGAAGATAATCCACTGTCCATGATAATTTATCCAGTATGATATAATTTTCAGATGAGAAAAAATTGAAATCGTTCCTCGATTTATTGTTGGCATTGTCGTATGAAAATACAAAACTTTCAGATGAACAACTCAGGGATGAAGTAAACACCGTCCTGATCACTGTAAGTATAAACGAATTGTCTACTATGAAATTGTTTGGTCGACAAAGTTCAATTATATTATATATAATACTAAATAGTTAATTGGTTTGCCCATAATGCAGGCGGCCGAAGTTCGCATTTGGACGAAAACGGGGCATCCGAGATACGGAGATCGGGCGAGAACGGCGGGGCCCAAAAAATTTTTTTTAACTGAATACCTAGTCTATTCTTTGTTCCCGATATCGAACTTCGAAGTTTGAAGTTTCTTCGAAATTCGTGAAAACAGCCATATTTTGCATTATTTTTGCGTCAAAAGAAGCGAAATTCACGTGACCGGCTCTCGAACGCGTAATTGGAGAACGTTTATTACGTTCCGAGTTACCGGGCGCGCGAGGCCCAATTGCGCCGTAGTAACAAGTTCCCGCGTACGTTTGTGACAGCACGCAGATGGCGCTCCATAGGCGACAGAGGCAGCGACGGGCTTAGCACTTGAAGCGTCGCGTACCCTTCGACAGAGGAAGGGACTATATTTTCCACGGATCTATTGATTAGGCGACAGAGCCTCTCACTAGTATATAATACTCACTAGTTTATAATACTATAATAATTGGTTAGCCAAATTCGACTTCCTAAAAGCAGGCGGCCGAAGGCCGCATTATGGTAAACTTATGAAGCCGAGATAAGGAGATCGGCTCCGAATCGTAGGGCCCAAAGGGCCCCGTCGATCGTCGCCGACCTTTTTGTAGAGCTTAGGCTACGTCCAGTTCGCGACCGCGACGCCGATTTTCGATATCGAACGTTTAAAGTTTGACGTTTCTCCGAAATTCGTGGAAACAACAACATTCCCGACGCTTAAGAACCATTTTCGCGTCAATCAAAGTCGAATTCACGTGACCGCCTTTTGAGCTCATAGTTGGACGGGTTGAATTCTATCGAGAAATTTCGGCACGGCGAAGTCCAATGATGTCGTAGTATCTAGCCGATTCCGCACGAACGCGAGATTGACAGCGAGCAGATGGCGCGCCCGTTCGACATAGGCAGGGGCGGGCTCAGCACTTGACGCGTCGCGTACCGTTCGACAGAGGCAGGGAAGGGCTTAGCACTCATCGGGGTACAGGGATCTATATTTTCATCGATCTATATTTTCACGGATTAATAGGCGATGAAGCCTATCATTACTATATAATACTAAATAAATAAGAGAGTAGGAGAGTAATGAACAGTTGAATTTTGTACGGGAGTTGAAGAAATGGAATTTGGGAAAACGGGGCGTTTTACGGGAAATTTGACATTTTTCCCGCGTAGATCGGGGTCTTTTCCCCGTCTTAGCGGAGCGTTTTTTGTCGAAAAGAGCCCAAACGGCTCCAACTACAGAACGAAATCGAGCGAAATTCACAAATTGCGAACGTGATCGTGACTTTCCACCCCGTGGAAATTAGCCGGGAAACGCCCGGAAAAAATTCTCGAAAAAAACGTCTCATTTTTTCGAGCGAAAAAAGTGACTCCTCCGAAGGTACCGCGGTTGTCGCGGAAATTTTTTTTTTCGAGATAGGAAGGAACTTATTAACTAACGCGATTGGCCGGATATCGAGTTGATGGTTTTTTTGGCCGTACCGAATTTTCAAAATTGCGAAATTTTTCCGAGTACAAAAAAGTCGAAATTCCGTTCTTTTCGGATCGTCAGGAAAAATGCCTTGCCTGAAGCCACACCCACAAATGTTTGTCCTCGGACATCGAACGAGAATCTGAATTAATCACAGACGTAAATAGTGCGACGGTTTATCGGGGCCGAGCACCGTAGAAAGAGACGCAAGAGGTAAGTACATCTTATCGAATCGATAACCCCTACTTTGGAATGATTTCTGATTGACCGAATTCATTGTCAACATTATAAGCTCTCGAAAGGCCTGGCGTCATGTTTGCATCGAAACGACGCTACCAATTTTATTCGGAAAATGAGCTTTCTATCCCTTCCTAGGTAAGTTTTTCACGTGAGAATATGATCATTAGCCGTCGATCGGTAATATATATATTCAATTTCAGGTAGTTTACGAACCAGTAGCTGTCAACAATTAAAGTTTGTATTTCGTAATTTACAATGCTTCCAATTTCGAATGAAAAAAAATTCGAAAAACGCATTTAGCGACTCTTTCGCAATGATATAAAGATGAAAAATGATTTAAAATTGCAGATTATACGGAATACGAGGTAGATAATTTCAAATATTCATTGCAAAATTTAAATTTACTTAAATTCGACGAGGTAAAAATGTCAGATTTGACGTCGCATTACGTATTTTCGATTTTTTCTTACTTCGAATGGAAAAATTCAAAAAACCTATTTAGTGACTGTTTTGCAGGAATATTAAGATAGGAAATGGTTTAAATTGCAGATTATACGGAATATGAGGTAGATAATTTTGGAATTTTATTGGAAAATTAGATTTTGGTTTATTCGATAAGGTCAGATTAGCCTTACTACGAGAATAATTATATTTCGATGATTGTAGGGTAGTTTATTTCACCTTCAAACTTTTGAATTACTTAATCGTTATTAATTTCAGCAGTTTTTACCGGCAGTTGAAGCAAAATTCATTTTCAGATAGTTTACGAACTGATCGTTGTCAGAATTGAAGTTCGCATTTCCTATTTTTGATTTCATCTAACATCGAATGGAAAAAATTCAAAAAACCTATTTACCGATTCTTTCGAAGGATTATACAGATGAACAATGATTTGAAATTGTAAACTACGAGTTCATTATTTCGAAGTTTTATTGAAAAATTAAATTTTAGTTACATTCGACAAGGTTTGCTGTCAGAATTGACGTCGAATTTCGTATTTTCGATTTATTCTAACATCAAATGGAAAAAATTCAATAAACCTATTTAGCGACACTTTCGCAGGAACATAAAGATAGAAAGTGTTTTAATATTGCAGAATATATATATATATATATATATATATATATATATATATATATATATATATATATATATATATATAATATATATATATATAAACTCTTGATAATTATTAGCAATAACAGGCTGGTTGAATCTTGAAAAAACTCGATTTTAAATAAAAAACTTGACGTTCCACTATGAATAATTCGTAATTGAAACTTTCTTTGACATTTATTGATTTAAAAAAATTGAAAAAAAACCAGGGCCTGCTATAGTATATGCCTTATTCAGTTCAAATATTAACATTCAAAATTGTTATCACCAGATGGTAAGCGGAAACCAAAGAAACCCTCACCTACGCAATGTTGAAAATAATAATAAAAGGGTACTATTTATCTAACAACAAAGAAATGAGTCATGGGAAAACATTTAAAGAAGTGGAGTAGAATTATCGGTATACGACGCTTATATGGAAGCAGCCGTTGACACGTGTTTCGGACTCTTTGGTCCTCATCAGAACGGCGTAGCCAAGTATTGGATTGAAAATTTGAAGATGAAAAAAGTACAACAAACAAAATCCTTAGATACGGAAGATAATCACACAATTGTGGTTTATTGTCTGAACTCTCCGGTATGGGAGATTTTGGTCAAACTTTGCCACGGAGGCGATTAATGCTATCCGCGAGATCTAAGAACGAGTAAATAAACAATAACAATGAAATTAGTTGCTGGAAAATATTAAATAGGTAGAGCAAAATTATCGGAATAGTTTCGTTTTATATGAAAGTAGCCGTTTTCAATGAAATTTTTTATTATTTAGAAATTTCAAATCTTTTTAAAAGGGGGTACTTACAGTTATAACAAAGTTTAAAACCCTCAGCTTAAAGTTTTAGGATCATTGCCATATTTTCAGCTTGCAATATTTAAATTATTTATTCGAATAGTTGTTGCCTGTGTGATCTATTTTTAAAACTCTTGATTAATTATTAGCAATAACAGGCTGGTTGAATCTTGAAAAACTCGATTTTAATAAAAAACTTGACGTTTCCACTATGATATTCGTAATTGAAATTTCTTTGACATTATTGATTTAAAAAATTGAAAAAAACAGGGCTGCTTAGTATATGCCTATTCAGATCAATATTAACATTCATAATTGTTATCACCAGATGGTAAGGGAAACCAAAGAAACCCACACCTACGCAATGTTTGAAAATAATAATACAAGGGTACAAATTAACTAACAACAAAGAAATGAGTCATTGGAAAACATAACAGAAGTGGAGTAGATTATCGGTATAGACGCTTATATGGAGCAGCCGTTGACACGTGTTTCGGACTCTTTGTCCTCATCAGAACGGCGTAGCCAAGTATTGGATTGAAAAATTTTGAAGATGAAAAAAGTACAACAAACAAAATCCTTTAGATACGGAAGATAATCACACAATTGTGGTTTATTGTCTGAACTCTCCGGTATGGAGATTTGGTCAAACTTTGCCACGGAGGGCGATTAATGCTATCCGCGAGATCTAGAACGAGTAAATAAACAATAACAATGAAATTAGTTGCTGGAAAATATTAAATAGGGCTAGAGCAAAATTATCGGAATAGTCGTTTATATGAAAGTAGCCGTTTTCAATGAAATTTTTTATTTATTTAGAATTTCAAATCTTTTAAAAAGGCGGTACTTACAGTTTATAACAGTTTAAAACCTCCTCAGCTTAAGTTTAGGATCATTGCCATATTTTTCAGCTTGCAATATTTAATTATTTATTCGAATAGTTGTTGCCTGTGATCTATTTTTAAACTCTTGATAATTATTAGCAATAACAGGCTGGTTTGAATCTTGAAAAACTCGATTTTAATAAAAACTTGACGTTTCCACTATGATATTCGTAATTGAAATTTCTTTGACATTTATTGATTTAAAAAATTTGAAAAAAACAGGGCTGCTTAAGTAATATGCTATTCAGTTCAATATTAAACATTCAAAATTGTTATCACCAGATGGTAAGGGAAACCAAAGAAACCCTCACCTACGCAATGTTGAAAATAATAATAAAAGGGTACTATTTATCTAACAACAAAGAAATGAAGTCATGGAAAACATTAAAGAAGTGGAGTAGAATTATCGGTATAGACGCCTTATATGGAAGCAGCCGTTGACACGTGTTTCGGACTCTTTGGTCCTCATCAGATCAGAACGGCGTAGCCAAGTATTGGATTGAAAATTTGAAGATGAAAAAAGTACAACAAACAAAATCCTTAGATACGGAAGATATCACACAATTGTGGTTTAATTGTCTGCAACTCTCCGGTATGGGAGATTTGGTCAAACTTTGCCACGGAAGGCGATTAATGCTATCCGCGAGATCTAAAGAACGAGTAAATTAAACAATAACAATGAAATTAGTTGCTGGAAAAATATTAAAATAGGTAGAGCCAAAATTTCGGAATAGTTCGTTTATATGAAAGTAGCCGTTTTCAATGAAATTTTTTATTATTTAGAATTTCAAATCTTTTAAAAAGGGGTACTTACAGTTATAACAAAGTTTTAAAAACCCTCAGCTTAAGTTTAGGATCATTGCCATATTTTCAGCTTGCAATATTTAATTATTTATTCGAATAGTTGTTGCCTGTGATCTATTTTTAAACTCTTGATAATTATTAGCAATAACAGGCTGGTTGAATCTTGAAAAACTCGATTTTAATAAAAAACTTGACGTTCCACTATGATATTCGTAATTGAAATTTCTTTGACATTTATTGATTTAAAAAATTGAAAAAAACAGGGCTGCTTAGTATATGCTATTCAGTTCAATATTAACATTCAAAATTGTTATCACCAGATGGTAAGGGAAACCAAAGAAACCCTCACCTACGCAATGTTTGAAAATAATAATAAAAGGGTACTATTTATCTAACAACAAAAAAATCGAGTTTTTCAAGATTCAACCAGCCTGTTATTGCTAATAATTATCAAGAGTTTAAAAATAGATCACAGGCAACAACTATTCGAATAAATAATTATATATATATATATATATATATATATATATATATATATATATATATATATATATATATGTATGTATATGTATATATATATATATATATATATATATTCATAAATACTCATAGAAACGTACATATGTACTAAACTTCTTATATTTTTAAATAGGAGTAACATGATGTGTATCTATCAAAACACATTATCAAGGAGATTTGTGATTTCCAAGCTCAGTGAATTATGAAACGGACATGAATATAACTCTGCAATATGGAAATTTCCTGAACAGAGAGAGGTGACGGATTTGAGACAGAAAGAATTGTAGCATCCTCTGTACCAAAGACTACTACAACATAAGATATAAAATGACCAGAATAATTCTGTAGTAGTATCGTTTCTAACAGAAGGGTATTCATCATTTTCATTTCATCTTTCATTATTTCTTTTTTTGAAAACAATTGTGTACCACTCATATAATTTTATGAATTCAACAGTTCTGAGATTTTTTGATAAATGCATATTGCTTGAAAGAATTTGTTCAGTTATATATGATCCTATGCTTTGTGTAGGTTTTATTATTTATGTTATTTTCAGTATTTTGAATGAAAAACTTCCAATATTCTTTTCAACAAATCACTTTCGATTTCTAACATTTATAAAAGAATATATATTTAATAAGAAATGTTTTGAGCTTTTCAGGTGCTATATGTGTATTTGAATTTCCATATTTATTATCTGTATGTTGACATGAATTTTAATAAATTAATTTAGTGATTTTGTATTAATTATTTAATATAATTGAGATTTTAAAATGCATTACATGCTATATTTAAAAATGTTGAGCATTTTTACATATCATATCTATTGAAACATTTAAATCCATATGTTTCGATATAATGATGAAAAATAAAAACCGTTTTAGTTATTATCAATATTATACTATAAAATTTGGATTATATAGTTATTATTGATCGGCTTCATTTTTAATGAATTTTAAAAACAATTTTGATAGTATCTCTATCTCACACTGTAGTACTCAGATTATTTATATATATATATATATATATATATATATATATATATATATATATATATATATATATATATATATATATATATATATATATATATATATATATATATATATATATATATATATATATATATATATATATATATATATATATATATATATATATATATATATATATATTTATTTTTATATATTTATATATATATATATATATATATATATATTTATATATATATATATATATAATATAAATTTTTTTGAGAATGGTGTTACAGTGTATATGTTATTCTGTTTATTTTTTTGTTTTTTTTTGAATATAATATATATAAAGATAATTTTATGTGTTTGTTATTTTATATATAGTATATTTCTCATATATTTATGGTTTTTTATGTGTTTATAGGCAATATTGTAATTTTTGTGAGTTTTCTATATATATATATATATTTATATATATATATATATATATATATATATATATATATATATATATATATATATATATATATATATATATATATATATAATATATATTTGAAGCACACGATTAGTAAACACAAATGAAAGATCTATAAACAAAAAATTGATTGGAATGAAATTTTTTCAGGTCAAACATACAAAACACAATAACCTAAATTGTGATTATGTGATTGGGCCTGCTTAAAACAAATGAATTTAAGGGTTTATGTATTTAAATCAATCCCATTAAAAGATTTACATTCTATATACATTCATCTTATCTTTATTAATATTTATTTTTTAATAAAAATCACTTCGAAAAAAATAGATTCCACAAGAAAAATTGAAAAGGTACCACCTGAAAAATCAATCGACAAAAAAGGCCTTCGACTAAACACGGTAAAAATAATTAAGAGTTTTAAGTGCAAATCACCTTAATCATTCATAAACGTAAAAATTTTTTTTTTTAATCCACAGAAATTAAACTATATTCTGAATAAAGAGATGTCACGACAGAAGAACCATCGATTTAATTGCTAACATAAAATGAAATCATCAAATTTAGTGTGTATCACAACTCTGAGGTGTCAATTTTATAATTCATAGAGGTGAAATAAGCATTGAATTAATATCAAGAGTAAAGTATAGAGGTGTCAGCAAAACCAATTTATAGACCTAAAAGAAATCACCGACACCTCTCAGGAAAACCATAGGCGTAACACAAGTCGGGTTATAGTTGAATCTATATTTTCGGAGTTCTATTTTTTCATGGATCTATATTTTTCATGGATCTATATTTTCATGGATCTATATTTTCAAGGTTCTATATTTTCACGAATGGGGCCGCTCACTAATATCTATATAATACCAAATAGATAATTGATTTGCCGTTTTGGACCTCCCGGACCGCATTTGGACGAAAACGAGGCATCCGAGATACGCAGATCGAGCGAAAACGGAATCAGCTGATTCCCCACGACGGCGAGGTATATGACAGCTATGCGGCGAACAGTGCCGTAACACCCATCGGGGTTCGGTGATTTATATTTTCTCGAATCGGGCCGCCCACTAGTATAAAATACTAAACGTTAAATTGATTCACGAATTTGGACCTTCGAGAGTCACTGGTGCTTCTCAGGTTGGACGTAGGCCGATTTTCGAGTTAATTGCGGGAGGGTACATGCCAATTTACCACCGAGCGTACTCAGAACTCGAAATATGACAGCTTTCCTTACGCACGACCGTAACTTTCGATAGCGCTCCGGTAGATCTGCTGGTCGCTAGAAATACAGGTCCGTACTCATACAAATTTTTTGTGCGAACACTCAATACCACCATCATAACAAACTTTACGCCAGGATCAACAAAATAGATCCTGTGTTTTGAAATCTTCAAATTATCAATATAAAAGCTGATATAGATGTTTAATCAATTTAATTCATTTTAATGTGTTTACAGGGTTCAGACACCGTAACTACATGTTTGTGTTTCTGTTTTTTAACTCTAGGAATGCACCCTGAAATTCAGGTAATACAATCTTGTGACATTTTCCGATATTTCAAAACTAAAACTAAAATCATTCTAGAGAAAAGTATACGAAGAAGTAGTGGACGTATTGGGGGAAGAGCGCGATATCACCGCAGAAGATTTACCTAAACTTCACTACATGGACAGAGTTATAAAGGAAACCCTCAGGTTATTTCCACCAGGATCTATGATGTCCAGGAAAGTAACTGAAGATGTTCAAATAGGTTGGTATTATTCAAAGTTACTCCGGCGATGTTATAATCTAGATATTGAAGAAACTTTAATTTAATTAAAACTTTATTATGCCAGGTGACATTGTGCTACCATCAGACTGCGATATCATTATTCCCATCGTTCAATTGCATCGAAATGCCAAATATTGGAATGATCCGCTAAAATTTGATCCAGACCGATTTTTACCACAAGAAATTGATAAACGACATCCCTATTCTTATATTCCGTTTTCTGCGGGCCAGAGGGGGTGTATAGGTAACGATTTCCATCATTCTGAACACCTATGTTTTACTGAAAAAATGCCATTTCATAAAGAATTAATCAATCATTTCATTTAATCGTATGTTATTATTATGATGAAATTTTTGAGATTGAAATTCGCCGAGTCTATAGTTGAAAAAACACTCCTATTTTTTAAGGGGATACTAGAACAGTAAAATGATATATTTCATTTTTTCGTGCGAGCGTGACGATTCATGCAAGCACGGAAAAAGCATTTAGGAATATGTAGTGAACGGTACGTTTTATTATACTTCTCTGAAAAGAAAAACAAAGCTTAGAAATATCTACAACGAAGTCCATTTTGTAGAAATAAAACATTTTCTTGTACTACAACGTTTGCTAGTATTGACGTTGTGTTTCCTACTTCAGAATGACAATTTGTAAGAACTTTCAATATTTCGGTTTATCGATTCTTCTAAATAACCTTCAGCTACAGTGGAGAACCGACAACCACCATGTCGTTTTATTCCCTCCAATATCCAGTATATTCTTCAGGATTGTTTAGGTGCTGAAATTCAGAAATCTGTTTTTTTGCATGTAGTAACCTACATGCCGAGCGTAACATCTGACATTGCGATATGTAATGTAGGTAGTCTTATACTAGGTATTCTTGTAGGTATTAAATTAATATATTCACGATAAAGACTGTATGGATCAAAGGGACGTCCTTCCTTTGTAATTGTGAAGCTTTTTGATTTGTAATTATTGCTATTTCGAAGGAATCGCAACATAAAAAGGCCAGTAACTTCAAGGTTCATCAAAGTTAAATTAAAAAAATCAGGTTATCTCTTCGAAGTGCCCCGAAAATACCAAATATTAAAATCACTTTAGTTAATAACTTCTTCTCCTCTGGTACTTCAATGTTGAGTTTGGCGACTTGACCTGCATTTTATACTTTGCACTTTGTTTGTGAGTAATTCGATTTGTCGTGGAAGCATTCATCGATTTAGCGTTCATCGATTTAGCTTTTTCGGACCAATAAAGGAGAAGAATATCATAACTTACTATATTAAATTTTTTTCCTGGCGCCACTTGAAATGTAGACGGAACTCCTTTTCATATCGCTCACAGAAGTTCCTGGTAAGTAATTCTGTACTTATTTGTAATGCTTCAAATGGCATTTCTTCTGAAGAAATCATATCGAAAATATATCGAACAATCAAGAATTCAAAAAACTGACAACTGCAACAAAATTTTTGTTTTCCTGTGCAATTTCATGAAAAAAGATCATTTTCGGTGCTCTGAATAGGCATGTATAGATAGTGTTTTAAGAACGGTGTAATAGAAAATACTTTTTCCACATAAAGCTTCTGGAGTAATTATATTTATGGAATAATGTATATATATATATATATATATATATATATATATATATATATATATATATATATGAATATATATATATATATATATATATATTTGAATTCTTGATTTTTACCTGTTTATCGTATTCATTCCAAGAGATATCAATTATTGGTATAACAGGTTTATTTCAAACATTACATTTTAAAATTAAAATTCATTGGACGTTTCAATGGAGTTTCCATCTTCATCAGCTAAAATCGGAATAAAATACAATTCAAATGCCTAAATATGAAACATATATACACATACACTAAAATAAAATAAAATAAATTGTATCTCACCAGAATGTTCGTCGGTAGTTGTCACAATACTACTTGACTCTTGAATCTCTGTTTAACCGATGTATAATCGTTCATGCGTATAGAGCTCATGTATTACAATAATGGGGCATATATCGAACTTAGGCCCTTTATATCTATTTTGTTGTTAACTGTGTTGTCTTGGTTCTTCTGTATAAAAATCATTTCAAGGATTTCGCGTGATTTTAAGTTTTTTTCTATAGTTAGTATGTGTGTTTCATCGTAATCGAAATCATGTCTTTCTGATTGCTTGTGTTTGTTCAGTGCAGTGTTCGCTGTTTTGGCATATCTGTGGGCTTTTAGTCTATCTTGTAGACGTTGTGAGGTTTGTCCGATATATACTTTATTGCAATCTTTGCAGGGAACGCTGTATACTACGTGGGATTTCTTTTCTGTTGGAATTTTGCTCTTTAAGTTGGTGTAGAGTTGTTTTATCTGATTCTGAGGTTGATGCGCTATCTGTATACTGAACGGTTTTAAAATGTTAGTTATTTTCGGGGTCAGGTATGTGGTGTATGGAATAGGTACGTATATTTTTTTATCTGTAGACTCTGGTGTGTTAGATCTTGGTTCCTTGTTGTAGGTTTTATGTACTTGGATTTTGATGTTTTTGTCTATTATATGAGAAGGGTAGTTGTTGCGTATCAGAAGTGATTTCGCTTTTTTGAGTGTTTCAGGTCGGAATCTGGGAGATGTCAGTTGGACAGCTCTGTATATTACGTTGCTAACAATGGCCTTTTTATGTGAGATGTGGTGTGCTAACACACCAGAGTCTACAGATAAAAAAATATACGTACCTATTCCATACACCACATACCTGACCCCGAAAATAACTAACATTTTAAAACCGTTCAGTATACAGATAGCGCATCAACCTCAGAATCAGATAAAACAACTCTACACCAACTTAAAGAGCAAAATTCCAACAGAAAAGAAATCCCACGTAGTATACAGCGTTCCCTGCAAAGATTGCAATAAAGTATATATCGGACAAACCTCACAACGTCTACAAGATAGACTAAAAGCCCACAGATATGCCAAAACAGCGAACACTGCACTGAACAAACACAAACAATCAGAAAGACATGATTTCGATTACGATAAAACACACATACTAACTATAGAAAAAAACTTAAAATCACGCGAAATCCTTGAAATGATTTTTATACAGAAGAACCAAGACAACACAGTTAACAACAAAATAGATATAAAGGGCCTAAGTTCGATATATGCCCCATTATTGTAATACATGAGCTCTATACGCATGAACGATTATACATCGGTTAAACAGAGATTCAAGAGTCAAGTAGTATTGTGACAACTACCGACAAACATTCTGGTGAGATACAATTTATTTTATTTTATTTTAGTGTATGTGTATATATGTTTTATATTTAGGCATTTGAATTGTATTTTATCCCGATTTTAGCTGATGAAGATGGAAACTCCATTGAAACGTCCAATGAATTTTAATTTTAAAATGTAATGTTTGAAATAAACCTGTTATACCAATAATTGATATCTCTTGGTATATATATATATATATATATATATATATATATATATATATATATATATATATATATATATATATATATATATATATATATATATTTAAATACAACCAAATTTTTTAAATAATTATATAAGCAACATCTTCCATTACAAGATGTTGTTTAATGATTTCACATTCTTCATATTCATCATAAACAAATATACAATCCTCCATGAATTCAGCTTTCGCAAACATTCAACCAAAATATCAGTCAATATATCCCAAACAGATTAATTATTAGCATTTTTAAAATAAGTTTTATTTTAGGAGCAAAATATGCAATGATGAGTGCAAAAGCAGTCCTGGCTACAGTAGTAAGAAAGTTACTAATAAAATCTGAATATAAGACAATAGAAAAAGTGAAAGTGAAGCTTAATCTTATCCTGAGGCCTTCCCATGGATTTCAAGTTTCATTGGAAATGCGGCAATGAGACATCTACAAGAACGTTTAACGAAACTGATCAAAACACCTGATATTACTACAATATAACAGAAACTATGAAGTTACTTTCAAATGTTAAACTAGTTGAAATGAATAAAAGACTGAGAGTTAACAAAAAATTCACAAATATTATATATGCAGAGTGTTCGCAAATGAAGCGCCTAATTTTTTTGGGGTATTGTTGGGGTTATTTGCTACCCTTTTTCTTTGTACCCTGGGCCCTTAGATTCACGGTTAAGGAGATATAATTTTTTGAATTTGTTTTCTCAAATTTCTCAAAATTCCGCCTTTAAATCCTCATAACTTTTTTATTAAAACCTGTGAAATCCCAATTTTTTCAACTGAATATTCTGTAATGTGTCCTTGTTCAAATAGTTAACAGTTTTAATTACAACTGTTGGTACCAAAGGCGCATAAAAGGATTAGTTGTTTTGTGAAAATGGATCAACTTAAACATTCAATGTTGAACAAAATAACAATTGAGAGCTTCACTCTCCTCTGGAAAGTTTTTTACTCAATAAAATTTCTCTTTTTGCTCGAACAAAATGTGAATTTAATATCGTTTATTTGAACAAAAGATTAACTAATAACAATAATTCAATACCTACCTGCTCTCCTGTTGCACATTTTGTTGGAACTTTTTCGAACAAAAGGTTTCAAAGAGAGCAGACAGGTATTAAATTATTAGGAGTAGTAACTTTTGTTCGAATAAACGAACATAAAATCACATTTTGATTGAAGGATTGAGGTGCCAGACGTGCATTAGGAAAAAGGGAGAACAGTTCGAACAAAATTTGTAACTAGAGAACATTTATATATTAAATTATTGTTAGTAGTTTAACTTTTGTTCAAATAAACGATCATAAAAATGAAATTATTTTCCGAACGATTTCAGTCTTTCTGAAGGAATATGCGCAATTTGAAGCAAAAACGATTTTTTCTTATCAATGTGTAGCATACCGTTAGAAAGTTTATTTAGTAAAAAAGTTTTTAAAGGAAAGTGAAGCTCTCAATTGTTGTTACCTTTTTCAACATTGAATTTTCAAGTTGATTCATCTTCACAAAATTATTAATTTTGCGGAATAAAAATCCTTGTATGCGCCTTTGGTAGCAACAGTTGTAATGAAAACTATTGACTATTTGAACTAAGACACATTACAGAATATTCAGTTGCAAAAATTGGGCTTTTAGAGGCATAAATAAAAAACTTATGAGGGTTTAAAGGCGGATTATTGGGAAACTTGAGAAAAAAATTAAAAAAATTATATCTCCTTAACCGTGAGTCTTAGGACCCAGAGTCCAAAAAAAAAGTAGCAAATAACCCCAACAATAGCCAAAAAATGTTGGTGCTGTATATGTATATATATATATATATATATATATATATATTTATATATATATATATATATATATATATATATATATATATATATATATATAATATATATATATATATATATATATATATATATATATATATATATATATATATATATTATATATATATATATGTATATATATATATTATTATATACATATTATATATATATATAATATTATATATATATATATATATATATATATATTATATATATATATATATATATATATATATATATATATATATATATATATATATATATATATAAACAGAGTGCACGACGTTATAGTTATTAACGTAACAAGGCCGATATGAAGCAAATAACGGATGAGATTGGATATTGTAATCCGAGGCGAAGCCGAGGATTATAACCAACCGAATCCGTTATTTGCGTATCGGCCGTGTGTCGTTAAAGACTTTTCGTAATCCCGTTGGAAGATAACATTTTGATTCCGAAGAAAAAACAAACCCCGTACCTCGTAATTCTGAAAAAAAATCCCAACGTCGTGCACTCTGTTGTCATGGAACAGTTTGACAGTTTTATAAACAACGTCAGTTTTTTGTATTCTCAAGTTCGCTTTAACGACGACCATGGATGAAATTGATGAAATTGAGGAACAAAATCAAATTCCATTAGAAATATTGGGAGAATCATGTGCAGTGCAGCGAGTGTTGATTAACTGCCGAAAATAACTCCAGAGCGATATCAAAAAGAATATGAAAATTTTGAAATGTGGCGTAAAAGCAAGAATGTAAAGGTGGTTAATGAAGATATATTATTAGCCTATGCGAAATGAAAATCAGAGGTTTATTCTCCCAACTCGCTGTGGACCAAGATTTCAATGTTGTTATTGTAAGCAGAATGATGTTTTGAAATAAATATTTGAACAAGTGATTTCTTAACGGCCGCCGGCCGTTATAAAATTATAACGGCCGGCGGCCGTTAACACTGACTTTTCAATTGTCATCTGAATACCGTTAAATCAAAATTACAGTATGGGATTACGAAAATAACTATAACATACCAGGAAAATGTCATTATTTTATTCTGATATATTTGTCAAAAATACAAGTTCAAAATAAATCTTATTCTAAATAACTGTTTCAATTTATTTCATTAAATAATACTACTATAATTTCAGTACAAGAAAAACTAGCATGTTATACACGTAAGAAGAGCTATTTTCAGTTCGTAGGTATGAAGTTCTATACTAGTATAACAATTTACTATAATATTATCTTCGAAAGTAAACGAATTAGAGCTATCGTTGATAATTATTATCTTTAATATTAAAAGGTCAAAATCAAGCTCACCATCTTCGAATTCTTTAGAATAAGTGAAACTGTTACTTACCTTCGATAACGTAATCTTCCTGGGCAACTGCGGGCGAGATCATTGACGTCATTAACAATGAATTTCTCATTGGGAATCTTGGAAAAGAAATTTAATCTTTCATGTTTCTACTCGAATTAATGTACCACAGGGTAGAATACTAATTGCTGTGAGATGTTTACCTTTGAACCCTTTCTCAGCTTCCTCAACAAATTCATGAATATTTGCAATATGTTTGTTGAATCCATACAAAAGAATGTAGTCAAAATAAAAATTGCAAATATGAGAATGGAATTGAAAAAGTAAATTATCTTAAATACTTAGGTGTGATGTTAGATGAGAATTTAAATTGGAAAAAATACTGAGCATGACACAAATAAAATAAAAATTTCATGAACAAGGAAAAGTATTCTAAAAAAGTAGCCTGAAAGTTGTATACTCATATCAGTAATAAATTATGGATAGGTTGTTTGGAGAAGTGAAAACAAGAATTTTTTTCGGAGTAATACTAGCTCTCCTCAATTGTTAAATCAAGTTGACTTTTATTGCAACGAATATTTTTGAACCCTGCTGCGCACATAGAACTTGTTAGTGTACCTATTATACAATTCAATTATGTCAGACATGCAATATATAACTTATTTTTATTTTTCACTTGAATATTATTTGTTGATTTTACCTTAGATACGGTTGCTATAAATACACTCATTATGCCCTAGGGCATTATGAGGAGGCATTATGGATCATAAAGCCCGCTCATTGTACGAGGATAACTGAAGCAACTTCCATTGATTAAATACTTCATAATGCTTGTTGTATACGACTCTGAATTTCTCCGGCAATGAATTATTCGCATCTTTGGCTGCATTTTTTCATGATGTTCTTGGGTAAATTCATTTTCATTTCCATTATTTCTATAAGACAACACAAAGAAAGCAGCAATGACATTCACTGAATAGGATGACAAAAATATTTACAAACGTCAAAATATCAACCAATGACATGACTACTATGACAAGGAAAATGAAAAGTTTAGGAGCAATGAACCGATTTTGAAATCGATTTTTCATTATAATAAAATAATTTTTTCATGTAAAATAAAATCTTGTATGCACCACGTGCGTTTCTAGATCGTAACGCCCATCGAGCGTTAGGATCTATATAACGAACTTGGTATATAAATACCTAACTATTTAAAAAAATTTCGAATTTCTGTTTTCCTTTCTATAATATAATTAAACGTTTATAGAGCTAATTTATCAATAAATGATAATATCATGCTAACTGACTATACATATCAGATATCTTCGAATAATATAACGCTATAGAAAAGTTGCGAATGGTGAGACAACATTCAACTTGGTGAGTGCCTACTTGTCTCAATATTTTCAAATGTTTGTTCTCAATAAGTGAGAAGAGTTTATGTTGTAACGGAATTTTCGTGTCGGTTTCTCCGTAATTATGAAGAAGGTATCTCTGAGCTATAAAGAAATTTATTAACAGCAAACTAAGAACAGAAATCAAACATTTATATATTATGACCCAGCGCACATTAGCTTCTACTCCGGTCTTCTTTGGCAGCGTCGACCAGTGCGAAGGTAGTTATTCTTCAGTAGAGGATGGAGCGAAGCACAGGTATGTGCTGGATCTCTGCATTCTTGGGTTTGCGAATCCATTTGACGTGATTCCGGGGACCAGGGTCGGTTTCGTCGCCGCCAGCTGGTCAACCTCGTTGGCCAATGCAAGCTAGTCAGCTCTCGGTCTATAGGAATTCAACGACAACCGATACTTGTCGAACGGAACGGGAATAGATTGGTCAATACCCAACCTACGAGGGTTTCCGACAATCAATATTTGTCGCACGGACCGGGAAGAGCCCGATCAATACCTAGTCTGGGAGAGAGTTCAAAGGAGTCAGTACCTTCCGAGAACTCCCTTATGCATTGGAAAACCGACAAAAAAGGAAACACACGTGTTTCATTCCTCCCTGAAGTATGTGTCAGGAATGCGGGCAGATTGAGTTTGGGATTAACTCCTGCAGCCAGATCAGAGGATACACTTGTATGTACAAGTGCATTAAGGATAGGTGAGACGGGATATTTATGGAGCATATGAAGTGTGGGTAGGGTTCAGAGGATTAATACTGGCCCAGCATATTCGCCTTATAAGTTTGCAAGCAGTGACTTACATTACTATGAGAAAACCTCTGAAAAAAAATCAAGGCAGACCAGTCGGCCCCGGGGTTTGAACTCGAGACCTCCCAAATACTAGCCAGCGTACGATAAGTACTCAACTAACTAGCTTGGTACCTTATGCATTAAAAAGGAAAAAGGAAACACACGTGTTTCATTCCTCCCTGAAGTATGTGTCAGGGAGGCGGGCTGCTTGAGTTTGGGATCAACTCCTTCAGCCAGATCAGAGGATACACTTGTATGTACAAGTGCATTAAGGATAGGTGAGACGAGATATTTATGGAACATAGGAAGTGTGGGTAGGGTTCAGAAGATTAGTACTGGCCCAGTATTCGCCTTATAAGTTTGCATGCAGTGACTTACATTACCATGAGGAAACCTCTGAAAAAAACTCATGGCAGACCAGTCGGCCCCGGGGTTTGAACCCGAGACCTCCCAAATACTAGCCAGCGTACCTAACGTACTCAACTAACTAGATTGGTAACCTTATGCATTCTCAGTGCTCGGGTTATATAGGCAGTGGCTTTGCCCCTCCAGTGGAATAACTAGCTTGCGCACAACTTACGTTGGTGCGCGAGCAACAACGTTACAATTTGTGACGACTTATTGTCGCCTAGTGATGGACTTAGTGTCGCCTACTCGACTAGTACAGTGGTAGTGTGGAATTCTCAATTCTGAGAAAAATGAACAAATTTAAAAAAAGGCACTAAAATGCGAAAATTAATTGAAATACATGGTATTAGTATGCGTTGGTTTTCTATAAATGTCAAAACTGAGGTAATTATTTATATAAGTTTCTTGGACCTCTAGAAATTCTTGAATTCCTTTAATTGATAAAATGAGTTGATAAACTTCAGAAAATGAATTTGATGTTGATGACAATTAGAATTATTTTTAAAGTAATACTAGCACTCGATTTCCTTAATTGTTCGAATTGTCATTATAAAGACCCCTTCCGTTAATCAAGTTGATGACTTTTATAACAACGAATATTATTGTACCCAGCTTCGCACAGAGAGCTTGCTACTGTATTATACAATTAAATTATATCAGACAGTCAATATGTAAATTATTTTTGAAAATTTTTTGTTAATCAAGTTGATGACTTTTATAACAACGAATATTTTTTTACCCAGCTTCGCACAGAGAGCTTGCTACTGTATTATACAATTAAATTATATCAGACAGTCAATATGTAACTTATTTTTGAAAAATTTTTGATTTTCTGTTTTCCCCTCATGATATAATGATACGTTTATAAAAAACCACACGTGGGCCAATTAAAAAATCTGCGTCGAAAAGTGTCTGAACCGCGGGTCATAGGTTCGCTATCACGGCCTAAACACTTGATATAAACAGGTCTTAACGTTTCGAGCAATTTTGGCTAACAAAAGCAAATTGATTAAATATTAACACGATTTATCAATTAAACGACATCATATTAATTCACTATAAATACTAGATATATTTGAATAATATAACGCTACAGAAAAGTTGCGAACGGTCAGACTATATTTTTTCCAACTTGGTGAGTACCTACTTGTCTCAATATTCTCAAATTTTTGTTCTAAATACGTGAAAAGAGTTTGTGTTTGGGGTTATTTTTTCGGGGGTAATATCCCTAGTGCATTTAATTTTTCCGGAAAAATTCGGAAAAGCGAGTTTCTAAGTAATTTGTTTTAACAAATAGCATGAGCGAGAGTTTCATTTTTCCACTTTCCGAATGCTTTTTGTTAAAACAGATTACTGAGAAACGAGTGTTCCAACTTTTCCACAGGAAAAATTAGATGCACGAGGGATGATATTTGGTGAGATTATTTCCTGAGTTAAATAAACATTTTATTTTAATACAACATTATTTTTTATTAAAATAATAAGAACAATAATTAATGAGCCTGTAGCTGTCTGGAGTAATTGGTATTTTTTGCTTGGCAAAATTCCATAAATTGCTTCCAGATCGATGTGTGCGTTTTCTGAGTATTTAGTGGAACACTATTTTCAACAGCCGCATTAATTTCACTTTCGGAAACATTTCCTAACCATTTTGAGTTTCAGTTGAAAAATAAATAAATTCGTAAGCGTTGTTTGTGACCTTTGTTGTTGGTAACGGTACATAGTCACACAGCATAGAAACCATCAAGTTTGTTTTCACAAGGCAACTTGTCAAACTTGCATGAAATTTTTTCGATTTTTTTTTCCGGAAAAACTGCTGACAGCTAAGTTGACAGTTGTTAAGTAATTTTTCCACTTAAAATTTATATTTGACAAACCAATTCTTGATAGCGATTGGTCAAAATTGATAGGAAGGAAATAATGATTATAAACCTACTTAATGGACTTAGTGTCGGCTACTCGACTAAAAGAGTGCTATTGTAAAATTCTCAATACTGACAAAACTAAATAAAATTTGACAAAAAATTGAACCGTTGAAAAACATGAAGGCACTAAAATGCGAAAAATAATTGAATTACACACACACATATATATATATATATATATATATATATATATATATATATATATATATATATATATATATATATATATATATATATATAATCTATATATATATATATATATATATATATATAATATATATATATATATATATATATATATCTATATAATAGTATATATATATTATATATATATATATATATATATATATATATATATATATATATATCTATATAATAATATATATATATATATATATATATATATATATATATATATATATATATATATGTTCGGAAAGATTTCCGCGGTCGGAAGTATTTGAAAAACTTGATTCACGGAATGACCCGCGTAAAAGATTTGAAAAATCTCAGAGATTTTTCAAATCTTTTACGCGGTTCATTCCGTGAACCAAGTTTTTCATATATATATATATATACATATATATATATATATATATATATATATATATTAATATATATATATAATTTTGGTTTTCAACACTAAGAATTACTTTTTAAAAAAAAACAATTTATTCGATGTGAAGTTTACAAGATGGAAGTTACTTAATTAATCTTACGGTTCTATGTTAGTGAGGGCTTATATAGGCAAGCAGCGATGAATCAGCACAAGGTTACTATTGACGTCATCAAAATGGATAAGCTGTACTTTGACTACATGACTCCTCCCCATTTAAAGAAAGTTCGTTATCCTTAATTTTAAGGTGACGAATCTTCAAGAAAATTCTATAAAAAATTATAATCGCTACAATAATAATAAAGATTACAAATACAATTGTTATGAAGCTTATAGTTGTAGGATGTGGAGCCCATTGGTATAGGTCGTCCAGTTTGGGGATGTCTTCTTCTTGGATATTCTTCCAATTTGTTGTATAGGTCCAATTCGCTTCCAGTGGCGCAAGATAGACCTGAGCATAGATGTTGAAAACTTCTCGGGGGTGTATTCTCTTAAATCCATCAGTAATTATACATTCTGACGTAATCTGAGATAATTTAGGGATTTTATGAGAGAATGAACCACTTTCGCATTCTTCTTGTATCATTTCATTGTTAATGGAAATGATATTTCCATTTTCCATTTCGAATAAATCTTCTTGGGGCTCAACCGAACTGCGATTACAATGTTCTTGCAGGGTTTTTAGAACCATTCGGACACATTCAGGGGGTTTCTTCAGGTATTCTTGTTTACAGATGTAGAAGTCTTCGACTCGTTGAATGACCTCGGTATTCCATACAATCTCTTCGTTGCGTGTTAACCCATAGGAATTAAGTTTAGGAATTCTGGTATTTCGGAAAGGTACGTTATACAATCTAAACAGGTCATATTTATCATTCTTAAATATTGGTACGGTTATGCTAAATAAAATATTGAAACCCTTAATAAAAACTTTTGTTACTCATACAGCATAATAGTCTGTTAAATGAGAGAATGGTAACATTTTTTCTTTCTTTATTACTTCATTAAATTTCGACAGAGGTAGAATATTTTCATGTAAGAGGTGCAAACGTGCAAAACTGATGGCATTTTCAATTTCTGATAATATTATTGCTATCTCGTGTGAATGGAGAATTATTAAATTAAGTTTTAAACTTAAACTGTTCAGTTTTCTTAATTAAAAAATTAATAGTATTCACATATTTCTTTTGAGTATCGGATACTATTCGCAGTATTTTCTGCTGATTAGCTTTCAAAATGTTCTCATTCTTTTTAATTGCTTCAAAATATTTTTGATATATTAATTCATCGTCCGCGTCTAAAGTACCAAATAAAAATTTAAAAGTGGATCCTCCAATATTCAATAATCCTTTTCGCGAACGTATTTTCTGTGTGATTATATTATTAAAAGTTTGCTCATTTTTATTGACCGAAGTATTAGCCATAACCAGATACTGGTACACAGGAACAGTATACGTCGTGTTTATGCTTTCTTTAATTATTTCTTTTTGGATTCTAATTAATTCGGGTATTCCCGATATATCATAATGAAACAGTAAATATTTAGCATGATCGGCTACATGAATTTTGCCTAAATGTATAGGTATTAAATTATGCGAAATCTCTTGAACAGAGAATGTATGAACTTTAACCAATATAAATAAAAGGATGAAGGATACAGGTGTCATCTGAAAATTATGAAAACTAATTAGTGTTTTCTTTGTTTTATTCTATTTTTATGATAAACATGCTTATTTTGAGGATTTTTGATTATAATATCACTAATGATATTTATAGGTATTTTCTTATAAGGTTCTTTCAATTTAGATTGAAATGGTTGTTTTAAATAAGCATCTTCATTTTCCTGTAAATATTTTTGATCCTGTCTATTCTTATTTGAATTCTCAATATTTGCTTCATTTTTGTCTTTGGCATTATTTACTACTTTAAATATTTCTTCCATGTTTTCACGATATGTCTGTACATAGTCTGATACTATTTCTTGCGTTGTTTTTTCTAAAGGGATAGAATAATTTATATCGCCTTTAATAATTTGCATTGGAGTATATTCTAAATTCGAATGTATAGAATTATTATACGTCATAATAGCTCTATTGATTCGTGACGTTAATGGAATTTTTTCTGTAGAGAGACATCTCAACTGTTCGATTAACGTAGAATGAAATCTCTCGACTGGAGAATTTGAGTTGGGATTTAAGTTAGTTATATAATGTAATATTATCTTGTGAGTATCACAAAAATCTTGTATTGTTTTATTTTTGAATTCGGTACCGTTGTCGCAGGTAATACGTTCAGGTACTCCATTATTACTCATGAAAAGGATTAATTTATCCATTACTTCGTTAGCTGTTTTATGCAGCAAAGGGTAACATTGTGTAAATTTTGAAAATGAATCAATAATTGTTAAACAAGTAGTATTATCAACTTTGAAAGTATCTACGTACAAATGAGAAAAGGGTTTTGAGCCCACTGGTGTGCTCTTGAATATCAATTTAGTAGGTGTGCGTTCGTATTTATTTTTCTGACATATTTCGCAGGCATTTATATATTTTTGAACAGCTGTGTCCAATTGAGGCCAATAAAATTTTCTTTTCAAAGCTTGAGTGTTTTCTTTAATTCCGCGATGTCCAGATTTTGATATGTGATAAAGTTCTATTTTTTCTAGTTGATCGCTTTCTTGTTCTATATCTTCTAGAAAAACATTTGAGATTTTTAATTCGAATGCTTTAGCCTTGAAATTATTTTGTAGAATTTGTATGAACGGAATTTTTAGTTCGTCATGCTTAAAAAATAAACAATATGATTTTCCGTGTATTAAATATTCTTTAATAAATTTTGTAAAATCATTTTCCTCATTTATTGAGACCATAAGTCTATTACGATTTTTGAATAACTTCGATTTTTGTACGACATAAACATTTGCGGTTTTTACAAATATTATCTGATTTCTATAATGATTTAAAGGTCGCTCCGTATATGGCAATTCTACAATCGGATTTTCGAAACTACTATGTATTGTTTCGTGATCGTTCTCAAGGTCTTTGATGATTTCGTCTAATTCTTCAGCAGTGATATCCATATCTATTTCGTCCATATCTATATTCGGAAACAAAGAATCTATTTCATCATCTAACATATTAATTTCGCTTGACTCATTCAATGCGCTTATCTTAAGTGCTTCCTTTTGTTTATTGCTGTCCTTCGAAGATGAGGCTTTATCTCTATCTATTTTTAAACGGGACAAATAATCTGCGTTATTTCTCGTGCCTGGTTTGAATTTGATCTCGTAATTAAATTCTTCGAGTTTTAATTTCCATCGCATGAGTCGGGAATTAGGCTCTTTCAATGAATTCAACCAAACCAAAGGTTTATGGTCCGTAAAAATAATGAATTTTGTACCATATAAATATGGTCTGAAATGTTTTGTTGCCCATACTATGGCTAGTAATTCTTTCTCAATTGTTGAATATTTTGTTTCGGGATCTGTTAATGTTTTACTTGCGTAAGCTATAGGTAAATCTGAGCTAGGCACAGTACCTTGTGATAAAATTGCTCTAATAGCGTAATTTGACGCATCCGTAGTTAAATTGAAAGTTTTGGAGAAATCAGGATAAATTAATATTGGGTGATTTATCAATAAATTTTTCGAAGTTAAAAATGCTTCTTTATACTCTAAATCTGTGGTATCTATTTTGGCATCTTTCTTAAGATATTTTGTCATAGGTTTTGTGACTTTAGCAAAATTTGGAATGAACTTACGATATTAACTTAACATTCCTAAATAAGATTTTATTTCCTTGTAAGTTTGTGGTAATGGGAATTTTCCGATTATTTCGATCTTTTTCGGGTTAGGTTTGACACCTTCTGGAGTAATAACATGTCCTAAAAATTCTATTTCTGATTTGAAAAAACTAGATTTATCTAGCTGTATTTTCAGATTCTCTTTTTGAAGTGTCTCTAAAATATTATGTATATCCGCTAAATGGGATTCTATAGATTTTGAGAATATTATTATATCGTCCATGTAGACATAACAATTTTTTCCTATAAAATTTTGCAAAATGTTATTCATTAAGCGTTGAAACGTATTTGGGGCGCATTTCAACCCAAAGGGCATCCTGAGGAACTCATAGTGCCCATTGTCAACAGTAAAAGCAGATTTTTCTATACTTTGTTCATCTAACTGAATTTGGTGAAAACCTGATGCTAAGTCCAAAGCTGAAAAGTATTTAGCTCCTTTTAGCTTATCTAAAATGGCATCTATCTGAGGGATCGGGTATTTATCATCGATAGTTTTTTCATTTAATTGTCTGTAATCAATGGCCATACGCCATTTTTCTTTACCAGATTGGTCTTGTTTCTTCTTGACCATGACTACTGGAAATGACCAGGGTGAAATGCTAGGTCGAATAATATTTTTATCTAATAAATCCTTTATTTGATTTTGGATTTCTTCGCGATGTTTCTCGGGATATCTATATATTTTGGCATGAATGGGAATTTCATCTTTTTTGTTGGTAAGTGTTTCAAATCTACAGGATAAGAATGTCGTCTTGGAATTACTTTTTGAAAATGAATAGGAATTCTACATTTTTCTCCAATTAATAAATTATTTTGTAAGTCAATTTTAAAATTATTTTGTTGTAGAAATTCAAAACCAACTATTCCTTCGTATTGTGTATGAAATTTATACAGTACAAAGGGGTACTCTTTATTTAATCCAAAAGAATCAAGAGGGAACGAAACTTTTTCGTGACTCACATCATGTCCATGTGGTGTAATCAAATCTGTATCTTCAGAATAAATCAAATGAGGTATAATATTATACGCAATTTTGGGATCGATCAAACATACTGTACATCCACTGTCTAATAATAATTTACATTTTGGGTATTCAATTTCAATATATGGTAAATGATTTTTTCTAAGTTTATTATTCAGTGAATTTAAGTCGATGAAATTTCTGAGGCAGTTATCTGAAAATTTTCCTGATCTACTTCCTCAATTTTTTCAATAACATCTGAATCATTTTCGTGATTGAAATCAGTATTTTCTTCTAATTGATTTTCATCGTTATTCTCTATATCGAAATTAGTAATTTCTTCCGATATATAATTAGGAGTTATTTGTCTTGTGTTTTGGAAATGATTATATCCTTGCGCATTTCTATTATATGGCGCTCTGTTGGATATTTGATTATTATTTTGCACTTGCCTTTGTTGTGCTATCGGGTAAGCAGTAGTCGTAGACATAGGGGATGGTCTATATTTCGGTATATAATTATTATTAGGTTTGAAAACATTTGTTTTTGATATTTCTGACCGATTATTCCCGAAAACTTGTCTGTTAGTGGGAAATTGTCTTTGCGCAATTATTTTAGGTTGTACATTAATTGGTCGAGAAGGAAATACCTTTTGTTGGCTATCACTCGTATGCTTCCAAGTTCGCATTAAATCTAACTGAGATTTTTGGGAAATATAATTTTCGACCATTGTAATAGCTAAATCGAATGTTATATTCGGTGTCGTTAGTAAGGAGGTTTGCAATTCTATTGCAACATTACTGATTAAAACATTTTTGGCTAAGTCCGAGACCAATTGTTTGTGTAACAATTTTAATGCAGCATCTAATGTAGGTTCCGCATCTATTCTGTAATTAATTCTAATTTTATGAGTTTTGATTTCTTCAATGAAATCTAAAATATCTTGATTTGGTTTTCTGCGTAAGAATTGTAATTTATTCTTTAATACATCTAAATTCGCATGATCACCAAATTTCTGCAATAAAAAATGTCTAAATGCGTGCCATGTATTTGGTACGTTAGAGGAACGATATTCCGCGTTCGCTTTATCTATTAATTTGCTTTTAATTACAGCAACGCAATACGTCTTTACGATTGCTTCCGTCGCTGAGAATTGTGCGATATATTCTTCGCAAGCACTTAAAAATGAATTTAACTCGGCTTGTATACCGGAAAATTTCGGTAACAATGCTCCAAATTCACGAGCTAACATTAAATTATGGTGTTCTGCCATATTAATTATTTTATTTGATTTAGTTCATCGCTGAGAATCTAAATTCAAATTTTCGATCGATTCTATTAGAGAATCAATATTGAAAAATTTTCAATTTTATGAAAAATTTCGTTGGGAAAATATTTATTATATTTTTAACCCTTGACTTAATATAAAATGACCTGCTATAACGGTAAGCTATAGGGAGTCTAGGTTTTGGGGCTGGAAACCGTAGGGAAAACAGGAAGATAATTAACACTTGCAACTTACATTGATTGTTTCTTCCAAGGTGGAGTCGTCGGCGCTACCCTTGCTTTGCACCCTGTTTGAATTCTTGTCTGGTCAGTAGAACACGGGACTGGTACTACCAAATTCGCAATCACTATGAGATAAAACTGAGCTTGTGTTGTAGTTCGGATTGTGCTCAAGAATTAAAATTCAATTAAACTTTTCTTCTTACTTTTTAAGTTAACGCATTGATTAATCTTCTTACAAGATTCGGAAGATTTATCTTGTTTGTTGAACTTATTTTATTCGGAAGGGTTTAATGCAACAATCCCATCCTCGTCGCCAATTTTGGTTTTCAACACTAAGAATTACTTTGAAAAAAAACAAAAAATTCGATGTGAAGTTTACAAGATGGAAGTTACTTAATTAATCTTACGGTTCTATGTTAGTGAGGGCTTATATAGGCAAGCAGCGATGAATCAGCACAAGGTTACTATTGATGTCATTAAAATGGATAAGCTGTACTTTGACTACATAACTATATATATATATATATATATATATATATATATATATATATATATATATATAATGAATAAAGTATAAACTTTAAAATAAAAAACACTTGGCTTATGTTTCACAATATGAAAAAATATTTAGATACTGTATTTAGCAGTAACGAAAAGTCGACATGTTCCGAGTTATGAACTCATTATCAAGACTGTTTTATATTGATTTTATATTGTGAAACATAAGCCTAGTGTTTTTTATTTTAAAGTTTATACTTTATTTTTTATGATATTTCACCAAGTGATGTGCGAGAATTCAATCTCAGTTATATATATATATATATATATATATATATATATATATATATATATATATATATCATAATATGCGCTACCTACTGATCTGATTGCAGTCGGTGTCAAGAGAGAATTATATTCCGTTATAAATTAAGCTGTATAGATCTCTAAATATTATTGTGTTTCTGGCTTCGGGCACCTTCCTCAGACAGATCAGTAGGTAGCGCATTTATAATAAAATATATCGAATGCAGTTATTTCTCGCATTTTTAGGTACATTTTGTTTTTTTTTTTGAAGTTGTTTATTTTTAGATTTTTAGTGTGAACATACCTTACGAAGTGAGTATATCATCAGAATATACTATAATTCAATCAAAATTCCATATTTTTCAGGGTTCGCGTCGGCCTTTTCAATCATAATTTTCATCGTGCCGCTGATTACAATAAAATTAACACAATAATAATCTAGTTTGCGTTTTTCGGCTCTGAACCTACACTACTACTCTTAATTTTAAACCTTACAAATTACATGTTATGGATGGGTTGGGGATTAATTCCATAGTATTCCCGAAGGATTCTCAATTGCCGAGGAAGAATCCTTCATAGACTTCACTATAAGTCGCAAAACCAAACGACAATTTAGTAATAAATCACATCACTCTTTGAATTTTAGGCAGAAGTAGATGATGAGTTTTCTGTACAACAAGCAAAGGCATTCTACGTTGTATTACCATTTTTTAATCCTACCTTTGTGAAACTGGATTTTCTGCGGTGGCTTCTTTGAAGACAAAACATATAAATCAGCTAAATATGAAAAAAAAACACAGAAGTCACTAATAATTATTAAATTTGTTTTTGAATCAGTTTTGATTAAAAAGGTTTTGATCAAGTACCGACGTTGTTTTAATTTGATAATTTAATTATTGAATATTATGAAGAAAAGTATTTTGTTTTGCATTTGCTTGTGCTTTTCCTTTCAGTCCGTTAATCAGTTTTTTTAGCACGTTTTCACTTTGAAAACCTGCTTATTAAAATCGGTGCGATCAGCAAAGTTGGACCTAGGACCAAGATAGTTTTTCGTTTCATGACTTTTTATGATGCTTGGCACCAAAAACTCAATTTCATATATATATATATATATATATATATATATATATATATATATATATATATATATATATATATATATATATATATATATATATATATATATATATATATATATATATATATATATATATATATATATATATATATATATATATATATATATATATATATATATATGTTTGTATGTATGTACCTATGTAAGAGCTTACCTATGTATTTTCAAGTTGTTTATCCGATAAAGGACGAAATTTTGGAACAATAAGGTTGAAAGTTTTTAAATAGGTAGTTTCGGGTGATATCTTGAATGGGATTGTTTTTGGTTCGAATTGGTTGGGGGGTTGACCCCCCTGGAGGAAAATAAATTTTGTTTACACGATAAAGGGCGCCATTTTGAAGCAATAGGGTTGAAACTTAGTAAATAAGTAGTTTCGTATGATATCTTGGAAGGGATCAGTTTTGGTTTGAATTAGTTGGGGGGTTGACCCCCCTGAGGGAAAGATAAATGTTGTTTACACGATGAAGGGCGCAATCTTTGAGCAATAGGATTGGAAATAGGTAGTTTCCTATGATAGTTTCCTAGGTAGTTTTGTACGATATCTTGGATGGGATTGGTTTTGGTTCGAATTGGTTAGGGGACCCCCAGGGAGAAAATAAATCTCGTTTACACCACAGAAGGTGCAATTTTGAAGCAATATGGTTGAAAGTTCGTATATAGGTAGTTTTGTATGCAATCTTGAATGGTGCGAATTGGTTGGGGGGTTGGCCCCTCGGGGGAGGAAATAAACCTTCTTACCACAATTAAGGGCGTAACTTTGGAGCAATAGGATTGAGAGTTTGTGAGTAGGTAGTTTCGTATGATATACTGGAAAGGATTGGATTTGGTACGAGTCGCTTGGGGGGGGATGACCCTCTAGGAGAGGAAATGAATCTTGTTTACGCGATAGAAGGCGCAATTTTGGGAGCACAGGGTTGAAACTTTGTATGTAGGTAGTTTCGTATGATATCTTGGATGGTATTCATTTCGATATGAATTGGTTGGGGGTTGGCCCCCCCGGAAGAGGAAATCAATATTGTTCACACGATAATAGGCGCAATTTTTTTTTGTATTTGGAACAAAAATCATAATTAAATGAATACATTTTTTAAACTGGATACGTTTTGAAAACCTGCTTTTCTAATGCAGCTCGCTGCGATAGAGTTTTCTCAATATTTCTTTTCCGTTGGATATCTCGCGCTCATCCGTTAGTGTGGTCACAGGTTGAGAATCGAGCTTATGCCTGAACCTGGAGCCCGACTTGATCAGAAATGTTTCTTTTTCTAGTTAAACTAACTACACATGGTAATATTACATGTAGTGAGTTTAATTTTTTTTTGTAGTCAAAATGTCATAAACTAAACAAAAATATGAAAAAACTCTATCGCAGCGAGCTGCATTAGAAAGGCAGGTTTCCATACAGTATACAGTTAGAAAAATCTACTTATTCAATTGAAATTATTTATTCAAATTCGAACCAGCCTTTCGTCTATTTAGATTACGAACTTTGAACCCTATTTCTTCAAAATTGCGCTCTTTATTGGATAAACAAGATTTATTTCCTCTCCCGGTGGTCAACTAAATCGTACCAAAAGCAATCCCATTCAAGATATCATACGAAACTACCTGCTTACAAACTTTCAACCCTATTGCTAAAAACTTGCGCCCTTTATCGTGTGAACAAGTATATGTATATATATATATATATATATATATATATATATATATATATATATATATATATATTATATATATATATATATATATATATATATATATATATATGTATATATATATATATATATATATATATATATATAAATATATATATATATATATATATATATATATATATATATATATATATATATATATATATATATATATATATATATATATATATATATATATATACAGGGTGGCGCATCCTATACGCGTCGGTCTCTGTAGGAAAAACGACTAAGAATTTGAATAATTTTTCTCAATAGGGACATACAGGGCCATCAACACTACAAATTAAAAATAATTTGGATTATACAGGGTGACCCAAAAATACGAATTTATATCAAAGTTATGTTTTTTTTAAATGGAACACCCTATATTTGATGGTGTATTTTGATTCCCCGGAAAAAATAAGGTAAAGTTTCTGTAATGTTTTCTATACCTATCTCTTTTCGTTTTCGAAATATTCAAAGGATTCTTAATTTGTAAGCTTGAGCAACATAGCCTAGTATGTCGCTGTTATTTAAAACACATCAACAATCACCTGCGATATGCGTAGCCAAGATATTAGACTATCGAATAAAAAGCAAATTTTTCCATTACATCATACAGGGTGTTCATTTAGTCTAATTGAATTCAACTAACATATGGAGTTGAAAAATATTCTTATTTTAAATGGCACACCCTGTATTCAATAACTTAAATTGATAGACATTTAAATTATCTTTCATTCCATATAAGATTTCCCTATACCTAAATTCGATGGATGTTTAGTAAATAGCTGTTTTTTATTTTTAATATACGGATTTTATCATATTCTTTTTTAATCATAGTAACTATAGAGCAAATATCACTCAAAATATGGTATTGAACGAAATAAACATTCTATCACTTTCCAATGTTGAATAGTTCCAATTTAAACCAACTAAACTATAATTTCTTTGATAAAAAAAAACATTTGATGACAAGAATATTTGAAACTACACACAAATGGAAAATAGTAAGAAACAAATTGCAAATAAAACAAAAATGAATTATAAAAATTTTTCGAAGTGATGCCCATCTTGTTCTAAACACAACTGATCTCGTTTTTCAAAGGATCGTTTCAATTTGAGGAGAATTTCTCTAGTTACTGTCTGAAAAGCAGATTTTATTCTAGGTTTCATATCTTCCGGAGTAGTTGGTGAGGTGTTATAAACTATACTTTGTATGTCTTCCCGTAAAAAAATCCAACGACGTCAAGTCTGGAGATCTTGGAGACCACCTCTTCCGATCCATTTATTTAAAAAACACGGGTTTAAGTATCGCCGTACTCGAAGTTGAAAATGTGCTGGGGCTCCATCCAACTGCATTCACATTTTCTACCTAGTATTTAAAGGTACATTATCAAGAAGCCCAGATAATTTTCTCCGCAAAAATCTTAGATATTTGCTGCCATTAAGATGACCGGTAAAAAAATAAGGACCAATAACATGTAACCCTATTATTCCTCCCACAGATTCAGGGGCCACCTATGTTGATGATCGAGAGTACGAAAGATGTGAGGATTTTCATCACTATAATGAAAGTTTTGGCAATTAACGAGTCCATTATTATAAAACCTGCACTCGTCAGAAAACAGAACATTATCAAAAAAATTCGCATCTGATTCTACTTTATCCATAACCGATATCGATAAAAATCGATTCTTTGTTGAAAGTCCCTTTGATACAGTTCTTGGTGCAGCTGTATCTTATGAGGATGGAATTTATGTTTTTTTATTATTCGTCCAATACTTCTAGTTATTCCAGTTTCTCTACTAATAGCCCGTTGACTTGTGTGTGGTTTTTCTATCAGTGAGCCAATAACCCAAAATTCATTATCTTGATCTCCTACTATAGGTTGATGCTGAATAATTTTTTTATAATCTACATTTCCGTTAACTTTAAACTGTTATAGTAATCTTTCAAAAGCACGTCTGACAGGTTTCTCTCGATCTAGTCCAGGGAAGATAGAGAAAATTAAACGAATTTGGCCGTGAAGCAGATATCGAGATGCGGTTTTCTGCATTATGTTCAGGAAGGTCACAGAAAATGAGTCTATATGTTCTGGTTGATCCGTATTTCGAAAAATGCATTATGGGCCAGAAAATGCATTTTCCGGCCCAGAAGGCATTTTTCCAAAAACGGATTAACCAGACCATATAGACTCGTTTTCTGTGACCTTCCTGAACACAATGCAGAAAACCGCATCTCGATATCTGCTTCACGGCCAAATTAATTTAATCCGGCCGGTTTTGCTCTAAATGCCCTGGACTTATCTGGGTATTTTTGGCCGTAAACTCTAGAAGCCAATAAACAGTTTTCATGACACTCACCAAGATCAAGCGCCATATCAATTCTCTCTGCATTAGAATAAGTATTCATGTTTCAAATTTTTCGTACGTTTTATATCTAACTTAAATTAATTAGTTAAATTCAATGGTCATTTTGACGGGAAAGAGTATTTACATAAAATAGCTATGTTGAACATAAAAACAGATATTTACTAAAAAAACTGTTGAATTTAGGTTAAGGGTTGAATTTAGGTATAGGGAAATCTTATATGGAATGAAAGATAATTTAAATGTCTATCAGTTTAAGTTATTGAATACAGGGTGTGCCATTTAAAATAAGAATATTTTTCAACTCCATATGTAAGTTGATTTCAATTAGACTAAATGAACACCCTGTATGATGTAATGGAAAAATTTGCATTTTATTCGATAGTCTAATATCTTGGCTACGCATATCGCAGGTGATTGTTGATGTGTTTTAAATAACAGCGACATACTAGGTTATTTTGCTCAAGCTTACAAATTGGGAGTCCTTCAAATATTTCAAAAACGAAAAGAGATAGGTATAGGAAACATTACAGAAACTTCACTTTATTTTTACCGGGGAATCAAAATACACCATCAAATATAGGGTGTTCCATTTAAAAAAACATAACTTTGATATAAATTCGTATTTTTGGGTCACCCTGTATAATCCAAATTATTTTTAATTTGTAGTGCTAATGGCCCTGTATATCCCTATTAGGAAAAGAAATTCAAATTCTTAGTCGTTTTTCCTACAGAGACCGACGCGTATAGGATGCGCCACCCTGTATATAGTAGTAAGAGACTATCTGAAAAACGTGTTTCGTCTCTTACAACTCCTAAAACCTATAACCGCAGGAAAAAAAAAATTGTTGTAGCGAGATATACAGTAATATCCACTCTATTGCAAATATAGGCAGCTGTTTCAAGTGACACCAACCAATTGTGACACATAATTTATTCCAGAAAGTTTTTAGTTAGTTGTAGCCACAAACATAATTTCATACTTGAGCTGGATAATGATCATCGATTTTAATTTTCAATACTATCTCATCAATATCAGAAAAAAGTGTTTCGTCTCTTACTACTCCTACAACCTATAACCACAGAAAACAAATGAAATGTTGTTGTACGGATAGTTACTACAGTAATAGTCACGCAATTGTAATTATAGGCAGCTGTTTCAAATGATACCAACCAACTGTGACTCAAAATTGATTCCAGATAGTTTGTAATTAGCTATAGTAACAAATAAGTTTCATACTTGAACTGGATAATCATTATCAGTTTTAATTATCAAAACTAACTCATAAGTATCCGAAAACTTACTTCTCCTGCAAACTATAACTGTAAAAAATAAAATTTTGTTGCAGCCATAGTTACTACAGTAATAGCCACTCAATTGTGAATGCAGGCAGCTGCTTCAAGTGGTACCAACCAATTTTGACCCACAATTCACTCCAAAGATTTGTAGTTACTTGAAGTTACAAACATAATTTCATACTTGAACTGGATCTACTATCTCATCAATATCCGAAAAACGTGTTCGATCTCTTACTACTACTACAACCTATAACTGTAGAAAATAAAACATTGTTTCAGCGTTCGTTACTATAGTAATAGCCACTCTTTTGTAAATATAGGCTGGTGTTTCAAGTGACACCAACCAATTGTGACTCACAATTTATTCCAGACAGTTTGTGTGTGAGTTGTAGTAGCAAAATAAATTTCCTACTTGATTTTTACGTTTTATTATGGCTTTATTTTTGCTACAGTGATAAAAAATTTACTACAGTGAACTATAAACGATGTAGAATATATAATTATCACTTTAGTAAACTCCAAATGATGAATTACTTGGTGAATAGTGTTTTATGAATTTTTTTATAGTTAACATTCTGACTACAAAAATATCAAACTAACTACATGTAATATTACTATGTGTAGTAAGTTTAACCAGAAAATGAAACATTTCTGATCAAGTCAGGTTCCAAGTTGAGACATCTTGGGAATCGCTGGCTTGTGTGTAAAAACGTTTGATTGATTAATACGTAAATTGAGTTTACAGCAATATTGCTACCATTTATCGCTCGGTGTATATAATCGGTACCTAATGATATCGGTCCGTGTGCAAACTTCCTTACCTTCATTATTAATGAAGTTAACTGTAAATAACTTGATTTTTTGATATACAGAACAGTAGTTCTAGTCCAGTTTGACATGACTCAATATAATGTTCACATAAAACAATGTCTATGTGATTTTATTTTTCGCTTGTGTATTATATGTTTATTTCACCTTGGATACGGTTGCTATAAACACACTCATTATGCTCTAAGGCACAACGCCCGCATTTGCGAGCGTTATGGATCATAACGCCCGCTAATTATACGAGGAGAAATGAAGCAACTTCCATTGATTGAATACTTCATAATCCTTGTCGTATACGACTCTGGATTTCTCCGGCAATGAATTCTTCGCAGCTTTGGCTGTATTTTCCATGATATTCTTGGGTAAATTCATTTTCATTTCCATTATTTCTATAAGACTCAACAAAGAAAGCAGCAATGACATTCACTAAATATGATGACAAAAATATTCACAAACGTCAAAATATCAACAAATGACATGCCTACTATGAGAAGCAAATAGAAAGTATAGGAGCAATTTATTTATTTAGCGTATGGCTACATCACAGGTAAGTATATATAACAAAAATAACAAAAACGAAAATTTCACAAACAAACACTAAGATTACAAATATATTCTATTGACTCTCTTGTCGCAATCAGGAAGTCGGATGGGTTGCCACTGTAGGAACTAATTGGACAGTCCTCTACCAGGTGTTTAATAGTTTGTCTTTCAGCGGCGCAGTCACAATTTGGGGAAGGTATTTTTCCCCACCTGAAAAGTGAGTCGGAGCACCTGCCGCAATTCGTCCTTATTCTATTAAGTGCTGTCCAGATTCGTCTTGGTTGATCAAAACCTTCTGGCTTGCTTGTAACGCATGGCATATCCCGGTTAGCAAGCGTGGCCTTCTTCTCCCAGTCTTCTTTCCACCGCTCAATTATGTTGAAGTTTTCTTCAATAAGAGTTTCTGCCGTTTTCAGAGGGGGTTTTCGTGAGCGTAGCCTATTTATGGTTCTGCCGGTTATTCCAACGTGGGAGCGGAGCATAGGATCGGCGTTGATTTTTTCATACTCCCTGACCAGAGCATGTTCTCGGCGAATTTGTGGAGGGGCTATGTGGCTCAGTGTGGGTAGCCAATGAGTGGGCGTGGCCTTGATTGTGCCTGATATGATACATAGGAGCAATGAACCGATTTTAAAATCGCTTTTTCATTATAATAAAATAATTTTTTCGTGAAAAATAAAATCGTGTATGCACCACGTGCGTTACTAGATCCTAATGCCCATCGGGCGTAATGATCTATATAACGCACTTGGTACATAAATAACTATTTGCAAACTGAAATGAGGACAGAGATTAAAAAAATATTCTCCTTTTCCGTTTCAGTTTTCCTATCAGTTTTTGCTCTTTACACACAGGGTGAACTGACAGCTCGATTGAAACGGAGATGGAAATGAGAAATTTTATTGATTATAATCTCACTGACAGGTTTGAGAAATTGAAAGAACGGAAAATGCTATCTGTTTCTTCCCAAAGTACATGGGTGCTGTTACTTATAACAGTGGTGTGGTTATTCACCATATGGCTAACTACATTTTATTGGAACAGAAGAAAGCTGTACAGGCTGGCCGCTAAGTTACCTGGACCCCCTGGCTGGCCAATAATAGGAAATGCCCTGGATTTCATTGGAGGAACTACAGATAGTAAGTATTATAAGCAAATTCATAGTCTATAATTTTCAAGAGTTTCATTTTGTAAAACGACATCTAACCTTGGAGTTTCCTTCCATTCTAGCAAGGATAAATTATGTACAAGTTTATTCATATATTGCATAAAATCGATTAACTCACTTAATCGTATAAGTGAGGATATACGAAATTTCCAAGAAATATTTATTCAGAAAAATTCATTCGAACACAACAATTATATAACATCAGAGATATATTTCAATGCGTATCCATAAAGAAGACAACCTAATAAAGCTATTTTCAAGGGGTTGAAAATTATTATTGAACATCTTCAATATTGTAATTTTCTGGTCTTGGCTTGTTGTTGTGAGTTGCAGTTAGAAAAAAAATTTTTTAACCTCTTGAATATTTTTTTATTAGGTTGTCTTCTTTCTGGATACCGATTGCAATATATCTTAGATGCAATATCACAATTGTTATTAATTTGAATGAATTTTTTCAAAAAGGATGGTCTATGGCAGGGGTGCTCAAACGGTCGATCGCGGAAACTTTCAGAGTCGATCGCGAGGGCATGGTAACACAGCCGAAGACCCCCCTTCCGCCTACCGAGAACGTGTCAGCACAGTGTTTTGAAGTGCAAAATAAATCATATCCTTGCAAATGTATTTGTTTCTTTTTTAGTAACATTAAGTTGGTCGATCGCTTTTCACCTAAATATTTTATGGTAGATCGCCAGCACTCTAAGTCTGAGCACCACTGGTCTATGGGGTCTCTAACTGATAAAAAATCTAATCACGCACCTAACCGCTTTCCTTCGATATACTGTAAAAGTATGTATTTTCGGGTAAAATACAACTATAAACGAAAAAAACTCTATCGCAGTGAGCTGCAATAGAAGAGCAGGTTTTTATAACGTATCCATTTTGAAAAATATATTCAATAAATTGTGATTTTTCATCCTGGGGGGTCAACCCCCCAACCAATTCGCATTAAAACCTATTCTATGCAATATATCATACGAAACTACCTACTCACAAACTTTCGATACTATTTCTCCAAAATTACGCTCTCTATCATGTAAACAAGATTTATTTCTTCCCCCAGGGGGTCAACCAATTCGAACCAAAACCAAATCCATCCAAGATATCTTTCGAAAATACCTACCTACAAACGTTTAACCCTATTACTCCAAAATTTCTTCCCCCAAGGGGTCAACCGCCCAACCAATTCGAAAAAGAAATCCCATTCAAGATATCATGCGAAACTATCTATTTACAAACTTTCAACCCTATTGTTTCGAAAGTGCGACCGTTATCGTGTAAACAAGATTTATTTTCCCCCCAAGGGGGTCAACAAGATATCATACAAAACTACCTAGATACAAACTTTCAACCCTGTTGCTACAAAATTGCGCCTTCTGTCGTGTAAACAAGATTTATTTCCTCCCCAGGGGGGAACTTTTGTTTACAGCCCGAAAAAAAAGCGATAGCAATTTTTTTTCCTGCGAGACTGCGGCCTCCATTTTTTTGTATCTCCTATAATTATTGAGTTACCCAATACAAACATCGAAATTTGTCTACCTGTACAGTACCCACGAGTCCCAAGAGTTTACAGTATATTGTAGTGCTAGGCCGAGGCGATTTGCCCACTTTCTAATATTTTAGATTCAGGGATAAAAATGTGGTGGAGCATGTTAATCGAAGAACAACATTAAAAATAAGTGTATCGGCGTTAGAACTCACACAGTCATCGCCCTTGGATTGGTGTTCCGAGTCTATTAATAATTGAAAGATGTTTTTATTCATTTAATGATATAAGCATTGTTCGTGATTTTCTGATTTGGATTACGCAGTTGACTTTGTGAATATTCATATTTGTTTATAAATCGACGAATGTCGACGAATCGTAATGGATAAGTTTATAGCACTCACGAGGCCTCAAAAGTCTTGGGCTTCTAGATCTAGATCGTGGTGATTTTCCGATTTCCTAATATATAAGTTATGGCTAAAAATGTGACTTTATACAGGGTGGACCACCAGGAACTGCATCGATCGATATCTCAGAAACTGAATTTAGGAAAAATTTGAAAATTTGGGAACTTGCTAGATGTTTTACGGCCTACTCAGCTAAAATATTTTCATTTATTGAGCATTTCCGGTCATACCGGAAATAGACCCTGAGTCGCGCATTACAAATGGCACTACTTATATATTATTACATTCTTGAATTTTACTCAAGATTCTAGGCAGGTTCTGGCGATTTTGTATTTAATCATTTAACAATTAGATCTAGGATAGCCACAATGGAATTTGACATTTAAAATCATCGTAATGACACCCCTGATATATTATACAAACGAAGATTATTCGAACTTATTTATTTTTCATGGACAATGTGATAAAGTTATTCAAAGAACGTGATACATTTGTGAAACGATATCCTCAAAAACAGAAACAATCACCAAATACTATGAGACGAATTATAGAAAACCCGCAAAAGAAAAATGTACAGAAATACACCAGTTATTAACAATGAAAACATTGAAAGCGTAAACTGGAAATAGAAATGCTAAAAAAAATATTCAATTGAATTTTCGAATTGATGTCTTTGAACTTCTTGACATTTTGCGAATTTAAGCCGCAAATGTTCATGGGTGCCTCTTCATATTGACTGGTGGTCCAGTTCCAAATGCTGAACTTACTCGCCTCATACAGTATTCCAAGGCGGTCACTACGGTGTTATACACGTTATTTTTCACTATTTCCCATAAATAAAAATTGAGTACTGATAGGCCTGGGGAGCGAGGTGGCCAAAAATCTGGTCCGTTGTTGGCTATCCATTTATCATAAGATAAGTTTTCAAGATAATTATTGACTAAATGGGCATTATGTGTAGGTGCCCCCCATAATGTTGATAAAAAAGGTTTCGAAGATCAGCCAGGGGCAAGTTGTCGAAATAGTCAACTTCAAAACTCATGTGTTTCTGTTTTTGAGGTTAAGGTGTCACAAATGTATCACATGTTCTTGAAAAAACTTTATCACATTGTCCATAAACAATAAATAAGTTTAAATAATCTTCATTTATATAATATAACCGGGGTGCCATTACGATGATTTGAAATGTTAAATACGATCGTGGCTATCATAGATCTAATTGTTAACTGATTGAATGCAAAATCGACATATGAAAATAAAAAATTGGAAACATCTCAAAACGTAAAAATTTAGGTATCGATAACCTTTTAAAAAGTTACCCTAATTTTTGATGATAAATACTACAAAATAAAAAAAGTTGGGGTTTTTCATTTGAAAAAATTGATTTTTAACAGTTTTCTGAATCTCATTTCAAATCTTATTTTTTGAACAGCCTGTATGATTAGTTATCCAAATATTATACAAAATCTTTTAATGTAGGTCCTTCTTATCAAGGAATCCAACCTTAAGTAAGTTAAGTTCCTATAAGGGCATCCTTATAGGAACAATTGATAATTATATTAGGGCTTGCAATCGTCATTTTTGACATACAAATAGGAATATGTCAGTTTCTGAAATATCAATCGATGCAGTTCCTGGTGGTCCACACAGTATGGGTATTATTTTTAGTCGTATTGTCCCCGATAATAATATACTATTGTACTGTATCCGAAGTGCAGGATTAGTATATATATATATATATATATATATATATATATATATATATATATATATATATATATATATATATATATATATATATATATATATATATATATATATATATATATATATATATATATATATATTATATATATATATAAGTATATATATATATTAATATTATTTATTTTATTGGTATTTATATTTAAGAATTATTTTTGATAATTTAATTTAGAAAATATAATTTGAATGTTATTGACTCTTTCAGAACTTATCTCAGAGAAGGTTCTCTTTTTCAAAATTGACTATGGTACCTTTCATATTTTCATATTTATCCTCCTTGAAATTACTTTATTTGCAAATATATTTATTGTCAAATTGGCCAATATAAACTTTTTAAAAACTCACGATTGATGATTTCTCTTGTGGTTGTTCTCTCTTCTCTATGGGTTCAATAAATTCTTCTTCTCTATTCTTCTTACTATCCTTGTTCTGCGACTCTCTGATATTCTTCATTAACCTCACTAAATTTTCTATTGTGACTTCAATTCACAAGGAAATTTAAACAATTCTGCCAATTAAAACTAACATCTGCTTCCATATATCACTTATCAATGATTCATTACAATTTTATAACTTTCAGCTTCTATTGTACTTTATATTCTCTCCTATACAATATGGAGGAATTAAAACAATTGAACGAGATATCAACCAACAATGATTCTTCGTTGAAGACAAATTAGGAACTGCCTCAGGAAATGTGCTCTACCCTCTTTTATAACCTTTGTTATTTTCATAAATCACATCGCCTGAGTATCATTATTCTAGAAAATTCCTACTTCCTTTTAATGAATTTAATAATATTTAAAAATATTATAATAACAGGTAATTTAAATATTTTTATATCATTCAATTTAATTAAATATACAATAATTTTAGAAATTGATTTTTTTAATAACAGTTTCTTTCTAATAATTCAAAATTTTGCAAACTCACTACTTCAACTTTATTTTTTTAAAAACTTCAAGGACATTTGTTTAATTTTTTTAATGAATTTGAAATAAAAACATATTTCTGGACTTATATAATTTAGTTAATCTCAACTACATAATATTACGATCATTCTGTACTAAAAATCTCAATATTCTATTAATTAAGTTATTATTTATTTTTGCAAAATTTGACATTTCTATCTATATAATTTTATATTCTAACTTTTTTTATCCTTTATTATATTATTCTAAAGCAATTTTCTATTTGAAACAATTAATTCAATTCTTCTAATACCTTTATATATGATTATCTATCTTCAATGTCTTGAAATTAAATAACTTTCTGATATACAAATTTAGTTGTTTCTACGATATATATGATTTCCAGAATTATATGTATTCTACATAAATTAAGTCTGTTATCTTGAAATAATCTATTCTAATTAATCTTTTAAAAGTTCTATTACTTGTATTTTCTTACATATTTGATATTTAATGAATTTCTATTGAAATGCTCGTTATCTCTTTCCAACGATTACTGACATTTTATGTTTTTGACATTCTATAAGAATTTCTAATATATTATTGATTTTTTAAACGTCAATTTTGAATATTTATAATAAATACATTTACATTCATCTTCTTTGTAAACCAGGTTTACATATTTAAATTTACATTACTTGAAATTTCAATAACATCATTACATTAATTAACAACTTTCATACTTATTTCTTTTTTTATGTTCAAATCTTATATCATTGATTAGGTATACATGTATATTTATAATCATCTATCATTTTCTAACCACTGCTTAAGTTAATTGAAGTTTTTCATTTCCTTGATCAATTCTCTTTCATATTATACCATATCTTTCTATGTTAATATTGCAAATAAGGACCCCATATCATATATATATATATATATATATATATATATATATATATATATATATATATATATATATATATATATATATATATATATATATATAAATATAAATATATATACAGGGTGTCCCGTAAATAACACGCCAGAGTGACACTGGAGGTAGATTGGCTTCAGGTCAATCAGATAACATCAACATGACCTTAGTAAAAGTTTTCTGGTTTTCGAGATATTGCCACTCTTGTTTTTTGCAAAAATCAATACTTTTTGGTCATTTTCTTGCCTGTTTTGAATATAAATAAGTTCTAACTCATGGTTTTTTTCTTGTGCTATCATAAATATATGGTTGAGACAATCGACCTATCATTTCATTAAAAACTAGCTCTCTAATCTCAAAAAAAAAATCAAGTTGTTTCAATTTAATTTAAATCCGAAAACCTTAAGTAAAGTTTGACTATTTACTGTGTAAAAATATTGTACCAGACAGAATCAGCAAATGATCTTAAAAACTAGCTTATTCAATGCTCTTTCGAGAACGGTATAACATTTTTGGCTTTTTTCTTTCAAAAGTCTAAAAATTCCAATTTTTGTCATTGAAGTCGTGCTACTTGCGAAGTACACTGCGCCGCAAATTTAACGCATACATTAAATATTTCCTAAGTTTTGACTGAATATTTTCTCAGGCAGTGATCCGATTTGAATAAATTTTTCTTCAAATTGTAGCTCCGTACTTTGAGAAAATGCAGTAGTTATAAAATGATCAAAAAAATGAATAAACTTATTGTACAGGGTGTTTGAATAGCGACATGTTTTCTTTGTCCAAGTTTACATCCTTCTGTGGGCAATATCGGGTAGCTCAAGCAGAAAAAAAATAGACGGTGTTATAATAGCATGTCTTTTGAGTAATTTGTTTTTCCAATCGTCTGTTTATCTCGAGACACTCGAAAGATATTCATGTTTTTATAACCGCTCACATTTTTCAAACGAAATTTTTTAAAACTTTCTTGTTAATTTGCGAAGAAGGCTGTGTATACAAAATTTCTTTACAAGTAGAAACTGTGTTTATTTGGATTTGTATGTCTCTCCATACTACAAGCCCCTTTCGAATCTTTTCAAAATTACGGAACTACCTGACTACCAGTTTAGAATGGGTTTTTCCTACTTTACTAATTTGTAACCATCCTTCGATTGACCCTTTCTACACAATTTGTGATTTATTCATTTCTTGTATTCGATATAACGGAGAAACCTATTTATTAGTTAGCATCAAGCATTTGAAGAAGATGAAGTTTCACGGAAACGAGGGTCATGCGTTATTTTACTTTGTGTATATAAATAAATATGTATATTGTTTTTATAAACCATTGTTTTGATATCTTTATTAATTTACATCATGTATCGGCCCAATTAATTCAAAATAAATAAATAAACAAAGTTGTCAACTTTTGATGAAATTCGTTTGCACAGTCTCCTTCACAAGTTAACAAAAAAGTTTTAAAAAATTTCGTTTGAAAAGTGTGAGCGGTTATAAAAACATGAATATCTTTCAAGTGGCTCAAGATGACCAGACGATTGAAAAAACAAATTACTCAGAAGACATGCGATTATAACACCGTCTATTTTTTTTTGCCTGAGCTACCCGATATTGCGCGCAGAAGTAAACTTGGACGAAGAAAACATGTCGCTATTTAAACACCCTGTACAATAAGCTTATTCATTTTTTTTTTGATCATCTTATAAGTATTACATTTTCTCGAAAAACGGAGCTACAATTTTGTGAAAAATGTATTCAAATCGGATCACCGCCTGAGAAAATATTCAGTCAAAACTTAGGAAATATTTAATTAGACCGTGAGCTAGCGCACATGAATTTGGAGTCATAGATAAATGTCTGGCATTTAGAGGTATGAAAAGTGTGATTCAGTTGATGAAAATAAGGCTGGTTTGAAGGGCCGACCCGTGTTCGAAAATTTGGAAAATTAATTTCCTTTTGCATAAATAAATTAATTTTTCACTGATCTCAAAGTGTCTGGCACTTACAGAAGTAGACATCAATAAGTAACTCCCAATTTTCAAATGCCAGACGGTTTCAAATAGTCGAAAGGGTGATTCATAGGGGTGAAGTTGCAGAACGAAGAACAAAAATTCATCGTTTTCTTTTTGTCTGGCAATCGAAACAATGAAAATTATCGTCATGAAAATGATGAAAAAAAATTGCCAGACGGTTTCCAGTGTTCGGAGTCGAGTTTTTCTGTGGAAAATTATGTGAAAATTTTTTACATTTTTCATTGATCTTAATGTACAAAATAAGAGGGCCATTGTGTTTGCGGTATCATAAAATGTTATTAATTTTTCAACGCCAGACAAATTGGCCGGTTCGAAAATTTATAAATCTATAAAAAAGTTGTTAAATGATTCATAAAAATTTCATTGATTCATTTTTGTCTGGCATTCTGTATTTGAATTAGAAATAAGCCTAATAATACAATTTATAAATGCCAGACAAGTTGAGCTGTTCGAAAACGTATAAATAATTAATTAAATGATTAATAATAAAAACTAATGAAAACGGGTTTTTTTTTAATTCAAACGATTCAGTTTTGTCTGGCATTTTGCATTTCGATTGAAAATATATTTTTATACCTTAGGTTGAAATGCCAGACCAATTGGCTTGTTCGAAAATTAATAAAAAATTGAATTGAATATTGGTAAAAAAAATAATGAAAAATTTCAGTATTTTTTTTGTTCAATCTAATTTCTCTTTTCTTTTCGACTTTTTCCTTATATTATGAGCTATTGCTACTCGATATACTATTCTTGTCCTAAAGTTTCCCGAATTTGATGCTGTCAACGGAAGTAATTTGCCAATGAAATCTGAGAAATAAGAAAAATCTCTTTAAATTTAAAAAATTCACATTTTAAATCATATTCGAGTTAAGAAATATAATGGCAGGAGAATATTTTTCGAAACATGAATTTTAAATACCGTAGAACGGGGCTAAATTGGAAATGCGGGGATATATTAGAATTCATAACCTGTAACTTCATCTGGCAATCCTGTTTAGGTAAAACACAATTCCGCGTAAATTACACTGTAATAGTATAGTACATAACCTTACTCAAACAGACTTTTGATGATTTCAGCATTCGTAAGCGTGGTAATAGTCTGTTAGACATTGAAAGTGAGGCGGAAAATCAACCAATAGTTGGGCCTGTCAAACTTTCAGTGCTAGTGGGTCGTGGGTGAGAGTTATAGCAGTGAAGCTTTATATAAAAAATGGCGTTGATGTTAGTATCATTGTGCAAAAAAGTTTTAAACATTATGCTACCCCAATATTTTTTATGGTCCTTTTTGAAGATCGGGGCTTTTCTGGATGGCGTTTTTATAATCATTCCGAAATATCCCCGGTCTTCTCAAATCACCCCATTCTTCAAATTATCAATGCTATATACCTTTTATTATTATTGATTTGAAAATGTATGTTTTCCAATTTAACCCCATATACGAGGTAACTATAATTTATGCGTTATTCTTAATGATTCTAAAATATCCCCGACCCACGAGGCTATTTTAGACGGGCCAAAAACAATTTTTTTTCAGCACCCTGTAAGAATGGGGACCTATTTATCATAGAATAATATTTGGTCGTATATAAATCTATCCAAAAAGCATATCAAAATAGATTATTTTTAATTACTCTTTCTGCAATATTTGAAATAATGAAATAAAAGTCTACAATAGCCCCGTTCTACGGTAACTAAAAAGTGTTTTTAAAGAATAACAAATAATTGAAAATACACTCACAACTCAAATTGAAATTGTCATTTCACTATTACCTTTTTATTTATATTTGTTGTTTTTTTACCTTGCACTTGCACATTATATTCATTGCTTATTATACCCCTACACGTTTTTGTTTGAATTTTTTGAACGAAGAACACAATTATTCAAAAATCATAAAATAATGTAATTTCATCATTGATTCTTGAAACAGGTCAAATAAATGAAAATAAATAACGGTGTAATGGAGTGTAATGAATCCCATCAGAATTTCATGATAACTGAATTTTGTTTCTTCGATATTTTGGTCTGCGAATAAGATATCGAGATACTGTTTTCACTATCCTTTTTTGGTGTCACAACAGTACATTTTTGTGGAAAAAAAAGTCAGGTCATTGCATTCAATTTTTCAGAGAAATTGAAAATTTTCTGTTAGTATATCAAAAAACGCGCTCTAGCGGTATAACTATAAACTTGACTTATCAGGGATATGATAAGTTTGAGAAAACAATAAATGCTTATCCCAACGAGACCAACTTTGTTAAAATCAGTTCACTCATTCAGAAGCTGTTTATTTAAAAAAGCATCGATTTACTCCCCACCACTTCATTTCAATAGAAACATCAAAAAGTGTCAAACGAAAATTACTCGATTGAAGCTCAACTTGAAAACGCATATATTTTTGTGATACGTTTACTTAGAGTATTTCAGAGAAAAACCACTTTTAAAGTTTTAGATGGCGGTTACGCTCCCTGGCGGCCATCTTGGAAACCTGAAAATAATTTCTAGGATTTTCTGTTGTCCACTTTTGTTATAATGTTTTTTACCGCAAGTCTCTACGACGAATAGTTTACAAGATACAGCACTTTGCATTCTTATCTAGCCACCCGGTACATAACAATATAAAATAGATCGACATTGCAACGCAAAACTATTCATTCAGGATTTACTAGATTTATTAAAAACTTTTATTCATGTATTTTTTAATTTTTAATTTTTTAGGCCGGAAATAGTAAGTAGTAAGTACGTTTCCCGAGTACTAACAGCTTATAATATAGGGGAAAAGGCGAAAATAAATGAGAAATTAGATTATTTCAAAACTTTTTTTATTCATTTATATACTTTCGAACAGCCCAACTTATCTGACATTTTTAATTTAAGTTTCAAAGTTTATTTTTCTTTGAGAAACAAGTCGCCAGACGAAAAAAAGCACCGAAATTTTCAAAAATTTGTTACAATTATTAAATTTGTTTTTTTTTTTATTTTCGAACAACCCAACCAGGCTGGCATTTCAAGCAAGGTATGAATATACTACTCCATAAAAAATTGTAAATGACAGACATAAATAAATGGTGTAAATTAGACAAAAAAATTAAATTTTTCATTATTTTTGCTATATCTTTTCAATTAATTTATACATTTTCGAACAGCTTAACTTGTCTGGCATTTGTATATTGTGTTTGTAGTTGTATTTCTAATTGAAATACAAATTGCCAGACAAAAATAAATCAATGAAATTTCAATTTTTTTTTTACGAATTTTCTTTCGTCTGGCACCATTTTTCCATTTGCCAATTTGTCTGGCAACTTTTTTGTGATGGAAAATGTGTGTATCAATTTCAAGTATTCAGAATACCAGACAAATAGTGATCACTGAAAAATGTAAAAAATTTTCACATAATTTTCCACAGAAAAACTCGACTCCGAACACTGGAAACCGTCTGGCAATTTTTTTTCATCATTTTCATGACGATAATTTTCATTGTTTCGATTGCCAGACAAAAAGAAAACGATGAATTTTTGTTCTTCGTTCTGCAACTTCACCCCTATGAATCACCCTTTCGACTATTTGAAACCGTCTGGCATTTGAAAATTGGGAGTTACTTATTGATGTCTACTTCTGTAAGTGCCAGACACTTTGAGATCAGTGAAAAATTAATTTATTTATGCAAAAGGAAATTAATTTTCCAAATTTTCGAACTCGGGTCGGCCCTTCAAACCACCCTTATTTTCATCAACTGAATCACACTTTTCATACCTCTAAATGCCAGACATTTATCGATGACTCCAAATTCATGTGCGCTAGCTCACGGTCTAAATGTATGCGTCAAATTTGCGGCGCAGTGTACTTCGCAAGTAGCACGACTTCAATGACAAAAATTGGAATTTTTAGACTTTTGAAAGAAAAAAGCCACAAATGTTATACCGTTTTCGAAAGAGCATTGAATAGGCTAGTTTTTAAGATCATTTGCTGATTCTGTCTGGTACAATATTTTTACACAGTAAATAGACAAACTTTACTTAAGGTTTTCGGATTTAAATTAAATTGAAACAACTTGATTTTTTTTTGAGGTTAGAGAGCTAGTTTTTATTGAAATGATAGGTCGATTGTCTCAACCATATATTTATGATAGCACAAGAAAAAAACCATGAGTTAGAAATTATTTATATTCAAAACAGGCAAGAAAATGACCAAAAAGTATAGATTTTTGCAAAAAACATAAGAGTGGCAATATCTCGAAAACCAGAAAACTTTTACTAAGGTCATGTTGATGTTATCTGATTGACCTGAAGCCAATCTACCTCCAGTGTCACTCTGGCGTGTTATTTACGGGACACCCTGTATATATATATATATATATATATATAAATATATATATATATATATATATATATATATATATATATATATATATATATATATATATATATATATAATATATATATATATATATATATATAAATATATATGTATATATATATATATATATATATATACATATATATATATATATATATATATATAATATATAATATATATATATATATATATATATATATATATATATATATATATATAATATATATATATATATATATATATATATATATATATATATATATATATATATATATATATTTATATATATATATATATATATATACATTTTTTCCTGGTACATATTGGCATCTCCAGCGGCCTGGAGCTTTGGTATCTGAAGTTTTTGAGGCAGAGTGAAACATGAAAATTTGGGTGAATTCATTCAAAGTTTATTATGCCGAACATATCCAAAATGCTTTTTTTACGATTATTTGGAGGGTACATGGAGTTAAGAAATCGTTTGTTTAGGACTTTCGCACCCACAAACCCAGTCCATGTTGTGTTAGAGGGTTGAAAATGTCTACGTGAATGGAATAGATGTGAGGGAGGTGTACTTTGGTGGTATAAACTTTTTTCCATAACCACTGTCTCTTTTATGTACAGATTTTTCGAGATTTGCTGAACTTCATAGCTTCTCTAGCAGTTACAATAATTGTTCTTAATCGCCGCCATTTTAATGTAGTTATTTTTTTGTGGGTCTTGAGATTTTGTTCAGTACCTTTCAAATTGACTTAGGGGGTAGAGGTGGTATGTGGAAAAGAACAAAACTGGGGTGTATATACAAACTTACTTACGGAACTCTGTTACTTATTACCAATAAGTATTTTTAGGTTATTTCTGGTGAATGATTGAAACTCTAATGAATTAATTTTCTCAAACCAATTAACGATGCATTATTTTTTTAAAGAAGCTTATGAGGCTATTTCTGGCTATTGTCAGACGAATCCGGAACTGTTCAAAGTTTGGTTAGGTCCTAAACTTTTCATTGCGTTACACGACCCAAATACCCTAGAGGTCCTACTCAACAGTCCTCAATGTATGGATAAAGGAGAAGTTTACGACGTCGTCAAGTTATACGTAGGAAATGGACTGGTAACGGCACCATGTAAGTTCAAGAATATTGAATAAATTGCTCCATGAACAAGTTTGTGAACGGCATCATTCAAGTTTGAGAATATGTGATTAATATAAGGGGACATCCATAAATTACTTTTCCGATCTAGGGGAAGGGAGTGGGTCCACAAAATGTCAAATCGTGTGTCATGTGGAAGAAAACGCGTCATAAACTCTAATCTCTTACTCTGTAACGAAACATTTCAAAATTTTAATTGCTCTATCGATATTATTACCAGATTTAAAATTACTTGTATCACTTTTGGCACGTAGCTGTCGTGCGACTTCAGTTACCTATGGTGTCGCGACCGCGAGTCGGTTGTGTTTGACATAGGTACGCCCTGAATTACTTGATAAACAAATTTGTTAATTAGACTAAGATGACATACATTCGAAATCCTTGCCTTCAGGGTGAGAGAAATGACAACAAACTTGATCAATATAATTATTTCCAATTTATGACGTTTTGAGAAATCCCAAGTAATAGTTAAAATGAAGCGAGCGTTTCTTACGACAATTAGATAATAATGATAGATTTTAGAAAATTATTGAAACATGATCGAAAATATTTTTTTAGTTCACTCATGGAAGAAAAGCAGAAAGTTGATCAATCCTTCGTTCAATCAGAAAATACTCAATACTTATGTGGAAGTTTTTAGCGAGCAGGCAAAACTTCTATTGGACATTCTGAGGAACAGCGTTGGAGGCAAAAATTTCGACATTGTTTCAATAATATCTGCCTATACCGTCGACACAATATGTGGTAGGTACTTGTTAACAAAACTTAAATGTGAATATTATAAATAAATAAGGTAGCCGCTGAGATGTGGCAATACTCAGTAATTTTTTATCAAAGGAATATTTCAATCGAGAGATACAATACAATACAATACAATACAATTTATAAATTCCAATAAGTATTCTCAATACAAATGAAACAAGTCAAAATAAAAAAAGTTTGACAATTCAAAACAAAGAAAAATAGCTTCAAATATTACAGAAACTTACAAACTCATTAATAGAATATGAAATTAAATCAAATTAAATTACATCCCTGTATATAATATTCCGTGATTCCTTCACACGATTTCCAGTGTTCAGCAATCGCTAAAATATCCACTTCATTCTTAGACAATAATAACTTCAATTTGTTCATTGCTGTACTCAAACAATGTAAGTACATTTTAAAATAAAAGGGATAAAGTCTTGTAACCACTAGTTTTTGAATTATCTGCGTAAGCAGAGGGATGGTTTACCCTGGTAGTTTTTGTATCTGAGGAACACTTTCCGGTACTTGAGATGTTCCCTTTTTGAATAAAAAATATCTAGACACGAGGGCCCCATTTGGCCAAACATCCTTACTCCACGCCTTCTCAAGATTATCCTGATAGATGGACACCTTAACAGACGCGTATATAAGTGGATATTTAGATTGCAAAGATTTACATTGTACTTCTGGAAAAACTGTAAACATTAATTTTTTCAGATCTTCAGGCTTAGTATTAGGATGAAGTCTAGATACATGAAAATGAATATATTTAGGAACAGTTTTCACTTCTGAATTAGTCCCACCACATCCCATGACAAATTTTCTATTACGTGGTTTGTTACGTTTTTTTACAGATTGCCACTCAGATGCAGTTTCATTTAAATTATGAGGGTATTTATCAATTTTCGTATCGACATGAATATTTTGATACTCATTCATTAGTATTGCTTGTTGAGCATGAAGTATAGCAGAGTTAACAGACTTACTATCGATAACCGGTTTTTTGTTATCTATATTGGAATTATGATTATTTCTTTTATTTTTAAATTGATTGCTAAAAGATGCATTTTCTGTACATAGCACCTGTTCATCCTGAAGTAGATTTTCACGTTGATGTAACACAGGTGTAAAACGTGTGACCAATGATAATTCCTTATCAGAACTATTTACATTTCGGTTAGATTTAACATTTTTTTCTACATTGACTGTTGATACGATTTCGACATTCTTGGAATTATTTTCATAGGATTCAATAATTGATTTTTGGAGACTCACAATATAGTCCAGATCCTGTATCGACTTCAGCAGAAGAGTTTTTTCTTGTTTTAAATATTCAATTTCATTCTGAAGTAGAACATCACCGGTATTCGGTCCAGATTTTTCAATGATAGTATCACACCACTGCGTGGGAATTTTTTCCATACAGGAATTGCAAAACCATTTCAAATTCTGATTTTCCGAAAGTATCTTCACACATGCCTCTTTTATTGATGCACAGGCTGCATGAAATCTCAGTTGACAAATATTGCACTTAACGCTTTTAATATTCACTATGAAATTATCAGAGCATCGTGGGCACACGTCTGGCCTGCTCGACATCTTCTACTTGTATGATATAATGAGTACTAAGGTTTCTCAGTCATAATTTGTTTACTGTTTTTAGCCACATGTTGCTCTTTATACAACTCAAAGTGCTCTAGTTATAAATGTCAAAAATATATGTGGGTATCATCCAGATGAGTTCTCGATATTTAACATTCACAGACACCCATGAAAATATGGTTGAAGTTACACACCCCTTGTGCAGCTGAATGCCTCTTGATATTCATGAGGATCATTGTCTGACAAATACACTCTTAGTTGGCATAACTCACAGCGCCATGTAAATGTGTTATTATATTGGTACATTCCGTTCAAGAAATATAAAAATCTTGTGAGACAGAAAAATAGTCTCAAAGGACGGATCTAATGACCCAGGAAGGGGTCTACCATCATCACATACAAATAGATACTATTTGTACCTGAAAATGATACGGTGTACCGAAACGCCTTCCATTTATTTCTATTAGCATTAGGTACTTCATATTTTATTTATCAAGATCTTCTCAGTTCTTTCAGAGACAGCAATGGGTATTAAAGTTAACGCCCAAACGTCAAAAGATAATTTCTATGGGGTACAGTCGAATCGGTAATTTTAAAATATTACATTTTGATATAATAACAAGCATCCATTTATTTTCAGATGTATGGAAATTTTTATGATCAAAATGGTGTCACTGTGGTATTACAGTGATTTCATTTTCAGTTTCACGAGTTACAAAAACGAAGTTGAGAAAATAATAGCCAAGTTGAAGAATTTCTCTGAAAATGTGAGTAAAATTTCACTGATGTTTTCTATAACGCACTCGTGTATTTCCAGTGAATTTTCAGAATTCTGGGATTAGGATATTTTTCTAAAATACAGGAAATTATTGGAACGAAGTTCCTTTCGCACGTTACATTCCAGACACTTGGCGAATGTAAGCTAAAATGTGTTACAGTAATAGTAACACTCACGTTCTCGTCACCTGTATTCGTATACTAGGATTTATATGTTCTGAAAGGCGATTATTTCAACGAGGGCGAAACGTTTAGTTTCAGAGACTGATAAATTCAATAGGTAAATTAAAAAGGATGCAATTTTTCCTTTTTCAATTTTAGAAATATTCGTGGGAATTTTATGAATTTAAATCGGTTATATGATATAAATTACTCATGATTTAGAAATAGAGAATTGATTATGAAACATATTATATATATATATATATATATATATATATATATATATATATATATATATATATATATATATATATATATAATTATTTATTCGAATTGTTCATATAAACTTTCTCACTCAAAATGGAATTAGTGAAATAGTTATATATATATATATATATATATATATATATATATATATATATATATATATATATATATATATATATATATATATATATATCAGTGACGGCTCGTGAGGTTTTGGTTTGAGGAGGCTACAAGAGGTATTAAAAAATACACCATAGGCGAACATTTTTAGGATTTCAAGGTCAACCGCCTTATAATTTAAAGAAAATCAAAGTAAAACAAGCACCCTAAGCTATTAATTTGTTTTCACTTTCGAGTGTCTACCTTGAGACCTACAACTCCTATTTACAATATTCACAAAAACTCTTCTCAGCCAATTAATCAATTCATCTATTCATCAAATTTTTTTTCTTTCACAAAATAGGTACCTACCTACCTACTTAACGAATTAGTTAACAGCTGGTGAGAGCAAGTAAAAAGTTATTATATATTTTTGAAGATTAGCGGGATTCTGCGATCTTTAACGTTAGCAAAATGATCTATAATATCCTCATGAAATTCTTTGTCTTTCGCCAAAAGTTTTACCAATTCCTTTTCAATAGACGACAAACTAATATTTTTCAAACGATCCTGGCTCATTGAATTTCGTAAATAAGTTTTAATTCTCTTAAGAGTGGAAAACGAGCGCTCTACGGAAGCTGATGTCACCGGGATAGAAACAATTAGACATAAATGTTTATAAACTTGGGGTAAATCTTGATTCAAATCATTATCAAAAAGGTATTTAATAGTCCTCACATGATTTTCATTTTGCCCCAAAATTTCATTGTCATTATAAACAACACACAGTTCACTTTTTATGGCCACCTTCTCAAAAAAAGTGTATTTTTGACATAAATTTTCCAAAAGATTATCTGGAAAATTAGCCGAAAATCCGGTTAACAAATTTTTATTGAGTAAGTCGAAGAAATGCAGTTCTTTCAAATCAGAGAACCTTATTTCTATTTGACCCCTAATAGTATTCAAAATTTCATAAAATATTCGCTTATAGTGAAGCTCCATATCTGCGTAACTGAATTTCTTTCGTTTTGGGCTAAATTGAGTCGTATCATCAGTAGTTTGAAATACAGAAAATAGTTTTTTAAAATAAACTTCTGCACAAAATTCTGAAATTTTTTCCAAAAGAAATTTGAGCCGATTTCGTGAGTAAATTACATCTGAAAACTTGTGCTGTAAGATTTGAAAAACTATTTCTGTTTGTTGAAAAATTAATTTAAAGATGATTAAAAAATATATAAATTCCTTATCTTGTAAGTAAGATATTTATCCGCGTGCTGTATTTAAAGTTACTTTATCGGTGAAAAATTCCTCACTTTCAACTAGGTATAGAATTAAATCCTCAAATCCTAAGCGGCCCCAAACAGGGGCCGCATTCAGCATATATGAATATGCAGAATGCTGACTATTCAATATAATATATATATATATTAGTGATACATGGAATATTATTGAGGAGGCTTAGCCTCCTTAGCCTCCTTTGACTAGCCGCCCCTGATATATATATATATATATATATATATATATATAGGGTGGTCCGTAAAGACCACGTCAAACTTAAGGAGAATGTAGTTCGAATGTTACCCTACCTTCTACCCTACCTTTCTGTTATGAATGTCTTTTCGTGTTCGAGATATTTTTTATATAAAAATATAGAATATATGTCCCTTCCAGTAGTTTTTCTATGCTTTTGGTATAATTTTATACTTTTCTAATTAATTCCTTCAGTAATATAATGTCAAATGATTATTCTATCTTCTACAGTAACAAAACGGAAAATTCCTGGGGGGCTGTGAGAAATGTTTTAAAGTATACTTTTTTTCATGAAGTTCAACCCATCGTAGTGAAAACAAAATATTTTGGGCTACTGCTTCACATTACATTATTTCATTGCCCATGTTATGGAGGTTTCAAAATGGTATGACAAAATAGATTTTTTATCGGAAAACTAGAAATCATTGCTTTTTTTTAAAAAGGGGACTTTTCTGACATAGGTAATCTATTTTGCCATTTTCGTCATCATATATTTTATTCTGCCGTATCTAATGAAAAACTCGATATTTCACGTGAGATAATGATAGTTGCATGATCATTCACCTTAATAATTAGAATTATTCATTAAATGCCACAATTGTCAGGTTTTGCAATTGAAGTACTGTATAACTCGCTCATTCATCCATCTGGCTTAGACAGAAAAGTAATTTTATAAAAAATTAACGAAGGCTACTGTGGATTCGTTTGACATCAACTTGATTTTTCATCTCTTCAGTACGTTACTTTGCTCACGCGTCATTCTCACTTCTTGGTTATCGTCCACGTACTATCTGATTTTGTTTTAGACCTGTTTTGCCTACCGAATTGGATATTGCTTGACTGAAGTGTTAACAAATATTTTGGAGCTATTAAGGACTCCTATTTCATCGCTTTGGACATTGCTTTTTACGAAAATGGTGGGAGGAAACGCTCCGTATACGTCTCGAGAATACGCTTACATGCATTTGATTCACGGAGATGTGCGCCTTAATGCACGTGCTGCGGCAAGGCTGTATTCAGTGCGATATCTTAATCGCCGAAAACCCAGCTATGAAGTATTTATTCGAACACACAACGCAATCACCGAAGTCAGAGTTCCTGGGCGTCGTAAAAGCAGTGGCCGTCCCTCGATGGTGGCATGATGATATCTATCTTTCTGGATGAACTCGAAGGAGATCCATCAATATCTACTCGAATGAAAGAACGCCGTACAGACATACCCAAATCAACTGCCCTTAAAATTTTGCAGCGGCAGAATTATCATCCCTACCACGTACAAAGAGTTCAGAAACTGCTACCCAGAGATTATCTAGCCCAAGTTCAATTTTGTCAGCAAATGCTGCAAAAACATCGTGAAGATCCAGCTTTTCTCAATAAAATAATTTGGAGCAATTAAACTTCCTGTCGAAAGGATGGGTACATGAATCTGCACAATTTGCATAGCTGGAAAATCGTTAATCCACACGAGAAAAGAGAAGACAGATCACAATATCGATCTAAGATCAATTTATGGTCGAAAATATTCAATGGTGCAATTTTGGACCCGATCGAACTGCCGCCATCACTAAACGCCAACAGATATTTGGGATTTTTAACCGACTATTTGGGATTTTTAACCGACCAGCTGCCCATTCTGTTGGAAGATGTGCCACTGAAGCAGTGGCGTACTCTGTGGTTTCAACATGATGTCCAGCACATTACGGTCGCCAAGTAACCGTGTATTGAAATCGAACTAATCCCCATACCGGTGGATCGTAAGAGGAAGTGAAATTTTGTGGCCTCCTCGTTCACCAGACTTGAATCCACTGGATTTTTATAATTGGGGTTGCTTGAAGTACAAAGTCTATTCAAAAGCCATAAGCAATGAAGCCGAATTGAGGGAGAGCATCCGAGCTGCTGCAGCGGAAATAACAGAGTCTAGTTTGAGAGCATTGAAAAAGTGTTTTCTCGGTCGATGCAGGGCCTGTATACGCGAAAGATGCCACCATTTTGAGAATTTAGTATAATGATTGTAAATAGTGAAAATATCAATAATGTTTGATAACTAACTGAATAAAAATCGTCAAATTGAATTTTGTCAGAAACGTTTCCTCTTTGAAAAAAGGATTTTCAGTTTTCCAAAAGAAAATCTATTGTGTCATACCATTTTGGAATTTCCATAACAAGGGCAATTTAATATTGTAATGTGCAGCAGTAGCCCTATACATTTTGTTCTCACTGCGATGGGTTAAACTTCATGAAAAAAAAAGTATACTTTAAAACTTCCATGAAAAACATTTCTCACAGTGCCCCAGGAATTTTTCGAGCATTTTCTTACCGTAGAAGTTAGAATAATCATTCAATAATATTTTACTGAAGGAATGAACTAGAAACGTGTAAAATTGTACCAGAACCATCGAAATTGGGAGGAACATAAATTCTATATTTTCATGTAAACGGAAAGACTTTCATAATAAAAAATTTTTCATTTCATACAACATTCTCTTTCAGCTTGACTTGACCTCTACGGGTCAACTGTATATAATATGTATGTATATATATATATATATATATATATATATATATATATATATATATATATATATATATATATATATATATATATATATATATATATATATATATATATATATATATATATATATATATATATATATATATATATATATATATATTAATATATATATATATATATATATATATATATATATATATATATATATATATATATATATATATATATATACATATATATATGTATATAATATATATATATATATATATATATATATATATATATATAAATATATTGTGATCCGCATAAGAGGCCTGTATGGTGAAGGGAATCTAGCTGGTAGCGTAGCTGCAAGCATTATCTTTGTAGTTTCTTACGGGGCACCGTACGTGCGCGCAGATTTGGTCGCTTGTATGTTAGCAGACTGTGTCGCTGAAAGAACGACATTTCGCATTCTACAAGCTACCAGCATGCGAAATGAATGTTGTAATTGTGACAATTGTGCCATTTCTTTTGTATCATCCTTAATGTATAATCAAAAGTTTACCGCTGCATTCCTAAATACGAGAGAAAACGATCGGGATAATTATACAACTCTTTGAAAAAATAATGATATTTCCCAAATTCTACTCTGTCTTGATTAATAGGATGTACCGTAAACTTCTTTTCAATTTTCTGTTGTGAGGATGACTTTGTAGCATTGTTTTCTAAAACAATGCTCCGCGCGTTGTGCGGATACCAAGGGTATCCGCACAACGCGCCTGGCTGCAAGCATTATCTTCGTAGTTTCTTACGGGGTACCGTACATGCGCGCAGGTCCGGTAAATTGTATGCTAGCAGGCGCTGGTCGCTGGAAGAACAACATTCTATTGTATATTTTCGTATTCAGAAATGAAATACCGTTAGGTACTTTGTGATAATACATTTTTTAAATATAAATGAGGAACAGTTTACTTTGTTTTTAAATCAATATTTTTATTAAATCGTTTGCGACAGCAGTTTCGTAGTACTACTACATTTGCAAGCGAATGAACATTTTTGCATTGTACAGTGTCGGTAATAGTAGGCATACAAAGGAAGGAGTTGAAAGATTATAATTGCTGGGAATTTCGAATTTCAATCTATACAAATGAAGGGCTAGCTAAAAACATTTACTTTTTCAGCTTTTTGTTTTAAGATCCACTTTGTAGCATTGTTTTCTAATAAATAGAAATCATCATTGTCACTACTTGAATCATCCATTTTAACCACGTCTCTACACACTTCACGGGATGACTGCCATATGACCAGCTACAATCTACCGGCGCGACTTGCGTGTATCTAGCGGTTATTAACTCTGGAATCAGGCCTATCCAGACCATCAAAACAGATTCATTGTGGCTAAATTATGGGATAGTGTTGCCGCAAAAATGAATGTAGATCGTAAGTAGAAATTTCAGATTATTTTCGTATTCAGAAATGAAATACTAAATATTGGATGGATTTGTCCGTTACTTTGTGATAATTCATTTTTTAAATGTAAATGAGAAACACTTTACTTTGTTTTTCATATCACTATTTTTATTAAATTGTTTGCGACAGCAGGTTCGTAGTACTACTACATTTTCAAGCGAATGAATATTTTTGCATTGTACATTGTCGGTCATAGTAGGCATACAAATCAAGGAGTTATTATTTATTTTTATTATAGTGAGGCCTCCACTCTAGTGGGGTCTCCTAATGAACTCGTTCTATTAGAACATACGCTCAGCAACAATGTAAATTAATATACAAATAATTATATAATAAATTAATGAAGCTTCTCTGCAACTGAGGAGCTACTAAAGGTGATTCCACGTCAAGGAGGTCCGATTGAAGTGTATATTAAGTTATATTTTCAAATTGGTCTTCTTTAGGAAATGGTAGATCATATATGTTCATGTTATTACTAGCAATTATCGTATACCAATTTATGGGGCCTGATTTCAGGCATCCATAAATTCCAGTGAATAACTCTCTTCTATTATCTTCATATAAGGGACATAGCATGAAGATGTGTTCCAGTGTTTCTTCTTCTCCACATTGGCATAGGGGATTTTGTCTCAAGCCTATACGAAACATGTGTTTACCGAAAAGGCCGTGGGATGTCCGTAAACGATTGAGGGTAACTATAAAATGCCTGTGTATTTCACAATTATGATACCAAGGTGTTAAAGATGGAGTGTTATTCATTAAATTTTTGTAGTATAATCCTTTTGGATCTTTTCTGAAAGATTCAGTCCACTCCTGGCTGATATGCTTCTTCAGAAGTTTATATACCTCGTACAATGGGATTGAGAAGTGACTGGTCTCCATGGATTGTAAGGTTGCCCTTTTTGCCAAACTGTCTGCGATCTCGTTGCCCCTAATTCCTTTGTGTGATCTTACCCATAAGAATGTAATTTTTTTATTCAATTTTTGAGCGTTGGAAAGTTGTTTCATTGCTTCGATTAGGATGTGTGAATTGGCTGAAGAAAATTTAAAATTGGCAACCTTCTGTAAGACGCTACGACAGTCTGAAATAATCACAAAGTTTTGATCCTGTACGCTATTTGCGTATTTAATAGCTTCGATGAGTGCAATTTTTTCGCAGGTGTAAGTGGAAAAGATGTCTGGCAGTTTTAGGATAACCTCGTAGGGAGTTTTCGGGTCATAAATCGCACACCCTGCTTGCCCATTCATGACAGAACCATCCGTATATATTTTGCGGTGATTCTTGAAATTTTCATTGATATAGGTGAAAAAATAATGTTGAATTTCTGGTTCGTCGAATTGGTTAAAAGATGGATCTAAAATTGTTTTGAAAGTAGAAAAGAGAGACCAATAGTCGGTGCGGAAATTAGGGAGAACATAACTCGTGAAGATAGGGCTCCATGAATTTTCCATTTCGATCATAAAATCGACCAATGGAAAGCACTTTCTATTTTTCCAATCAGTTGTAGTTAAATTCAGGATACTAAGGTTATAGAGGTCACTATATATATCACTATTCTTGCTACGGAGTTGAAGAATGAATTTGATTCCTAATGATTTCGATCTGAGGTTAAGAGGCATTTCCCCTGATTCCGATAGAAGAGCACAGATTGGAGTGGATTTCATTAAACATGAACACTGTCAAATACATTTGTATTGAAATCTGTCTAGTTGTTTTTGGTGCTTTATGATAGAAATAGGTCCCATAATCCAAAATGGATCTTATGAAGGCTTTATAGAATAAGAGGGAAATGGATGGATGTGCACCCCAGGTCGTTCTACTGACTGCTCTTAAAACGTTTAATCCTTTTTCTCCTTTAACTATGAGATTATGAATATGTGCTTTGAATTTCAGTTGATTGTCTAATAGGATTCCCAAAAATTTGACTTCATTTTGGACTAGCGTTCCACTGTAAAATTTTGTGACCATCAGTATAGTATGAGAAATTTTTTATGCAGGTGTTAGTTATTTTGGGTGGGTGGAAGGTTACTATAAGAATCTGATGAGTTTTTGAGGAATCCGGTACCAAATTTTTCATTGACAAAGTTCGACACTGCAGTAGTGTTTCCAATATCAATTTTATTTTTAATTACTTCATTTACTAGAAGCATAATAATTTCTACCAAATCAACTTGTTTGGTAGTAATGGGGTTGATTTCTTTATATGGGGATGTTCTGTTAAAGAATGTACCATTTGACCTTGAGGTATTAGGAATTGTAATTATTTCTTTATGTAGTCTAACTAATTCTTCATTCATATTTGGTTGAGATTGAGCAATTCTTCGCTTTTTAGACGACATCGAAATAGTACTTGTTGGCAAGATTTTTGAAGTGTTGTTGCGGACTGCAGTTGCATAACTATTGGAATCCTTTTGTGAGGCTTCCCTATAAGATATGTTTTCAAATGCCATAAGCCTCTTCAGACGTTTTTGTTTTTCGAATTCCGGGCATTCGGATCTATTCGTGCTAAGATGAGTGCCAGAACAATGGATACATACTGGTGTAAGTTCGGGACATATTTCTGTGGTGTGGTCTTTAGCACACTTTTTGCATCTTGGGCTTTTATTTTGACAGTGATTGGATATATGTCCATAACGGAGGCAATTATAGCATTGGATAACTTTTTGTATGTATGGTTCCACTGGACAAGCCACCCTGTATATAGAAACCATGTCTGGGAGTAACTGTCCTTTGAAAGTAACCAGGATGACAGGTAAAGGTGAGAAATCTTCTGTGGTTTTATTTTCCGCGTCTCTAACTCGTTTTTTCATTCGCTTTATTTCAAGAATTTTAATTGGACTGTTGTCCATAACTGTAATGTTATTTTCAATTTCATCTTCCGTAATGTCAGTGTCTACATTTCTTATAACTCCTACTCTCCTAGCTAAGAAATGAGGAATATAAGCGTCCAATTTTTTCTGTTTAATAATGTCTGAACTCAGTAATTTATTTGCACCTAGTGCAGTGCGCATTTCTACGCAAATGCGGTTTTTTTCCAGTTTGGATATATTGATAATATTGTCACTAATTGTTTTGTCATGACCGTGAATTATGCGACCGATGCTCATCGGTTGTAGTGAGCCGATGTGTTCACTTTTGCTTTCGATGTATATTTTGAATGGTCCTGAATCTGTAAGATCAAATTGAGTAATTCTAGCAATTGGAGTTCTTTGACTAATATTTTTAGATGTTCCTTGATTGATCTGGATGGGCGATTAAGGATTAGATTTCTGATAATGCACCTGTTGTTGTTTATTTGTAATCGAGTAAAAACTATCATCCTCCATATTTTTATCAATTAATACATTAAAGGCTTGTGAAAGTAAATTAGATGTGGATATATTTTCATATATCGCAGAATTGTACTTATCCGATTGTAATGTTCCTCCTGGGTCGGGTGGTCTCGAATTCGGGTTTATTTCTGTTTCCATTTCTTCGCCACTCAAACTAGTCATATCCTACGTGGAATAATCGAAATCACATGTGATACACACTACCTCTTATCTCGACGTTCGCACGTGAATTCTCAATGTTCACCAAACTTGATTATTAGTTTTTTTGAATTAAAAAACTTCTAATTGTCAAAACGAGACGAACACTTAATTATAATATGTTATTGAAATTAATTAATAGTCAATAAATATTAGAGCTTATGTGACGCACTGTTGACAGTTCTAATTGACAACTCCAAACTCTAAACAAAAGTTGCACAACATGTTTCGCTGACACTACAGCTTCTTCATATGCAAATTTCAAACTAAAACTAAAATATGTAATACAATGTTTGCAAAGTTCCATTTTAGATTTGGGAAATCCATTCTGGGATTCTAAGAACAAACTACCTTTATTCATTGAAAATGTTAAGAAGGGGGGAACTGATCACATCCAATAGGTTGTTAAGTAACTTCTGGGAATTTTTATGCCTATTAATTTCCAAAGTTTCCATAAGATTTAATTTTGAACCTTCTGTTCCGAGGTGTAGAATTTCGAAATCCGAATTGAAGTCTGTTCAATGTCTAGCATATATTGAATCTTCGTTATGATTTATGTAACTTCGCCTGTGTTCAGTAATCCTTTTTTTGAAATTTCTATGCGTCTGACCTACATATATTTTATCGCAATTTCTTCATTCAAGTTTATTCAATTCACAACCGAAATAGAGAAGGATGGTTCAATCAATTTATTAGATTTAACAATTCGTAATCATAACAACAAACATGAGTTTTCAATATATCATAAATCTTCATACACCAATATCACAATACACAATACAAATTATTAATATAAGAACTTAAAGTGTATAAATTAAATTTTATTTTAAAATAGCAGAGCGCTTTCGACTATCGTCATCATCAGTGCATCTTAGTCAGGTAATAGGAAGACATCAATCAAAGAAGAAACAGACACAAGAGTTAACAAAATCGGTTACAAACATTTGTGATTAATCCACTAACTTAAATTCAAAGTAAATAATATAACAAATTGGCCATGTGGACATGTCTTAGCAATCAATTGCATTAATTAAGGAAAATGATGCGCGGGACGCAATTTCAGAATAATTAATTGAAATTGGAAATTCCGGAAGTGTCAAACAATTCCTTTCACAAAATTTCTTCAATTTATCGGTATTTCAACAAAAAAAAATCCGACGCTCGCTATATGCCATACTTGTCCGGTGGGTGTTCAGGCCCGCCATACTTTTTTGAAAATTTTTATTTTTTTATTTTTTTTTAAAACTTATTTCTTACAGGCTGATTTTTGTTCAAACAATTGTTTTTTATTTATCTTGTACGAAAATCACTACGCCATACCATTCCGACGGTTCAAAATACCCGCCATACCCCCTCAAACATGTAATTTTTTAAAATTCGAAAAACTATATCTTTCACCTTGAAATTTGGTCGAGTATTTGCTTTTATGATTAAAAACATAATTGTTATAATGTCATACCTGTAGAGTGGGTGATATAGGTACAATGTAATTAAATAATTGTAAAATTTTATGCAATATTTGAACAATTTCTGACAGTATGGCACCACTTTTGGACTTCATTATAAGTATGGGATAAAGTTTCCTGAATCATACTTTTTATGAACTTTTCGAAAATTTGAATGGCGTACTGTAAAAAATCGTTTTATTTGTTTATTTTTTTTTTTTACATCGCAGCGTGCGTATCACGGTCTTTCGTACCATGGTCACAGTATGGCGTATAACAGTATGTATAACTTATAATCGTATTGGAACATTTATGCCATACTGTAAAAAATAATTTTACGACTTCTATAGGAGTGTTTTAAAAACGATTAAAAAATATTATTTTTCAAGTATGGCACCACTTTTGTACTGCACTAGAAGTATGGCGAATATAATTTTATCTTACTGTATCATAAACTGACTACGATTTAACTGCCATACTGAAAGAAATAATTTTTCGAATTTGAAAAAATTACATGTTTGAGTTGGTATGGCGGGTATTTTGGACAGTCGGAATGGTATGGCGTGTTGATTTTCGTATAAGATCAATAAAAACAAATGTTTGAAAAAAATCATCCTGTAAGAAATAATTTTAAAAAAAACATTTTCAAAAAAGTATGGCGGGTCTAAACACCCACCGAAGAAGTATGGCATATAGCGAGCGTCGGATTTTTTTTTGTTATAATACCGATAAATTGAAGAAATTTTGTAAAAGGAATTGTTTGACACCTCCGGATTTTCGAGCAATTTCAGTTAATTATTCTTGCAATTGCGTCCTGCGCACCACCGGTAAGAACATAATTTTCCTTCAATTTATTACGTATATTAACCATAGGGATATTACAGATAGAGGCGACAAGCCATAG